>JACEEZ010009708.1:112500-128556 GCA_016584305.1 Chionoecetes opilio | reverse complement strand
GAAATAATGGTTTAAAAACTAAAACGGTCAACGTTGCATCACCGATCTCCGTAAAAATTATTTCAATGTTAGAGTCGTTGATCGATGGAACAAGTTACCAGCAAATGTTGTCGGAGCCAGCACAATAACTGCATTTAAAAACAGACTTGACGCGCACTGTAAAGTAAATGTGTATTGATAGTGCGATTTCGTATCTAGTCCCCCGTATCGATTAGTTGTAGTGGTAGTGGTAGTTGTAGTTAGTGTTTTTTCATATCCTATCATTCTGCACTATGAAACTTCAATGTTCCTATCCTCTTTAGGGACATGGTATCATTTTCCAACTGTTTTCTTACAAGTAGTTGATAGTTAGTAGTATGTAGTGCAACACATACCCTCGTTATTGACCAATAGGTCTCCTGGTGTCTGTTATTCCTATGTAGTTTCATGTAATCCTCCATCTTTTGCTCGGCCACTCAAGGATTTTATTTGTCCGCCTAAAAATGCTTTTGCTTGCAGGTTCCCAGCGAGACTTTTGTGCAGGGTCTCTCTCTCTCTCTCTCTCTCTCTCTCTCTCTCTCTCTCTCTCTCTCTCTCTCTCTCTCTCTCTCTCTCTCTCTCTCTCTCTCTCTCTCTCTCTCTCCTCTCTCTCTCTCTCTCATCTCTCTCTCCTCTCTCTCTCTCTTCTCTCTCTTCTCTCTCTCCTTCTCTCTCTCTCTCTCTCTCTCTCTCTTCTCCTCTCTCTCTCTCTCTCTCTCTCTTCTCTCTTCTCTCTCTCTCTCTCCTCTCTCTCTCTCTCTCTCTCTCTCTCTCTCTCTCCTCTCTCTCTCTCTCTTTCTCGAGCGAAGCGAGCTGCCACTTACCATAAGACCCATTCGCGTAAGGGGAGTGGAACCATTCGTGAGCCAAAAAGTGAATAACTACTCTTAAATATTGTCGGATTGGGCTGAAATTTGACATGCAAGTAGTGCTGTCAAACTCAATGGGGGTCTGTGAAACATACTTTCTGCGTAGAACTATTAGCCCTATTAGCTCCCTCAGCCCAGCAATTCCACAAATGTACTATAACATGTCTGTTCTCTACATATTCTCGAAAGTGTGTCCCTATGCAAGCTAAAATGCGGACGAAGGCCTAGTAGGGACACCTACTTGTTGTAGTTATTTTACCGGCAGATAATTATGATCTAAATTTAGGTCTGTAGACCTAATTATTTTAAAAGCACTTTGAGCTTGCTGCCACGTTCCAGCCGCAAGAACTGAGCCAAAAGCAAAGGGGCCAGAGGCTGGACGCCTATACTTGATGTATAATACTAATGTAAATATAATGAAAATGAAGAAAAACACATTATTGTAAAGCTTGAAATTTTCGTCGATCTCAATTCGTATTGCGTTCATATGAAGGGATGAAGGTGGTGGTGGGAGGGGAACAATTGAATTGAAATTAAATATAGACGACTGATTAAAAAAAAGTAAAGGAAAATACATAATAAAAATAATATTAATGAAAAAGATACTTGATGCTGATGATGAAAACAAACACCATTTTATCTCATCTAATATTATATAAAATGAGAGACAGAATAGTAAATGCGAAGGTTCCTCCCCATCCTCCAATCCTTCTATTCAATCTAAATTGGGAGGATAAAAAGAAAAAGGAAGAGGAATAGAAGTAAAAAAAAATAATATCCCTCATCACCACACCCCTAAAAAAAACACTTAATGCTCCATAACTCTTAATTTCGCAAGAGTTCGTCACCGTTTCTTCCATCTCGTTCCCACATCACTTTATATTCCAAGTCCCTCCAATCCTTACCTCTCTCTCATTTCCAGTCAGTCTAGAGCCACCCCACCCCTCCCCGGGCCCCAACAGCCACGCCCTCCCTCCTCGTGCCTCCACAGCCAGCCGTACCCTCCTCGTGCCTCCACCGCCAAGCACCCCCTTCCCCGTGCCTCCACAGCTAGGCATCCTCCTCCTCGTGCCCCGACCGCCAGCCCCCCATCCCCGTGCCCCCCCCGCCACCCCCCCCTCCTCCTGCCCCCACAGCCAGCCGTACCCTCCTCGTGTCCCCACCGCCACGCACCCCCATCCCCGTGCCCCCACAGCCAGCCGTACCCTCCTCGTGCCCCCACCGCCACGCATCCCCCTCCTCTTGCCCCAACAGCCAGCCGTCCCCTCCTCGTACCCCTACAGCCAGTCGTCCCCTTAAGGTTTTCCGGCCGGGTGGTGGGTAACACGGCTCTACTTTGCACAGTTTTTATTAAAGTTCTGATTTTGAGTTTTGGGAAACATTCCATTTAAACTTGGCCAATAAAAAAAAATCCTCCTTCTCTTCTTCTACTTCTTCTTTTTCTTCTTCTTCTTTTTCCAATGTTCGCCGCGCCAGAAGGCATAAAACGAGGGACTGTCGACTCTCATAAAACTTTTAATAATATCTATCTATCTTTGGGGGAGGCGGTGTCCGAGTGGTTAGCGTCTCGGAGTGCTGAACTCAATGTCCCAAGTTCGAATCCTGCCAGGGGCAACTCTTTCAAGAGCCTGGTAGGGAAGCAGAAGGTCCCGAGTTCAAGTTTCATCAAGGAGCAACTATCAAGGCCATTGTCGAGTGGCCGAATCAACCCACATGCAGCATATACCTGTCTGTCGATTGCGAGTGTGACGGTGGACTCTAGGGGCTGCATGTGCCTTAACTGAAGATCTGAACATCACAGAAAATAGAATCTTCACCCGAGACCACAGATGTCACTATAAAAATCCAGCCTGCGCCACCTTCAGGCGAGATCGACCAACATCAAGACTCTCCATATGCCTACAGGCGCTATAGGCTACAACGTAAAAAAAAAAAAAAAAAAAAAAACATCTGCCTGCGAGAGAGAAAAAAAAAAAGTGTTACAGCCACGAGATTAACTCGCCACAAATAAAGCAAGCTGCCTATCCTACATAAAGCCGCGGCAAAAAACGGGGTAAAAGCTGTAACGCGTATCTCCAGCTTGTCATTTTTCTAATATTTACATCAAAACAAACCAGTTTTGTTTCTCAAATGAGCATTTCTTATTGTTTTACTTTTTCCCTCCTCTTCTAGTTTTCGTTGTCAATATATTTGTTTCTTAATTTATTAAATTTTTTCTGTCTCACTTCACACAAGGAAGGAAGAAAGTAACATGACGTACAATTTGTAGTTTTTCTCCTCCCTGAATATGTTTAATTTTCCAAACTTTTGTTTCTCAACATTTTTGCGCTTTTTGAATAAAGACATCCAGAAAAAGTTAATATGGAGTGTGTAGCTTTCCAAACCTAGCAACCTTTTCTTACTAATTAGCCACTATCTCTCCAAACACGAGAGAGAGAGAGAGAGAGAGAGAGGAGAGAGAGAGAGAAGAGGAGAGAGAGAGAGAGAGAGAGAGAGGAGAGAGAGGAAGAGAGAGAGAGAGAGAGAGAGAGGAGAGAGAGAGAGAGAGAGGAGGAGAGAGAGAGAGAGAGAGAGAGAGAGAGAGAGAGAGAGAGCAGAGAGAGAGAGAGAGAGAAGAGAGAGAGAGAGAGAGAGAGAGGAGAGAGAGAGAGAGAGAGAGAGAGAGAGAGAGAGAGAGAGAGAGAGAGAGAGAGAAAATGGGGTTCGAGCGAAGGCTGTAACATGTCAGGCTTATGACTCTGCAGATGCGATGGTGGTAGTAATAATGGTGGTGATTGTGTTGGTAATAATGGTAATAGTAGTGGTGATGATGATGATGATGATGATGATGATGATGATGATGATGATGGTGATGATTATGATGATGATGGTGATAATGATGATGATGAGGGTGATGATGATGATGATGATGATGGTGATGATGATGATGATGATGATTACTAAAGCTGCAAAAAACATGACAGACAAAGACCTCCTCCTCCTTTTCTTTCTCCACCAACCTCTCCTCCTCCTCCTCCTCCATTTTCTCTTCTTAGAAAAGCAATAACACCACTCCAGTCAAAGCTGTTTTAAGTTTGCTATTTCAACTTGAATTGCAACAAAAGTGTAAACCAAGCACTTTGAACAACACAAAATTTGTTGCAATACCGGTGGTAGTAGAAGTAGTAGTAGTGGCATACGTATTACTAATATAAACAGTGTTGTAGGAGAAGTAGTAGTAGTAGTAGTAATAGTAGTAGTAGTTGAAGTAAGTGTTGTAGTAGAAGTGGAAGTAAGAGTAGTATTTAGAAAACTTTTCACCTACCCGAAACCATTGCAGTGGCAAGTATTCTAAACACCCACTTTTTTATCCTAAACAAACGATTCCTCTCTCTCTCCTCTCCTCTTTTCTCTCCTCTTCTCTCTCTCTCTCCCCTCTCTCTTTTCTCTCTTCTCTCTCCTCTCTCTCTCTCGCTCTCTCTCTCTCTCTCTCTCTCTCTCTCTCTCTCTCTCTCTTCTCTCCCCTCTTTTTTTTTTCTCTCTCTCATGATTCAGGACACTTGGCTGTCAATGCGTCACGTATTGAGAGCGAGCGAACGAGCGAGAGAGAGAGAGAGAGAGGAGAGAGAGGAGGGGAAGGGGGAGAGGGGCGAGAGAGGGGAGAGAGAGGGGAGTGAGAGAGAAGAGAGAGAGAGAGAGAGAGAGAGAGAGAGAGAGAGAATAAGAGAAGAGAGAGAGGGAGAGAGAGGAGAGGATTGAGAGAGAAGAAATGGGGAGAGAGAGAAGAGAGAGAAAATGTTCCTCATTCATTGACATTTTTGTCAATTTCCTTTTTTTCTTTCTTTCTTATTGACTTTTATTTCCTTCGAAATTGTTTTACCCCTCCCTTTATTTCTCCTCATTCTCCCCTTTTCCTACTCGCTCTTTTCACTCACTCAATCATTCATTCCATTATTTGATATTTTTCTAAAATCTTTCATCCACCATTGACTCATCCACCTCAAACATATCTATCAGCCACTTCCTCCACTATCACTAACACGTCCACCAGACTTACTCCATCCACCATTTATATCACACCAAAGACTAGTGTATACAGAAGTCTTTGATCCAGAGCTGGGCAGTATTTAAATACATTTGTATTTAAATACATATCCTCCTATATACATATGAATACTCTTCCATTTACCTATCCTCTCTCTCTCTCACTCTCACTCTCACTCTCACTCTCACTCTCACTCTCTCTCTCTCTCTCTCTCTCTCTCTCTCTCTCTCTCTCTCTCTCTCTCTCTCTCTGACACTTCCGTTGTGCATGAGATAATACGCCATGCACATATTACTTGTCTATAATGTCAGATAACCCGAAAGTATATGCTAAGTATGGTAGGGTGTTTATCACACGACAGTGATACCTGTTCCAGCGTAATTGGCTGCTGCTTAAGTGCTGTCTGAGTTTTGTTGGGTAATTATATAACCATTGAAAGCTGTATATGACCGTCTTTCGTTCTTACTCTGCTCTTGAAATATCGCTCCATTTCCACCCTTATTCTTTTCCGACTCAAAACCGATGTCCTATAAATGATCAAGCCACAGCTACCTCATCCAATCATACGCACAACGTGCCCTTCTGGGAAAGAAAGGCACGTTGTTCTACAACATTGAAAGTTCTACAACTTTCAATGGTTGTATAATTACCCCACAAAAATCAGACAGCACTTAAGCAACAGCCAATTACGCTGGGACAGGTATCACTGTCGTGTGATAAACACCCTACCATACCTAGCACATACTTTCGGGCTATCTGCCATTATAGACAGGCAGTATGTGCAACATTGTGCATGGCGTATTATCTCATGTACAACGCAAGTTCAAGAGAGAGAGAGAGAGAGAGAAGAGAGAAAGAGGGGAAAGAGGAGAGAGAGAGAGAGAGAAGAGAGAGAGGAGAGAGAGAGAGAAGGAGAGAGAGAGAGAGAGAGAGAAGAGAGAGAGAGCGGAGGGGAGAGAGAGAGGAGAGGAGAAGGGAGAAGAGAGAGAGAGAAGAGAGAGAGAGATGATAGGTAAATGGTAGAGTGAGGGGGAAGGTGGGGTACCACCTTCCCCCTCAAAGGTGGTGGGGGTGGGTATGGAGGTACGGGGGTGAGGAAGGCAAGGATGGAGGGAGGGGAAGCCGGGAGGGGAGGATGAGGGCGTGGCTTGATACACGTCACAAGTACGTCACCTCAAACCTTCCCCTGTCCGAATGTATACGCGGCTCTTACCAGCTTTGCCGTAAAAGCCAAGAGTAAACTCCTTCATTAAACACACTTGGCAATGCACTCTACTGCCATACATTAGGGGACGGTCTGAGACAAGCTGTACCAAACTGTCATTTTGATCTGATTGTTTGTTCAGAAGATTTTTGCGAAAAACGATGCCTCATGGGGTCTAAAATGGATAGTACTTAAATGCTTGATGGGAAGGAATAAGAAGCAAAAGCCACCGCCCTTGTTTACTTTTCATAACAATACCACAACCAATTACCAAGAAATAGCCGAGGGTTTCAATGAGTATTTCAGCAGTGTTGCTGAACAACTAGCAGAGAACATTCAACCATCTTGTGCACCCTTTAAGAAGTATATGCCAAAACTTGTGCCACATTCTATGTATTTACAACCAACTACAGCAGTAGAGATAAAGAATATTATTAAATATCTCAAATCCACTTCTCCTGGCTACGACGATATTCACCATAGGGTAGTGAAATACTGTAGGGACATTATCACTCCATTCCTCGTACACATTGAAAACAGATCCTTCTAAGACGGTATTTTCCCTGAGCAACTTCAAATAGCTTAAGTAATTCCGATACACAAAAAAGAAGACAACACAAGTGCTCATAATTATAGACCCATATCAATGCTCACTACATTCGGTAAGATATTTGAATAAGTAATGGTGTCAAGATTGAAGGTTACCGACATCGGTGCTCGATACTAACTAATCACCAGTATGGATTTAGAGCTGGATATTCCACATAATTGGCGGTACACAGTCTTTGCCAGACTATTTATGACACATTGGATACTAAAATGTTTCAGGTAACACTATTTTGCGATTTGGCTAAGGCATAATAGGGGAGGCGGTAGCGGAGTGGTTAGCGTCTCCGACTGGCGTTCTCGGTGACCCGAGTTCGATCCCCGAAGAAATCCAAATCCTTTCTGCACCGTCGAGTGGCCTAAGAACACCCACATGCCCTGCCCATCAACTCTACCTTCGATTGCGAGTGCATCAGAGGACACAGGCGGGCGGCATGAGCCTCTAATTACAGGCGTCACTATAAAAATCATGCCTGCGCCACCACGGGTGAGAACCATCCATCACAGCCCTCAAGTGAACCTCAAGAGCCTACCATCCGAGCCCTGGGTCACCAATGCCTACAGGTGCTATAGGCACAAACGTGTAAAAAAAAAAAAAAAAAAAAAAAAAGTTCCACACGATTTCACATAGTATTTTGTTTGAAAAATTATTCATATACGGGATAATAGGAAATGCAAATAATTGGTTTAGGAGTTATCTAGGAGACAGGAAGCAGTATGTATTTTTCACTGACAAAATATCCGATATCAAAACAATCAAATATGGCATTCCAAAAGGATCAGTTCTGGGACCTATACTATTCTTGATATACATAAATGACATAGTGCACTCAAGAGATAAACTGAATTTTCTTCTATTTGCAGACGACATTAATATTTATCTTAAAAGCCGTGACTTCAGGGAATTATAAATTACTTTAAATAGCGAATTAAAAACACGTATCGAACTGGATTGATAGTAATAATGTCTCTTCAAACCTTAACAAGACACAGTATTTATTATCTCATCCTGGCTTGCGACAGCCAATAACCAACATTTCCATTAAGATAAACAACATTAAAATACTTAGAGTTAAAGAAGCTAAATTCTTAGGGGTAATAATAGATGAACATTTACGATGGAAAACTCATTTAGATTACATTAAATTGAAAATTTGTAGAATAATAGGAGTGGTATATAATATAAGATCTAATATGAATGATAGTAATGTTAAGCAAATATATATGTCACTGGTTTACCCACACTTGACATATTGTGCCGCAATTTGGGGAGGTGCATGTCCCACATACCTTCATAACATCTTTGTTACACAGAAAAAAATATTATGAGTAATGTATTACTGTAATCGTTATGAACACACTAATCCTTATTTCAAAAATAATTCTTTATTGAAATTACAAGATGTCATCAGCTCTCGAACACGAATTTTTTTATACAATGCATTAAGTAACTGTGTCATTACTATTGACTATACACGGGCACCACACAATATTGCGACAGGGAGCACACGTCATGAGCTGAGACTTTCTCGGTGCAGAACATCACACGCCCAGCAGAGTGTCCTTGTCAGGGGTTGTAGGACATGGAATTAACTCTCAGACGACAATAAAAATTCCGCTTCAAAGAACATGTTGAAGTCGAGGATTAAACGATAATTATTTGCTAAATACTAATCGTTACTATAGGTACCTGTGTATGATCATGTAGGTGTGGATGAATATGCATATGTGTGTATATTGGGGAGGCGGTAGCGGAGTGGTTAGCGTCTTCGACTGGCGTTCTCGGTAACCCGAGGTCGATCCCCGAAAAAACTCAAAACCTTTCTGCACCGTCGAGTGGCCTAAGAACACCCACATGCCCTGCCCATAACTCTACCTTCGATTGCGACTGCATCGGAGGACACAGGGGGGCGGCATGAGCCTCTAATCACATGCGTCACTATAAGAACCTGCCTGCGCCACCACGGGCGAGGACCAACCATCACAGCCCTCAAGTGAACCTCCAGAGCCTACCATCCGAGCCCTGGGTCACAGCTGCCTACAGGCGCTATAGGTACAAATGGTATAAAATAGGTATAAATAGGTATGAAAAAAAAAAAAAAAAATATGTATGTTCTCATGAATGTGTGTGTTGTCACGACCGTGACGGCTGGGTTTCACATGATGTACCATATAAGGATTTCCCATGTTTATCTTAGTATGTTTTATTTTTGTTCATGTTAAGCTTCCCGTTTTCCCGTTTTCTTTGTTGTGAGGATTTGTGGTGCTGTCTCGGATACTTTTTTTGTCTCGGAATGGTCCGCCACCTGGAGAAAAGTTGAGAGTGGAATATTTTCGTGTTCCCTGTCACGTAGTCCCAGGATCCATTACGCAGCTTTTGTTCATAGTATAAAGTTTAAGGTTCAATACCATGCTTTAGGGGATAGCCACGGCCTAATTGTACCGCCCAAAGTCAGTATTACGTTTTTTAACCTCATAATTCCTTTATTTCAATAATCATGAGGCCAAAATCCTTTCATACTAGAAAGTAGGGTTAGGTGGAATGTATGTTTAGTGGTTAGATATAGGTTTTGCTTCCACCGTTTTGGGAAGGAAGGTTTGGAATGTCATGTTGCACATGGAATGTCGCCAGCAGTCTAGCTCTAACATAAGCTTAGTTTTCACTTATACCATCGTTCTAGTATCTTTTCAAATGTATTAAGTGCTTTTTAGATAGGTTTCCTTTGTTTAAAGTATACTGGGCCGTTGGCCGCCCCGGTTCGTCGCATTGAAGAACACCGGCAGAGCCGAGGGCATATATAGGAGGTGATGACCTTACCCCGCCACACTTGACCTGAGACACCTGGCTCAACCTCATCTCGCTTCCCTAATTTTCGACGGTATGGGCGGACACGAGGACGTGGTGGTGACTGGGTGCGTGGAGCGATCGAAAGTGGTTGTGAGGTAAGGTGTGTGTTTCGTTCTTTTCCTCTGGCCAACAGTGATAAATTTTTAGGTGTTTTGTGCCTAAAGGGGGGGAGTGTTTGTTGTGTTGCTGTCGGGGGGGGGGGGGGATTTTAGTGGAGATAAGAGTATAGGCGTGTGTTTTTCCTGTTAACTCAATTATAGTGAAAGTATAATTTTTGTGATTGTGTTTTGTCGGACTATCGGGAATAGCAGACGGGTTTTTCCCTTTCCTTGTGTGGCGAAAGCAGTCAGTACTGTCCGTTTTATGTGTTAGACAGGAGCACTTTTGCCTCATGGAAATTTTAGTGGAGATAAGAGTATAGGCGTGTGTTTTTCCTGTTTACTCAATTTTAGTGCAAGTATTTTTTAGTGATTGTGTTTTGTCAGAGTATCGGGAATACCAGACGGGTTTTTCCCTTTCCTTGTGTGGCGAAAAGCAGCCAATACTGTCCGTTTTATGTGTTAAACAAGAGCACTTTTGCCTCGTGTGTATTTTGTTTCTTTAGAGTTCTAATTCATGGGTTATCAACGAGCTGTCTTGATAACAACTTTAAGTGTGAGCGTGTACATCCTAATTAGTTTTCTTTATCCATACGGTGTGTTTTTTTATGGCCAACAATAATTAAATTAAGTAATAAAGTGTTAACGTTGTTCTGTTTGATAGAGCTTTTATTTCTCATTTTACTTTTGTGATTAGTTCTTTATTTGGGTATTGTTTTTGACTCAAAGTAATTACTTCACTGGTTACTTGTTTTTATTTTAATTTTTTTTTGTTAATCGACTCCACACCGAACCTGAATTTCAATTTTTACTAAGCATTCATTACTTTAATCTTGACCGAGAGGGGGAGATCGTGACAGTGGCGACCTTGCCAGGATGTACACGTTCTTATAGGTTTAATTGAGTTGTAGTTTTGCGTGGAAGGTACTAACACCCACGTTTTGGTTGACTTAGATTTTTGTTTTCGCGTGTCACTGTGTTACCCGTTCGCCGTTATGGCTCTGATCTCTGACGCTGACGTGGCAGAATTTTTGCGTTGCCAGCCCACGCGCGATGACGTATCTAAATTAACCGTGCCTGAGTTACGTTTGATAGCTCAAAGCTTTGATCTGGCGGATGTTTCCCGCTATGTTAAGACTGAGCTCGTTAGCATAGTTTTGCAGCAGTTAGAGCTGGACCAAGATCTACTAGGAAGTGAGGCGAGTCCACCCCACCCCGTAGAGAACGTAAACGAGGTGCAGGAGCCCGTGAGCCCAGAAGGCCACAGGGGCGCGTCAGGACCCGATGGGGATGCTAGACGTTTGGAGCTTCAGCTAAGAGGAAGCTAAAACCCGCACCCTCCAGAACCAAATCCGATTAGCAGAACTAGGAGCTGAGAGGAATGGCAATTCGGGTTCTAATCCTTTTCACTTCGATATGGGGAAAGCCCTCAAGTTAATCCCACCTTTTCAAGAAAGTCAAGTGGATGATTTTTTCGCCAGTTTTGAGCGTTTGGCAACGCGTCTTTCTTGGCCTCGTGACTATTGGACGCTGCTCCTACAACAAAACTTAAGGGGCAGGGCGTTGAAAGCGTATATGTCTCTTCCAGACGAGGATGCTAAGGAGTATTTTAAAGTAAAGAAGCAGGTACTTCAGGCGTATTCCTTAGTACCTGAAGCTTACCGGCAGAAGTTTAGGACGCTGAGGAAACTCCCAGAAGGGAGCCATTTAGAACTGGCCCGTGCCCTGAGGGAAGCATTTGCAAACTGGAGAAGGGCATCAGAAGTGGGAGGAACATTCGATCAGCTGGTGGAACTAATATTACTGGAGGAGTTTTCCAACGTACTTCCTCGTGAAGTAGCTACTTATTTGTCGGAGAAGGACAGTAAAACAGTTGAGGCAGCAGCAACCCTAGCGGATAAATATATGTTGGCCAAGGGAGATAGACACACTTTTTCGTCTCGTCAGGGAAACTGGTCCTCTAACTCTTTCCCTACGAAGGGAAAAGGAGGATTTCATGGCCAGCCTGGACCACGCACCCCAACCCAGGGTATTTCGAAGCCCTCTTCAGATACTAACCCAGCAGTTCTTTACAGTTGTACCTCCTGAGGCAAAACAGGACACACAGTTGACTTCTGTTGGAGTCGGCTTCGTCGAAACGGTAAGAATAAACCTGTCCATACTATAAGTACTGTTCCTGATGATGTTGATGGTGAACCAAGTGAAAATGTTAAACCAGTGGGTTTGATTCGTCTTCGAGGAGAGAAGGAGGAAGTAGAGTGCCCAGTTGTAGAGGCACTTCGCGCCAGCAAGCCCGAGGCTGGTTATGAAGCTTTTCTCTCCTCAGGCACAGTGTCGAGTGGCGGGGAGACAAACCCAGTCACTATTTTGCGCGACTCAGGGGCGCTGCAAACCCTGATCCGGGCGGGTATTATAGCCGGTGAAGACACAGGGACGTTTGTGGTTTTGTCTTCTATAAGAGGACAGAGTTCAGCACCGTTAGTGCAAATAACCACAGATTCAAATTGTTTTGCAGGGATGGCTCAAGTAGCCGTGGTGAGTGAATTGCCCGTAAAGGGCGTGGACATGATTCTTGGGAATGATTTGGCCGGCGGAACGATGGGTCATTTGTCCCCGCCGGTACTGAAGGCACAACCCAGTGCTTCGTCAGCTTTACTGCAATTAGAGTCTGAAATGCCACAAACTTTCCCTTTTTGCGCTGCCACGCGCTCAATAGCAGCAAAAGCCCATTCAGCTGAGTCGTTGCAGGTCCAAGATTTGGTCGGGAACGTTGATGAAGGAGACTTAGACGTCTCTAGTTTATTTGTCGACCCCTCTTCTCTCTCTTCTCCTTTGTCTTCAGGTGAGCTGACCACCGGAAGACAGGCGTTGGTAGCGGCCCAGAAAGAGGACGAAGGTCTACGGCCGATGCTGGAACAGGCTCAGGAGTCGAGGGGAGACACCGGGCCCACGACCACGTACTACCTCAAAGAAGGGGTGTTGTGTAGGAGGTGGCTGCCCCCAACCTTTTCTCAGGCGGACGCCTCATGGGCGGCCGTGGAACAAATTGTTGTGCCTACTCCATACCGGCACACTATTTTGGAACTGGCCCACGACGGACGGTTCGCCGGACACCCTGGCTCCCGCAAGACGCTGGCCAAAGTGAGCCGGTGTTTTTTCTGGCCGACCTTACGACGTGACGTCACCAGGTACTGCCGGCAGTGTCACGTTTGTCAGAAGGTAAGCAGGCCGAACCAGAAAATTCCGCCTGCCCCCTTAGTGAAAATTCCCCACCTGCCTGAACCGTTTACTAGTCTTCAGGTGGACGTGGTGGGTCCGTTGCCAAAGACTTCGAAAGGCAACGAATATATCTTGACCATAATCGACACAGCGTCACGTTATGTGCACGCCGCTGCTCTTAGGAAGCTCTCGGCGGCAGCTGTGACGAAATGATGTTAGATGTTTTTGCCACCTTTGGGCTTCCAAGTCGAGTCCAAACGGATGGAGCTTCCTATTTCAAGGGTAAAGTTTTTCGGGAATTTGTGAGGGGGTGGGGAATTAAACATTCAGTTTCTAGTCCTTACCACCCAGAGAGTCAGGGAGCGGTGGAGCGTAGTCACCAAACCATGAAATGTATCCTCCGAAAATTTGCTGTAGAATCCTCTTCTCATTGGGATACGGACTTGCCGTACCTTTTGTTTGTTATGAGGGACATGCCATCGGAGAGTACAGGCTTCAGCCCCTATGAGCTCGTTTTTGCTCACAGAGTAAGAGGTCCTTTGTATCACCTCAAGGAGAGAATGTGGGAAGCTGGTGACGAGGGTTGTAGCTTGTTGGAATGGGTTGGGGAA
Organism: Chionoecetes opilio; assembly: GCA_016584305.1. NCBI lineage: Eukaryota > Metazoa > Arthropoda > Malacostraca > Decapoda > Majidae > Chionoecetes > Chionoecetes opilio. The sequence goes on along the minus strand of JACEEZ010009708.1, from coordinate 115,059 downwards.
TTTAGACATAAATTACTTAGGTGCTGGCACATAGCTGCAGAACACCTGGCCGAGTCACAGTCCCGCGCGAAGTGCTGGTACGACAAGAGGGCGAGACAGCGGGAGTTTAACCCGGAAGACATGGTACTTGCTCTCCTTCCTTTCCGAGGTAACCCTTTTCAGGCCAAGTTTAGTGGCCCGTATCGTGTCCTTAAAAAAATAAGTGACACCAATTACGTGATAGCCACCCCGGACCGTCGTCGTGCCCAAAGTTTATGTCATGTGAACATGCTCAAAGAGTATGTTGCTTCTTCCTCTGGGGACCCTCTGGGGGCCTCTGTGTGTCTCTCCGGCCCGTACTCACCGGCCGTCGAAGAGGAGGAAGAAGAAAACCCTATGTGTGGGGCCAGCGCGATGCCCTTGTTCCCGGGGGAGACTTGGTTAGGTAACGCAACGGCCAAGGACACCCTAAGGGACATAACTAGTCACTTGACGGACACTCAGCAGCAGGATCTGCTTGCCATTATGGGCCGTTACCCCCAGGTGTTCGGTGACAAGCCTGGCCGCACCTCCATAGTGGTCCATGACATCGAAGTGGGAGACGCGGCTCCGATTAAGCAATCACCTTATAGGGGTCACCCTCGCCGAGTTTCTTTAATTGAGAAGGAGATCGATAGCATGTTGGAAATGGGGCTCATTCGCCCTGGGGCGAGTGAGTGGTGCTCTCCCGTTGTGCTCGTCCCCAAAAGTGATGATAGCCAGAGATTCTGCATAGATTTCAGAAAGGTAAATAATGTCACCAAGAAAGATTCTTTTCCTTTGCCCAGAATCGAAGAGTGTATTGAGAAAATTGGGCGATCCAAGTTCATTACAAAGGTAGACCTTCTAAAAGGTTTTTGGCAGATTGGTTTGACCCCAAAGGCTCAGGAGATTTGCTGTTTTTCCACGTTAGGACAAAACGTATCTTCCCCTTGTTCTACCCTTCGGGTTATGTAATTCGCCCTCCACTTTTCAACGGCTGATGAACTTGGTGCTGGCCGGCATACCTAAGATAGCAGTTTACTTGGATGACGTGCTTGTATACTCCGATACATGGGAGGAGCATAGGAACCAGCTAGAATCCTTGTTCACCGCTCTCAACAAGGCGAACCTAGTAGTCAACCTATCAAAGTGTTCTTTCGCTCATGCTCAAGTTCAATATCTGGGACATATGGTAGGACTTGGGGAAATGTCACCCCCTTCAGTCAAAGTGGAAGCTATCTTTCAGATGCCTGCTCCTCAAACAAGAAGGCAGGTCCGTAGATTCTTGGGTGCCGTGGGGTACTATCGGCGCTATGTTAAAAATTTTGCGGACTTGGCCTTACCTCTCACAGAGCTGCTTAAAAAGAACCGTCCCTTTAAATGGAGCAAAGAATGCGAGGAGGCGTTTCATGGTTTTCAAGGTGTTTTGTGTAGGTATCCCGTCCTCACCTCTCCCAGTTTTGACCAGGAATTTAAGTTGGCGTGTGATGCAAGTGACAGGGCGGTGGGAGCTGTGTTACTCCAGGAAGACAGACAGAGTGTCGACCACCCGGTGGCATACTTCAGCAAGAAGTTGTCACCCGCTCAGCAAAATTACGCCGTAGTCGAGAAGGAACTTCTGAGTCTTATCTTGGCTCTTAACCACTTTAACTTTTACCTCCTTCCTTCGGAACATATCACTGTTTTCTCAGACCACCGCCCTCTCAGTTATTTGGCCAATTTCAAGCTGAAGAATCAGCACCTGACTCGTTGGAGTCTCTTCCTGCAGAACTATAATCTATCTATTACCCATGTAAAAGGGATTGACAATGTGATCCCTGATCTGTTATCACGCCCTAATGACAACTGAGAAAATGGTAATCAGACATTTTGTCCTCTTACCATTTTCTTTTCTTTGTGGGGAGGTCTGTCACGACCGTGACGGCTGAGTTTCACATGATGTACCATATAAGGGATTTCCCATGTTTATCTTAGTATGTTTTATTTTTGTTCATGTCTAAGCTTCCCGTTTTCCCGTTTTCTTTGTTGTGAGGATTTGTGGTGCTGTCTCGGATACTTTTTTTGTCTCGGATGGTCCGCCACCTGGAGAAAAGTGCGAGTGAATATTTTCGTGTTCCCTGTCACGTAGTCCCAGGATCCATTACGCAGCTTTGTTTCATAGTATATAGTTATAAAGGTTCATACCATGCTTTAGGGAGATAGCCAGAGGCCTAATTGTACCGCCCAAAGTCAGTATTACGTTTTTACCTCATAATTCCTTTATTTTAATAATCATGAGGCCAAAATACCTTTCATACTAGAAAGTAGGGTTAGGTGGAATGTATGTTAGTGGTTAGATATAGGTTTTTGCTTCCACTGTTTCGGGAAGGAAGGTTTGGAATGTCATGTTGCACATGGAATGTCGCCAGCAGTCTAGCTCTAACATAAGCTTAGTTTTCACTTATACCATCGTTCTAGTATCTTTTCAAGTGTATTAAGTGCTTTTTAGATGGTTTCCTTTGTTTAAAGTATACTGGGCCGTTGGCCGCCCCGGCTCGTCGCAGTGAAGAACACCGGCAG
>JACEEZ010009708.1:102500-107500 GCA_016584305.1 Chionoecetes opilio | reverse complement strand
ACTGGGATGATTACGTGTCAAATCAGCGATTGCACTGTGAGACTGAACCGAGGCCTATTACCTGCACAGTCCGTCAGCGGCAATTTCAGGTATATGGGCATGTGGCACGCTACCCTGAAACCGATCCTTCCCATCGGGTTGTATCTATAGGAGACAATCCGGCGTGGAGGAGGCCAAGGGGGCGCCCACAAGGCTCGTGGCTGGGGCAAGTTGATGTTTCTTGTCGAGGGCTGCTTGGTATGGGAAAGGAGCCTGGATGGGGAAACGCGCGTGGTGACCCCCGGGAGTGGCGTCGTTGGGTGGGCGAGGCGACGCGACCCTCGGCGTATGCCCCCAATAATTGATTGATTGAATGAGATTTCAGGGCCCTTATGTAACGCGGAAAAATGGGTTAAAAACTTTTGACCCATGACTGACGAAGAGTTTACGTTGAATGGGAGGGGGTAAAGTAATATAGAAATGTCGAGTAACAAAGTGAGTCATTTTCCTCCACTCCTCAGCTCTGAATCACCATATGAAAATATACTGTGGTATATTTTATACAGGCGGTAGCTGGCTGGCCACGTCGGCTGGCGGAGGCAAAGAGGAAGGGAGACGCCATATTAGTTTGGTAGCGATCCAGGAGTCAAAGTGTCGACACGGGACACGGGAGGTGTGGTTTTCACCCTTGGAAAAGGTATGTTCAGGGACAAGGTGTTGGTAGAGATGTAGATGTGATTCATTGATTATCTGTGATAACCTGAGAACTAATGGAAGGTGTTATTCATAGGGTCCCAAGGTAGCTGTGGAAAAGACAGCTGTGGAGGAGACAGCTGGATAAGCTGGGGAGGAACACCTGTGAACGTTTTTGAGTGAACACCAGGATTACAGCTAAGGATTAGTCTTATAGCTGGAGTGTGTGGACATTGATACTTGACTCAACAACTTTCAGTGACGGGAAATGATTTAGGTTTAGAGAGTGTACATATGATTAAGTTCGGGTCCACGAGCTAACACAAGCGTCGTGTCGATGTGGTTAGCATTAAGCATGTTATTATAGTAAGGAGAGTGACGGGAAACTATTTAGGTTTAGAGAGTGTACTTATGATTACGTTCGGGTCCACGAGCTAATACAAGCGTCGTGTCGATGTGGTTAGCATTAAGCATAGTATTAAGTGGAGAAGTATGTGAATGATTATGTAAAGGAAGGAGTGAGGAAGTAATTACTGGTTTATCAGTAAACAGAATATACCAAGGAAAATATAACGAGCTATCTTTTACACCCATTAGTTCTGACTTATTCTGTTGATCTTATAAACCTTTTTTTCCCCACTTATTGTGGGTGGTGGCAGCATATTAGGCAGAATTGTGGAGCCCTCTTGAATTAACACCATCAGTAAAATAGACCTATAAAGGGGGGGGGGGGGACGCTACACCTAGATCAGCTACTGCCCACTCATTCCTCTCACTCTCTCACCCACTACCTCCCTTTATCTCTTTACTTAACTTACGTTGCAGAAATATGAAGAAAAGCAACAAGATATATTCTTAATTGGCCAAAATTCATCCTCTTCCTCCTCCCAGCTACCTGCACACGCGTCCTGCCTCCTCGCCGGCTCCCGTTCGACTGTCGCTCGTACCGGATTATTCAAAGAATTCAACACTGCTTCGAAACACTAAATCTTTCACTTGTTTCCTTCCCACGCCCTTACCTGTTGACCTTTGACCAATAATCTTGACTTGAAACGTTATCGAAGTCTTAAATAATAGTACTTGCGAGTTAGTAATAGTGTTGCTATTGTTTTGTAGAGGATTTTTTAAAGCTTATATTGATAGGGTTCGTTAGTGCTTCTAACTCATTAACAGTGTCGCAGAGGGATGTGGGTAGAATATCTTGTTATTTTTTTTATTATGTGGTTTGTGGTTGGTTAAAGGACTGGATTGCTTTGTTAACAGTGGCGTAGCTAGGTATCTTTCAATGGGGGGCGCACCTGGGGAGGGGAGGGGGGGGGGGGGGGGGCACTAGGAAGAGGGGCCACTCTGATGGCACTTAAAATGATATATTCTAAGATCAGATCAGTGGTGGGTATTAGAGCATTATACAGATTACTTCTGTCATGGCCAGTGGGGAGGGCACCTGGGGGCGCACATGTATTTATCGTGGGAGGACCGTGCCCCTCATCGCTACACCTGCTGGAGAGGAGAGAGAAGAGAGAGAGAGATGAGAAGAGAGAGATAGAGAGAGAGAGAGAGAGACGAGAGAAGAGAAGAGAGAGGAGAGATAGAGACAGAGAAATAGAAAGAGTAAATCAATAATTAAATTGACATAAACACATGAGACCAAATAAATGCTCCATTGAAAAAAAACATAGACGACAAATATATACTATAAGCAATCAATTTATTTAGTCACCAAACCCCACCTGAATTTCTCGCTTTACAGCAGGGGTCGGCAACCTCCGCCAGCGGGCCAGATTCCGCCCGCAAAGTCGAACTCATCTGGCCACTGCTTGATATTTATATAATCATCGCGGCCCGCCATAGCCTAGTCCCACTAAATGAGTATCGGCACCTCTGGACCTGATCGCGGCGGGTAGCGCGTGGCAAATTTTGCATGACTTGAGATTTTTACCCCGAAGCACCATGAAAATTCGCCCGTGAGAACCTTGACTACCTGGCCAACAGGCATCATGTCGAGAGTCGCCGACTTGGACTGGCCACAATTCGTAGCGTCTGGCACTCTGCATTACACGTGAACGTCCCCATGAGCATCTTCCCTCACCACCAACGGTCCCGTCAGCGGGCCATCTCCGTAGGAGGTTCGTACTGAGCAAGAAGAGTAAATGGCCTCGAAACTTTCTTATTCCTGAATGTACTTTTATCATTAGGGAATATGGATAATTATAAAGCATTTCTTGCTGCTACTTTCTCTCGGCCTCTCTCTCGAGTCTCCTCTCTCTCTCTCTCTCTCTCTCTCGCTCTCATCTTCCTCTCTCTCTCGTCTCTCTCATCAGTTCTCTCTCTCCCATCTTCCTCCTCCCTCTCCTCTCCTCTCTCTCTCATCTTCCTGATCTGGTCTCTCTCTCTCTCTCTCTCTCTCCTCTCTCCTCTCTCTCTCTCTCCCTCCTCTCTCTCTCTCTCATCCTCTCTCTCCTCCTCCCTCTCTCTCTGCGGGCCTCACCTCTCTTCCTCGCTCATCTCGTCTCTCTCCTCTCCTCATCTCCTCTCATCTCCATCCCCTCTCTCGTCGTCTCCTCTCTCTCTCTCTCCCTCTCTCCTCTCCTCTCCTCTCCAGCTCTTCTCTCTCCTCTCTCTCTCTCTCGCTCTCGCCTCGCTCGCTCTCTTCTCTCTCGCTCTCTCGTGCTCTCTCCCCGCTCCTCATCCGCTCTCCTCTCTCTCTCTCCTCTCTCTCTCTTCTCCCTCTCTCTCCTCTCCTCTCTTCTCTCTGCTCATCTCTCTCTCTCTCTTCTCTCTCTCTTCCTCTCAATCGCTTCTCTCCTCCTCTCTCTCCTCTCTATATCTATTAATATATATATATATATATCTCTCTCTATATCTCTCTTCTCTATCCTCTCTCTCTCTCTCTCTCTCTCCTCTCGTCTCCTCTCTCTCTCTCTCTCATCTCACTCTCTCTCCTCTCTCTCTCTCGCTCTCCCGCTCTCTCTCTCAGTCTCTCTCTCCTCATCTCTCTCTCTCTCCCTATCCATCTCTCACTCTCTCTCTCTCTCGTCGCTCTCTCTCTCTTCATTCACCCACTTCAACCCAGCGTCCTCCAAGCTCACAACCACATTCACGCTCAACTAGTTATCGTATTGGTAGGTCCTTCCCGCCCGCCCGCCCAAATCGACTATGGCTTACTGAAACCTTACTCAAACACATGCCCGCACAACTCCAAACACGTAGCCCTTTCAAACAGCCACGCACACGCCCACTCCGAAACGCACGGCGTAACACTATGTTTAGTCACAATTTACTGTGTGGACGTCAGTAATCGTAATTTTAGTTATTGTATGCATTTTTTTTAATATGTAAAAGTCTTGCATGTTTTCGTATCTATCTGTGGATCATTATTTGCACTTTGTGCTTATTCTATTCTTTTCTTTCTTTTTCAGCCAGATCATCATGTGCTGTAATTCTTAAGAAGGGAAAGTTGAGACCTCGAGTGTCGGCCTTCAACCCTGAGTGGGAGAAGTATTTTTTTAATTGAACGCTTTGGACAGGCCAGTGCCTCATTTGCTTGAGACGTGGGCCCGTCCTCAAAGAGTCTAATACTGCGCGCCGCCACTGGGAGACACAGCACCCAGCATCGAGCTTTGCAACGATGTGTTGCTGCCGAGAGTAAGGAGGCCTTGTCAAACTGTCGGCAACTTGCAGAAAGCACTTCACCTTCCCGTAGCAGACTACTGAGGCTGACAAAGTGACGCCGCCATCTAGAGGTTTCCCGCCTCCTTGCTCCGCAGGATGAAGCCATTCACAGACGGGATTTTATCAGGAGTGCACATGGTTGTGATAAATTCCCTTTGTCCTGAAAGCGTTTCTGCCTTTGAAATGTGAGAGCCTTTTTCACCCACGCACTGTTTCGTCGCATTTGAGGAAGATGTAAGACCGTGAACGCTCGCTTAAGACCTGTTTGCTCCAAATTTCGATGCCTTCTCTCTCGCTCTTGATGAGAACCAGACATGAGACACAGCCCATCTGTGCGATTTTTATTCGTGGATTCACTGCTGCCCTTCAGGCTTATGAGGTTTTCTCCAGCTTGTTTCCATTGCCCGGCACCACCATGGGCAAGACATTTTCGACGCCCTGCTTCAGTTGTGTGAAGCAACACGTCCTCGACCTTCCCGTCTCGTGTGCTTGACGACCACGTGCCACAGTAATGACTGAAAGAAAAGGGTGCCCGCCTCACTGCCTAGTGCGTCACTGTGAGGCCGCCGGACACACCCAGTTCATCCACAGGTGCGAACTGCCTCTTCCACCAAGATCCCAGATGCTCCAAGTCTTGCCAACCTTAGCTGATGTTC
>JACEEZ010009708.1:85000-90000 GCA_016584305.1 Chionoecetes opilio | reverse complement strand
TTATCCTATCTTTTATATATATATTATTTATCCCATAGTCTCTCATTTTCATCCTCTATTTTTTCTTTATTCTTCTTACCTTCTCTCTCATCTCTATCTCTCTTCTTTTCTTATTTATCTCATATTACTTTCCCCCTCATCTACTCTATTCCCCTATCTTCCTCTTCCTCTCTTCTCTCTCTTTTTCTTTTCTCTTCTTTCTCTTCTTCTTCTCTCTCTCTTTCTTCTTATTTCCTCTCCTCTTCTTCTCCCTCCTTTTTCTTTCCTTCCTATATTTCCCATTATCTATTTTTACTTTTCTTTTATCTACTATTTCTATCCTTTTCCTTATTTTTTATTATTTCTTCTCCCCAAACTTTCCCCTCTCTCTCCTATTCTCCCCCCTTTGTTTTTTCTTCCCCCCTTCTCTCCCTTTTTTAAAAATTTTTAAATTTTCCCTAATATATTTTTTTCCCCCCCCCCCCTTTTCACCACCCCTTTCCCCACCCCTTCTTCCCCAACCCTCTTCCCCACATTCATTTTCCGCCTTTTACCTTTTCCCCCCCCCTTCCTCCCCATTTCCCCCCACCCCCCCCTTCTCCCCCTAACCCATCCCCCCCCCAAATTTCCCCACCCCTTCCCCAATAAATTATAATTAAAAAATTTTTACTACCCAAACCCCCCCCCACCCTTCACTCCTTTCCATATTTGACCCCCTTCCCCCACCCCCCCCCACATACCTCCCATACCCCCCAATTCCATCATTTAAATAACCCCCCCACCCATTTACCCCCTTTTCCCCACCCCCCCCCCTTCACCCTTCCCCCCCCCCCCATTCCCATCACCCCCCCCCTTTTCCCCAACCCCCACCCCCCCCCTTTTACCCCCCTCACCCCCCACCTATCACCCTTCCCCCACCCCCCCTTACCCATCACCCCCCCCCCAACCCATCACCCCCCCCATTTCACTCACCCATTACCCATCACCACACACCCATTCACTCACCCAATACCCATCACCCCCCACCCATTCACTCACCCATTACCCATCACCCCCCACCCATTCACTCATCCATTACCCATCACCACACACCATTCACTCACCCATTACCCATCACCCCCCACCTATTCCTCACCCATCACCCATCAACCCCAACCCATCACTCCCCACCCATTCACTCACCCATCACCCCACACCCATTACCCATCACCCCACCCATTCACTCACCCATTACCCATCACCCTACATCAAGGCTTCCTCAATTCTCGCAACCCACTTTTGTTTTCACAATTTTCGCTAATAGGCTGCAAAAAAAAAAGAAAAAAAAAGTGATCGGATCATCTCATAAATAGGTTTATGACCTTCCCTGTCAACCCGGTTCCAAAAATGTGCCATATGAGGTGTTTGCGCCACGGGGGGCGGAACCTATACCACACACACACACACACCACACAGACAGACACACTTCGCTTATATTATTATAGATTACCCATCACCCCCCACCTATTCCTCACCCATCACCCATCACCCCCAACCCATCACCCCCACCCATTCACTCACCCATCACCCCACACCCATTACCCATCACCCCACCCATTCACTCACCATTACCCATCACCCTACATCAAGGTTTCCTCAATTCTCGCACCCACTTTTTTTTTCACAATTATCGCTAATAGGCTGCTAAAAAAAAAAAAAAAAAAAAAAATCGGATCATCTCATAATTGGGCTTAAAACCTTCCCTGGTCAACCCGGTTCCAAAAATGTGCCATATGAGTTGATTGCGCCACAGGGGCGGAACCTATACAGACACACACACACACACCACACACACACACACACACACACACACACACACACACACACACACACACACACAGACAGACAGACAGACAGAGAGACACACTTTTGCTTATATTATTATAGATTACCCATCACACCCCCACCTATTCACTCACCCATCACCCATCACCACCAACCCATCACCCCCAACCCATTCACTCACCCATCACCACCCACACCCATTACCCATCACCCCACCCATTCACTCACCCATTACCCATCACCCTAACATCAAGGCTTCCTCAATTCTCGCAACCTACTTTTGTTTCACAATTCTCGCTAATAGCTGCTAAAAAAAAAAAAAAAAAAAAAGTGATCGGATCATCTCATAATGGGCTTATGACCTTCCCCTGGTCAACCCGATTCCAAAAATGTGCCATATGAGGTGTTTGCGCCACGGGGGACGGAACCTATACCACACACACACACACACAGACAGACACACTTTCGCTTTTATTAATATAGATAGAGTAAGAATAATATATATATATAATATATATATATATATATATATATATATATATATATTATATATATATATATTATATATATATATATATATATTATATATATATATATATATATATATAAATACGTATATATATATATATTATAATATATAATAACGTAATATATATATATATATCATATATATAATATACAAGCGAAAGTGTGTCTGTCTGTCTGTCTGTGTGTGTGTGTGTGTGTGTGTGTGTGTGTGTGTGTGTGTGGTATAGGTTCCGTCCCCCGTGGCGCAATCACCTCATATGGCACATTTTTGGAACCAGGTCAACCAGGGGAAGGTTTTAAGCCCACTTATGAGATGATCCGATCACTTTTTTTTTTTTTTTTTTTTAGCAGCCTATTAGCGAGAATTGTGAAAAAAAAGTGGGTTGCGAGAATTGAGGAAACCTTGATGTAGGGTGATGGGTAATGGGTGACTGAATGGGTGGGGTGATGGGTAATGGGTGTGGGGTGATGGGTGAGTGAATGGGTGGGGGGTGATGGGTTGGGGGTGATGGGTGAGGGAATAGGTGGGGGGTGATGGGTAATGGGTGAGTGAATGGGTGTGTGGTGATGGGTAATGGGTAAGTGAATGGGTGGGGGGCGATGGGTAATGGGTGAGTGAATGGGTGGGGGGAATACATACATTTCTACATCCATGATTTCAGGAAAGTTAGAAGGGGCTATCTGGAGAGTCCGTGTTTGGTGGGCCGAAGGCCCACCAAACACAGGTGGTGGGCCGAAGGCCCACCAATAGCCCTCCGCAGGAGCTAATCAAAAAGTCCGCCCGGAGGGCGGCTTTGCGGCTAGTATATATATACATATATATATATATATATATATATTATATATATATATATATATATATATATATATATATATATATATATATATATATATATATAATATTATATATATATATATATATATATATATATATATATATATATATATATAAGGGAGGCGGTAGCAGAGTTGCTAGCGTCACCGGGTGACTTTCTCGAAGACCCGAGTTCGAATCCGAGTGGGACCCATAAATCCACTTTAAATCTTTCTGCACCGTCGAGTGGCCTAAGAGCACCCACATGCTGCCCATTAACTCTACCTTCGACGGCGAGTGCATCGGAGCGCACAGGGGGGCGGCTTGAGCCGCTAATCACAGGCGTCACTATAAAAATCCTGGCTGCACCAACACGGGCGAGGGCCAACCATCACAGCCCTCAAACGAGCCTCCAGGGCCTACCATCCGAGGCCTTGAGGTCACTGCCTACAGGCGCTATAGACATAAATGTAAAAAAAAAAATACAGATATATATACGCTTATACTTGTCTAGGTCAATATATGAATATGTAGTTGATGAATACATAGATAAATACATGAACACAGCGAAGCGTGTGTCCGGCAGGATCAAGATCACGTGCACGGCTGCCGCGTCAATCCTTTACACAGAGAAAAACAGCGGGACAACTAGACATCAAGTAGTGCAATACACAATACACTACAACACTCCGCCAACACTGATACAACATAACAACACTAAGCAGTATGACCAACAAACCCTTCCATCCCTTCACCACCACACTTTTTATTACTACCCTTCCATATTCCCATCACTTTCCTCTATCTGTCCCTTCACGTCCTCTCTCCATCCTCTCATCAGCTTTCTTTTTTTCCTCCTTATATCCTCCCTTCCCTTCCATGTACCTTTTAATCATATATTAACTTCCTTTTTTTTTTTTCCTCTTATCTTTATTTCCTCTCTCCCATGTTGTTCCTCCCTTCCTCTCCCTTCTCTTCCCTCCCCCCCACCACCACTTCCCCTTTCTCCCTTGGGTGAATGACAACAAAGCACAGGTCAGGAGAGCGGGCGCCTTGCTGACAACCTGTGCCTGTTACATGTAATATTAAGGCCCCGTCGCCGTCCTGCCGGGAACACTTAGTAGTCTTCAAATTTAAATACAAGTGTTGTGGGAGATGATGAAGGGATGGCGAGGGGAAGGGATGGATGGATGGAAACAGCAGGTAAAGATTTGGAGGAATGGGAAAGGGACGGAGAATAAAGGGATTGGGGGAAGAGCAATATTGAAGGGAGAGGAAGGAATGAAAGGTGAAGAAGGAATAGGAACAATAGAGAGGAAGGAAGGAGAGGAAAGATGAGGTAAGCCTTAAAAAAGTGAGGTAGGAAAGGTAAGGTGAGGTGAGCAAAGCAGGGACGTCTGGAGAGAGCATGAGAGACAAGGACACAGGTAAAAATTATCTCCTTTTTCTAGATTGCAGACTTGAAAAAAGTACAAAAATATTTGCTTCATCTCTCGAGCTTCAGGCGGCCCGCGACCACTCAGTTATCGGCACTCAGAAATCTGTTATATCGATACAAATAATAGAAATGGTAATATACATAATGATGATAATGATAATGATAACATAAGTTTTCGTAACATACCCAAATATTTCATAAGACTGGATTTGTAATTTTGAGAAACTCCTTTAATACATAAAGTTTGGTGCCGAATATTCATATTTTCCTCTGTCTCGACAGTAGGAACCAAGTTTTCTTTTCGACACTGAGGCGATATGTGTATTTACATTTTTCTGTTTTTTTTCACGAGACAAAAAAGCTCGGTTGAGATTGCGGTATATATGAATAATCATAACTAATTGCCTCACGCTTCTT
>JACEEZ010009708.1:55000-82500 GCA_016584305.1 Chionoecetes opilio | reverse complement strand
GGAGAGATGTGAAGAGAGGAGACGGGGAGAGGAGGAGTAGAGGGAGAGAGAGAGAGGAGAGAGAGGAGAGAGAGTAAGAGAGAGGAGGAGAGAGAGAGAGAGGAGAGAGAGATTTCATGGCTGCAAGAAACAATGGACGGATAATAATAAATACAAAAAAACAAAAAAAACAAAACTTATTACAGGGAGGCGAAGATTGATTAACTGAATTGTAATCTTTATTCTTTCTCTCTCTCTATCTATCTCTATATATCTCTATCTATCTATCTTTCTCTTTTTTTTCTTTCTTTTTTTACCTTATTGTTGAGTTTTCATAGGTTTTACAGTCAGTAGCTTTAGCTGGACTACTGAAAACTATCTTTGACTTCACAGGAATGGTTAGATTATTCTTAGCTCAACAAACATACCTGGGTTACTATTCTAATTTTATATGTCTCTATTCCACTACTAATTGAACTTATATATATATATATACTTGTACAACATTATGTGCTACTTTTCAAATTTTTCATATCTATATTTCACTCCATATAACTTATATATATAGTTGAACTTCATTAAACATCATAGGGTTTACAGGTAGGGACTTTCAGGTAGGGAAATAATACTACGGCTGCTTTATCCAAGCGTTTACAGTACTCCTGAAGATCTGTAGTGACGAGGTAGAGTGAAGCTGTGTCTGCTGCACCATGCAGTTCAACATTCTTGAGTAGCGTGGAAGGAAGGAACGCAGAGAGTCTCCATCCTGGCAAAAGGGACGATGAGTTGATGGTACCTGTTTGCAGCAGCTCGTGTGGTGTGGCCGTGTGGTCTTACCCAGGACTGTCGGAGAGCAGCCAGATACGGGACATGCTGATTGTTTGTCTTATAAAGGACACAGTCCTGCAACGTCGCGACGTTGCTGCAAGGGTTGCAGAGGAGAGAGAAGCTGGTTCGGCAAAGCCTTCAGACGTATTAATCGTTGTTATCGGGCCTGTACCTTGTCAAAAAGGTTCAGGTACGAAGGGGGACATGAAGACCACGTGATAGGGGCGTATTCCATAAGGGAGCGGACTTGGGCTGCGTATAGAGTGGTGATCCCTTGAGAGTCGAGAAGGTGTGAGACACGCCGGACACAACTGAGTTTCAAGGTGGCTTTCCTAGTAATGGATTCGGATGTGGTCGGTGAAGGCCGGGACGCTGTTCACTTCCACCCCAAGTATGGAGAGGGACGTCTGCAGGGGCACCGGATTCCCACCCAGAAAAATCCTACCCAGTGGGGATGGGAGTAGGGATGAGGTTGTCGTCTGGAAATGAGCATTGCCTGGGTTTTCTCTGGAGCGAGATCCACTTGCCAGCGACGACGCCATGAGATGACGGTTTAGAGGACCCAGGTAATGTAAGCAACAGTCATACGGTGATCACTTCTGTCGCAGGAGAATGTCAGGGTGCAGTCGTCGACATAATGCATGTGCCTCTGGGATGAGCTGGAACAAGTCATTAAAATATACATTCCAGAGGAGAGGGCCGAGCACACTGCCCCTTGGGACGCTGGCAAAGATCGGGTGTTCCTCTGAGGTTTGACCGTCCACCACCACTCTAAGAAATCTGTCCTGCAGGTAGTTTTGCAGTAGGAGCAGCAGATGACCGCGGACACCCAAACTGTTCAGTTTAGTGATGAGGCCGTGATGCCAATCCCTGTCAAATGCTCCCGCAATGTCAATGGCAATGACGTATGTGTCCTTTCCTTGGTCAAGACTCAAGACTCGCTTATGCCATGTGGTAGACAGATGGAGCAATAGGTATGCCGCTGACCTGTATGCTCGGAAGCCAAATTGCTTGATGTTAAGAAGGTGGTGTGATGTAAAGAAAGACGATATCTTGTCGGCTATTATAGCTTCCAGCGTCTTGCCGATAATTGATAGAAGAGATATGAGTCTATAGTTCTTGGGGTCAGTTCTTTTGCCTTTCTTGTGTATTGCCACCATTCTGGCACCCTTCCATAGGATGGGCCACCTTCCAGTAGTGAGGCAGTGCTGAAAGATAGTGGAAAGGGGCTTTGCTAGCTGAGAGGCGGAGCGCTTGAGGATATGAAGGCTGATGTTGTCTGAGCTCAAGGCCTTCTTCGCGTCGACCTGAACTAAATGTCGGTGAACTTCCTCACTAGTTATAGTGGAGTTAGAAAGGTTAGCATTGGTGAGAATGGGCACAGCTGGGATGGATCTCTCTGGATCAGGTACTGTCATTTTGTTGGAAAAGAATGTCGCGAGTACATCGACCATGTCTTTGTTCTTGGTGGCCACTGTGCCGTCAGACTTGTATAGTGGAGGTATGGTGTCGTCTGGTGTCAGACCTTGTTGCTGCTTAAGTGTAGTCCACCAGAACTTGCTACCCACTGGACGACCACTGAACTTTGTTTTGAGGTCGTCTTGCCAGAGTCGTTGAGCCCATTGTTGGACTTGTTTCATGGTTGCACAAACGTGTCTGTAGCGCTCGTTGTTAGGGTGGGTTAGATGGCGTGACTATAGCCGCCAGGCATGAATTTTTTCATCAGTAGCCATCCTACATTGGTAACCAAACCAGAGCTGATCAAGGCGCTTGGCAGTGTACGTCTGATACACCGTACGGTGTACGTAGATACACCATACGCAATGTATCGCTGAAAAGAGCAGAAGGTGAGAAAGATCTGGGAGTGAGGGTGAGCTCAGACCTCTGACCTAGGAACCAATGTATTGAGGCTAGAAATATAGCTAATAGGGTGTTAGGATTCATTACCAGAAGTGTTAAAAGTAGAAGTGCTGAGGTTATTCTAAAGCTATTTTTGGGTCTAGTCAGACCTCACCTAGACAATGCGGTTCAGTTTTGGTCTCCATATTACAGGGTGGATATAGCTTTGTTAGAATCAGTGCAGAGATGGATGAACAAAACTATTCAAGGGATGCGTATATTTAGTTATGAAAAGAGATTGAAGCTATTAAATTTAAACTCACTCGAGAAACGCAGAGTAAGGGGCGATCTGATAGAAGAATTTAAGTGGATAAAGGGATATAATAAAGGAGAGGTGGGAAAAGTTCTTACGGCTAGTAACCAGGGTAGAAAAAAAAGTAACGGATTCAAACAAGAAAAGCGTCGATTTAGAAAAGAAATAGGGAAAAACTGGTACGTAAACAGGGTGTTAATGATTGGAAAGGACTCATTAGACAGGTAGTTAGTGCGGAGTCATTAGAGCTTTAAAATGAGGTTAGATAAATTCATGGATTTGGATAAAAGGTGGATGTAGGTAGTATGAAGTAACAGGAACTACCTTGTGTAGGTCTGTCGGCCTCTTGCAGCTTCCTTTTTTTCTTGTGTTCTTATGTTCTTATGTCTGGCTTGGCACATATATCTCCTGGAGTTCAAGCAGAGTACGTGTGAATGTGTGTAACTGTGCCTTGTGTATCCACATCATCGACAAGAATGGTGTTCCAGGGCGTTTGTTGCAGCGCATCACATAGAGACCATCACAGTCTGCTCTGCCCCACAGCCAGTTGGTGAGAGTGACGGGGGCATCCCTCTGAGCTACAACTTGTATTACACTTAGGACCACCATGTGATATGATGATCCTACAGCACCGAGGGGTGAACAGGTGACGACACTGTCTGGGAGATCATTGATGACAGGATCAAGTGATGAGCCGGAAATGGGCGTGGGGAAGCCAACTTGATTTGTTAGACAATACACTGTGAGGAAGTCATCGAATGATCTTGCAATCAAATGTTGGTTCATGTCGCCAATGATAACAACGTGTTCAGAAGTGTGTTGTTGCACAACGTCATCCAGATGAGTTTGTAGATACTCAATATGCTCCTTCCCTTGCCAATGTGGGCGGTAGCACACACATAGCAGGATAGCGCTGTGATGGTGAGTCCATATTTCAAAAAAATAATTTCCAGATGGTTTGGTAGAGTGACTTCAAGCGGCTGGACCGACAGACTCTTGTGAAAGGAGACAGCGATACCACCAAAGGTCCCGCGTGTCATGTCGCGTCGATGCCACCTCGTATATCTATTTATCAGGCAAAAGTAGTCTGGGATTGACTTGTTGAGAAGGTTTCCACTGCCGTAACGTAGTCCTGGGTGTGAGGGATCACGTGAGTGTTAATCAGGTCTCCGATGTTAGTTTGGAGACCTCTGACATTGGCAGATATGATGGTGATGTGATCGCGGGACATACTGGCGAGCATAGTTCCAGGCCGGTTGACTATGTGTAGGCGCCTGGTGAGTGTTTTATTGGGTAGGGTCAGGGTGAAATGGGTATGGTTGTGGTGTGTGGGTCTGTTGCCCTAGTGTTGAAGCCCAGTTGCTGGCGAGAGGCTGGGGTGACACAGAGACAGGAGTGAGAAAGCGGCTGAATGTCTGAACAAGGAAGGCGTTGTTCTGTGCCTGCTCGGTTGAGATGATTTCAGAGAACCTATATTGTCTCTCATGCGTAATGCGAGTATGACACTCTTGAACAGAATGTCCTACACGTACACAATAGCTGCATTTAATTTTCTTTTGGCAGTTGTGTTCAGAATGCCCCTTGCGCCCGTGTTGGCAGAAGCCAGACTGCCCCTTGTAGTGCCCTAACAGCTGCAGTGTCCCTTGCAGTGCTCCTTGCAGCTTTGGCAGACTGACCCTTGCAGTGTTGCCAGAAGGTTCTATCCTGGTTATGGTATGTGCGGCGAGATGGGGCAGAGTATCCTGAAGTATATTTCTGTATTTGGCTTCAATTTCTTTGGTTGTTGTGATGCTACGTGTTCCTAATGGAGCTCCTGGGTACTGGCACAGTTGCTCTCTCTCTCTCTCTCTCTCTCTCTCTCTCTCTCTCTCTCTCTCTCTCTCTCTCTCTCTCTCTCTCTCTCTCTCTCTCTCTCTCTCTCTCTCTCTCTCTCTCTCTCTCTCTCTCTCTCTCTCTCTCTCTCTCTCTCTCTCTCTCTCTCTCTCTCCCGATGAATTACGGAAAATCAGGGAGACGATTTAATTTTTATTTTCACTACGAAACAATAAAGGAAGACGAGAGAGAGCAGGGGCGCAGCCTGAAAGGTATTTTTGGGGGTGGGCATTGGCTAACCATGAGAAATGTAAAAACACACTGCACTTCATCATGCGCGTTGAGGCATGGCTAAATCACCCATCTTGTCTATCGTCCTCCCTCCAAACCACTAAAGGAGAATATAATAAGGATGAGCAAGGGAGGAGGGGGAAGGAAAGGAGGGGAAAAAGTGATGACTAGGGTAAGGTCAGAGAAGGAGGAAGAGGAGGCGGCATTATTATAGAGAGCAAATGAGGTCTCAGGAGAGGGATATTGAAAGGAAGGAAATTTGGATGGTTTGAAAAATAATTATCAGTGATGGCTGGATACATTAAAGCGACGCCATAGAAAACTGGGTTCACGCCTGGGGGGGGGGGGGAGAGAGAGAGAGAGAGAGAGAGAGAGAGAGAGAGAGAGAGGAGAGAGAGAGAGAGAGAGAGAGAGAGAGAGAGAGAGAGAGAGAGAGAGAGAGAGAGAGAGAGAGAGAGAGAGAGAGAGAGAGAGAGAGAGAGAGAGAGAGAGAGAGAGAGAGTAAACACGTTGACAAGGTTAAGTTAATCTACTCTTGTCTGTATATTGTTGCAAGATAGAGAGAGAGAGAGAGTCTGGTTTCTGGAACGAAGTCTGGAGGGAGGTAGGAATCAGGGAGCTGGATTAGTAGAAAGCTGAGGGGAAGGGGGTGCTTTTAGTTAGACTTAGAAGATCATTAATGAATAATAGAAAGAGAGTGGGTGATAGGACAGAACCCTGGGGAACAACACTATTGATAGATTTAGGAGAAGAACAATGTCCGTCTACAGTAGCTGCAATAGAACGGGTTGAAAGGAAACTTAAGATGAAGGTACAAAAAGAAGGATAGAAACCGAATAAGGGTAGTTTGGAAATTAAAGATTTGTGCCAGACTCTATCAAACGCTTTTGATATGTCAAGGGCAACAGCAAAAGTTTCACCGAAACCCCTAAAGGAGGATGACGAAGACTCAGTTAGGAAAGCTAGAAGATCGCCAGTAGATCGCTCTTTACGGAAACCGTCGTACTGACGATAATATTGAAGATTGTAAGCAGATAGATGATTAAGAATCTTCTTATTAAGTATAGATTCAAAAGCTTTAGAAAGGCAGGAAGTCAAATACATAGGACGTTAGTTTGAAGGATTAGAGCGGTCACCCTTCTTAGGAACAGGTTGGATGTGAGCATACTTCCAGCAAGAAGGATAGGTGGTAGTAGATAGGTAAAGGCGGAAAAGTTTGACCAGGTAGGGTGCAAGTACAGAAGCATATTTTTTTAGAAAATTGGAGGGACTCCGTCAAGACTGTAAGCCTTCCGAGGATCTAGGTCAGGAAGGGCAAAGAAGACATCATTACGAAGGATCTTAATAATAGGCATAATAGAGTCAGAGGGTGGAGGAGAAGAAGGAACAAGCCCTTCATCAACCAGAGTGGAATTTTCAGCAAAGGTTTGAGCGAAGAGATCAGCCTTAGAAATGATGAGACAGCTGTGGAGTCATCTGGGTGAAGCATAGGAGGGAAAGGTGAAGAAGAAAAATCCGAAGTCACGAGAGGAATTCGATTCAGAAAGATTTTGACATTTTTTTTATGAATGAAGGAGTTTTTGGTAAGTTGAAGTAAAGATTTGGCAAAATTATGGGCAGAAATATATAGGGCATGTGTTTCAGGAGATGGATGGTTACGGTACCGTCTGTGAGCCGCCTCTCTATCTTGGACAGCATGAAAACAAGCAGAGTTAAACCAAGGTTGACGGGCTTCAGAATTAGAGAAAGTGTGTGGAATATACGCCTCCATGCCAGAGACTATGACCACAATTATGCGCTCTGCACAAAGAAATGGGTCTCTGACATGGAAGCAGTAATCATTTCATGGAAAATCAGAGTAGTGCTGCCTTACGTCTTCCCACTTAGCTGAGTTGAAATACCAGAAGTACCTCCGCTTAGGTAGGTCCCGAGGCGGTACCAGAGCGATGGGACAGGTTACAGAAATACGTTTGTGATCGGAGGAACCCAACGGAGACAATAGTTTCACAGAGTGAGCAGAAGGGTTAGTAGTTAGGAAAAGATCAAGAATGTTGGGCGTGTCTTCAAGGCGGTCAGGGATACAGGTAGGGTTCTGCACCAGCTGCTCTAGGTCTTGGATGATATAAAAGCTGTAGGCTTGTTCACCTAGCGCTTCGTGTCCTGGTGGAACGCCGACGTGAGTTTCGACAGGGGATGCTTGCAGCCTATGTTGATGTCAAGAAGGCGTTTGACTCAGTGCAGCGCGAGTCACTCTGGGATCTTCTGCGACTTCACGGGATTCCTGTAAGGACTATTGGTTTGATGACTGGTCTGTACTCTGGAACTGAGAGTACTGTGAAGTGTGGAGAAGGTGTATCCAGCTTCTTTCCTGTTAATACAGGAGTGAGGCAAGGATGCGTCCTTGCCCCATCACTTTACAACACTTGTATGGACTGGGTATTGGGCAAAGTTGTAGATCAAAATTATTGTTGACCATCCCTCGGCAACACCAAGATCTTGTTTTTGCCGACGATGCAGTAATCTTTGCTAAGTCGCTGGAGGTCCTGGTGATGGCTCTCGAGGCGCTGCACGAGTAGGCAACGCCTTAGAGACTTGAGGTCTCCTGGCTTAAGACCAAGGTCCAGGTGTTTGGAGGCTTACTAAATGAAACAGTACAGTCTGTTCATGGCGGCGAAGACATTGAGATCTTGGAAAGTTTTACATACCTTGGTAGCACAGTCCATAATGACGGCGGGTCACGTCAAGAATTCTTACGGCGGATTGGCATAGCGGATTGGCATATTATGGACTCGCTCAGCAGGAGTATTTGGCGTTGTCGGTACCTGTGTAGGAGGACAAAGATCCGGATCTTCAAGTCGCTTGTGATCATTGTCTTACTCTATGGTTGCGAGACATGGACATTAAATAGCGACTTGAAGAGACGAATCGATGCCTTTGGTAATAGGTGTCTTTGCAGAATCATGGGGTATCACTGGGATTATTATGTGTCAAATCAGCGATTGCACCGTGCGACTGAATCGAGGCCTATTACCTGCATAGTCCGTCAGCGCCAACTTCGGCTCAACTTCGGCTATATGGGCATGTGGCACGCTACCCTGAAACCGATCCTTCCCATCAGGTTGTATCTGTAAGAGACAATCCGGCGTGGAGGAGACCAAGAGGGCGCCCACAAGGCTCGTGGCTGGGACAAGTTGATGTTTCTTGTCGAGAGCTGCTTGGTATTGGAAAGGAGCCTGCATGGGGACTCGCATGTGGTGACCCCCGGGAGAGGCATCGTAGGGTGGGCGAGGCGACGCGCCCCTCGGCTTATGCCCCTAATGATTGATTGATGATTGTTCACTAGGTTGGTCAGTGAAAGAAGATGATAGCCAATGCTGTTGGTGAACATTTACATCCCCAAGAATGAAAATCTCTGCTAAAGGAAAATGAGACGAAATGTGCTCCACTTTTGATGTTAAATGGTCGAAGAATTTTACATAGTCCGAGGAGTTAGGTGAGAGATATACAGCACAGATACATTTAGTAAGAGAGTGACATTGAAATCGAAGCCAGATGGTTGAACATTCGGAAGATTCAAGACCGTGGGCACAAGAGCAAGTGATGTCGTTGCGTACATATACGCAACAGCCAGCTGTGGATTGAAAATGAGAATAGAGAGGAAACCTTATTCCCTTTCTTTCTTCTTTCATTCCTTCAAG
Source organism: Chionoecetes opilio (assembly GCA_016584305.1). NCBI lineage: Eukaryota > Metazoa > Arthropoda > Malacostraca > Decapoda > Majidae > Chionoecetes > Chionoecetes opilio. The sequence continues at coordinate 73,740 of JACEEZ010009708.1, read as the reverse complement.
TCTATTTCTTTGACTCTTGTGGTATTTATCTCCCTCCCAACTCATGTATATCTCCAGTACGTAAGTACGTACTACCTCTCTCCACTTCACCTTCTCTTCCTCCTAGATATGTATTTTCCTCCTTCCTTGAAATCTTGCTAGTGTAAATATACGGTGAGTAACAGTAAATACAGAGCATTAGTAAAATGTATGGTGTGTACAATAATTATTCTAACTTACATAGTGTATGTATTTTAACCTGTATATATATATGTTGATTGTACTGTACAAAGTATTTTAGCCTTGTATACAGTATAGTGCATTGATGCATGGTGTTTCATTAAGATTGTGTGTGATGAGGTATACAGTGTATGGGTAGAGTGTAGACAAACCCCTTCTCCCTTTATCCACTTTATCTCTATCCACTGTCTCTTGTTCTTGCCTCAATAATGAGGAGACAAAACCAGCGATACATTGTCAGCTGCTATGCCAGTATTGCTTCCTTCCTGGCGTCACATTACAGTATTCCTTCATTCCTGCCGTCACAATGCAGTATTCCCCCTTTTCTGCCGTCACAATGCAGTATTCCTCCTTTTCTGCCGTCACAATGCAGTAGTCCTTCCTTTCTGCCGTCGCAATGCATTATTTCTTCCTTTCTGCCGTCACAATGCAGTAGTCCTTCCTTTCTGTCGTCACAATGCAGTATTCTTTCCTTGCTGCAGTCACAATGCAGTACTCCTTCCTTGCTGACGTTAAAATGCAGTATTCCTTCATTTCTGCCGTCACAATGCAGTATTCCTTCCTTTCTGCCGTCACAATGCAGTATTCCTTCCTTCCTGCCGTCACAATGCAGTATTCCTTCCTTGCTGACGTCACAATGTAGTATTCCTTCCTTCCTGCCGTCACAATGCAGTATTCCTTCTTTGCTGACGTCACAATGCAGTATTCCTTCCTTGCTGACGTCATAATGCAGCATTCCTTCCTTCCTGCCGTCACAATGCAGTATTCCTTCCTTGCTGACGTCACAATGCAGCATTCCTTCTTTTCTGCCGTCACAATGCAGTATTCCTTCCTTTCTGCCGTCACAATGCAGTATTCCTTCCTTGCTGCCGTCACAATGCAGTATTCTTTCCTTGCTGACGTCACAATGCAGTATTCCTTCTTTTCTGCCGTCACAATGCAGTATTCCTTCCTTGCTGACGTCACAATGCAGTATTCCTTCCTTTCTGCCATCACAATGCAGTATTCCTTCCTTGTGGTTGATGTTGGAGTAAGACGAAGCAGTGGTGCAACAGTGCAGTATTGCAGGTACCTTCGTTCTGTCTGACGGGAAACCAGAAGCGACAGTGTTATGTAACAATGTAAACTGTGTCTCGAGAAGCTGCACTTCGAATCTCCCCAAGTAATAGATCGCGTAGCTGTTGGGAAACTTCTGTAACCCTTGCCACCACCACACAGCTACGAATATGATGGGTAACATAATTTTCAGCTTCGAGATCTGATGGCGTCGCGTCTTCCACTGGTGCGCGAGAGAGCGCATCGGGGATTGCGTGGTGGCGGCCTTTACGCCACGTTGCCGTGAAGGTGAACTGGGAAGTCTTCTCCTTCAGTCGCTGCAATCTTGGATTTTCCACTGCGTCCAGTGTATATTAAGTATAGGCACACGGGGCTTATGGTCGATCTCGAGATCAAAGTGTGTGAGACCGAGAAGGTATATGCGGCACTTCCTTAGTGCCCAAACGACTGTCAAAAGCTCTAACTCCACAGTGGCGTACCGTGTCTCCGCCTCGCTCAGGAAACGAGAGCCACATTGAACGAGCTTCCATCTGTTACCATGTTGTTGGAGAAGGGCGGAACCAAGACCTTTGAGACGTGAAGCGTCAGTCTGAAGCATCGTTGGCAGCGATGGATCGAAGTGTGCTAGCACAGGGAGCTAGGAGAGTGACTGCTTCACTTGCTCGAACGAAGCTTGGTGGTCCGGGGTCCATAGAAAGGCATTCTTGGGTCGGAGAAGGTGCGTAAGTTATCAGCGGCAGAAGCAATACCTGTAGTAAAGTCACTCAGCTGGTTAACGAGGCCTAAGAAAGAGCGGAGCTCAGCTATGTTAGTGGGAGAAGGGACGTCTTTAATGACCTTTATTTTGCATGCATCAGCGATTATTCCATCATGTGTTATTTCATAACCACAAAGCCTAGCTGTTTGATGAGCAAATCTAAACTTGTTAGCGTTCATAGTAGTTATCCAATGTTATCGGCAGCGCTCCAAGACTGCGCGGAGATGATGCAGATGCTCCTCGTAGGTTGAGTCCCAGATGAGCACGTCGTCCACAACTTTCGCTAATTTGTAATTTGGAGATTCCTGACAGAGCGATTTCACCTCGTTTGCAGAACTCATCTCCCGTGGAGACGAATCTCATCGGGGCGCGCAGAAACATGTACCACCCCCACGGCGTGATGAATGTTGCCAAGGGCTGCGCGTCCTCAGCGAGGGGTATTTGGCAGTAACCGTGTGTTGCATCCATCGTCGTAAGGAATCTGGAACCCGAGCCGAGTTCCAGAACTGCATTACGTGAAGTCGGGGCAGGATACGCGGGGCGTAGAACCTGCTTGTTCAGATTTGCGAGGTCCACAGTGATGCGAACACCACAATTTTTCTTGGGGACAACAACAATAGGGTGGCAACATCCAGATGTTTCGTCGTCCAGTGGTTTGATGATCCCTTGCTCAACCATGCTGTCGAGCATTTGCTTAGTTTCAAGTCGCCAGACCAGAAGTACAGCACGAAGGGTTGCGATGGCGTATGGCGTTGAAACGTCTCGTAGATGTATCTTCATTGGGTCTCCCAACATAGTTGGTAGTGCATCGCCTGTGTGGAAGTGGTCCGGATTTATGAAAACATCTTGAAACTCTTCCAAGAGTTGCAGCCGGTCTCGTTCCATCTGCTCCGCACTAGGGTCACCAGTTTTGTTAACAACTGGTCGCAGAGAGCGAACAGCGCTAACTTGCTTAGGGTAGTCTTCTGGAATGATTCGAAGGGACTGAGCATCATACCAGGAAAGAAGAGCTACATGTAACTCTTGAAAAACAGCAATAGTTGTAGAGACCGATGAGTCATTCAGGCGTAGCGAAGCTTCAAATGAACCAAGAGGAGTTAACATGTCATTTTTAGCAGCAAAAACATCCTCACCTGTAGGAGGGCTGAGGCAGGATTCCGGGAATCCCAGCTGTTGAAGCTGTAGGGGACCCACAGCTATAGTCTCTGCGCAGGTGAAGTGAAGACGGCCGCTAACGTGGCCCGACTCTGAGACTGACGACACACCGACAGTGACAGTGGGGGCTCTTCGATGAAAACTAGTGCTGTGGATATCAACAAGTCTGATGTAACGAGCACTGCGCTGGTTAGGGGAGGGCAGCGTTGACTGCTTCCATCAGGGTGATTAATGTAGTTAGGTTTTGCATACTTTTTCCTACATACCTTTCCGAAGTGACCCACACCACCACAGTTGATGCAGTTCTTGGTCCAGGCAGGACACTGCTTCTGGCTTCCTTTGGGGTGCGGCGGAGCACCACAGCCATCACACTGTTTTTGTGGTGCGTGTCGCTGGTGACAAATACATGTATAGCCGTGACCAACTGTGTGACCGTTGCCGATGTCGTAAGACCCTTTGTACAGCCTTGCCATCACCAGTTATATCATCATCCATTTTACGAGCAGACTCTTCTGAGCGGCACAGACTCAACTTTTGACAGCGGCGGGGGCGGGTCTATAGCGAGTAACTGTTTCCGAGTTTGTTCGTCACGAATACCAGAAGTTACACGTGTCACTAGTCGCACGTTGATACACTGTTCACACAAGTCTGCGTCTGCCGCCAGTTCCTTAAGCGACACATATAAGTCATCAAAACACTCACGAAATTACTGACGTCGCTCTTCAAAACGAACACGGCGTAAGGCAACATTGCGCTGTCGCTGGAAATGTGCCTGGATACGCTCTAGAATTTCGTCTTTCTTCAGGGTGTCGTCGTCCTCCGATACGCCAATAGCGTGAGTCAGCGTGGACCGCATCTCTAGCGTGAGACAGGACCTAAGGTGGGCCCATTGGGTCCGTGGCGGCTGAATTCTCAGCTGTAGCAATTCTACGTAATCATACCAAGCACTTCGCCAAACCTTGAAGTCGCGAAGAGAGGCGTCCGGCGGTAGCTTGTGGGGTTCAGGGGCGTCGGGCAGTCGAGTGCGTGATGTAGAAGTAGGTAGGCCACTTGCCGCGTCGTCATTCTGACTGCTGGGAATGTGGGCGGCAGCACCATACGTTTGTAAGAGTTTCTGCATCAACGCTTGCTGCTGGCGGCGGTCCTCAGCTACTCCCTCCTGCTGCAAACGACGTTCTTCCTGTGCTTGTAGCTGTTGAGCCTCGAAAAGGGCGGCAAGCCTGTCCAGTGCCGACATGGGTGGCGGCGGGCTCGCTTCCTCCTCCTTTGCTTTCGTTGCCCGAGTTTCCGGCATTCGGGTGGCAGGTCACGGAGCACAGGAAACCCTTCACACTGTTGAGCCAGCAGGACAAACTGGGTGTTGCGTCCGATGTTAGGTAAATCCTTTGCACTGTGCCATGGTTGATGTTGGAGTAAGACGAAGCAATGGTGCAACAGTGTTTAATATATACAGGTGAAGGGTACAGGTGCCGGTGCGTGGTGTGTGCGGTAAACCTCCCCTGGACTGACTGCCGGTCAGGTCACGTCGGGGCACCACCTCAGTTACGTTTAACTATCAGACAATTAGCTAGATACAATTGTAGCCCTAACGTATGAGTGGTAGTGGTATTTAACTCGTTCCATCTTGCTGCCGTCATAATGCAGTATTCCTGTTCGTGTGTACGTGATCAGTCTAAGTCCAGTGGGATCACAGAAACACAAGTTACTTTGAGTAGGTTACATTCTAGTGGTAGCAATACAAATTACAGTGAGAACGATAGGGAAAGCCTTTACAAGCCAAGGCGGCGGGTGTGACTGTCTGCAGTGGCTACCACTCGGGGTTGCCAGGCGGCGTGCTGCCGGCACAAGGTTGCCAGGCTGCACCTGCTAACTATACTATCCCACACCTCCCTCCCCCCTTCACGCTCAAAGCAAGGTCTTGAGCGGACTACTGCTGCTGCATTATCCGTTCTGAGTGGCGAGGGACTGGGTCGCTGGTGGGAGTAGGGGGACTCATCTATCGTCGGGGGGTCGTTAGTGGGCAACTGCACAGGATGGAGGAACCGTCGGTTGCGCCACCATAAACGACCACTGAGTAATCGAACTTGATAGTCCCGTGACCTGCCGGTGCCCATGATGGTGCCCACTTTGTCCCAGCGAAGCGATGTCGGATCCTGGATACGAACTTGCTCGTTGATCTTCAGCCTGGGAAGGGGACGGGCGTGCGCGTTGTAGCGTGTCACGACGTCTTGAGCACGGTTGGCAGCTCGGTGGTCACATATGTCTGTCTTGGTCTGCCACTCCATCAAGAAGGACTGGGGGTGGGCGGGGACACAAGAACGGAGAGGTCGTCCATACAAGATTTGTGCTGGGGAACGACCGGTGTAGTTCGGAGCATTGCGGAGCTCCAGCAGTCCGCGGTCAAAGTCCTCGCAGTCGATATTGCCTGATGGAGCCACCTTCAGGATTAGGTGTTTGACGGACTTGACTGCTGCCTCTGGGTGGCCGTTGGACTGCGGGTAATGCGGTGAAGACACCATATGCCTGACTCTCCAGCGGTCGAGGAACACTGCGAAGTCCCGGCTCGTGAATTGGGGTCCTCCGTCGGTCCTAAGACGCACAGGGACGCCCATGTCACGGAAGTAGTACCGGAACTGGCGGATGGTGGCGGCAGACGTTGTGTCGCTGCCACATGGCACCACAGCGGGCCAACCAGAGAGACGATCAGCTATAACTAGGAATGACTTCCTAGCAACAGTAAAAAAGTCAGCTGACACTGACTCAAAAGGTCTGGTGGGGTCGTCGTCGGCAACAGGGGCTCCTGCTGCTGACTTGGCCGCATCACTTGGCATGGCCCACAAGCTTGGACAGTGTTGGCGATGTCAGAGTTGATGCCGGGGCAGTATACAGCTTGCCTCGCGCGTCTCTTGGTGGCCTCTTCTCCTCGATGGCTGTCGTGGAGGCGGGCCAAGACGTTGCGGCGTAGAGCAGCTGGAATAACAACACGTGTTCCATTGAGAACCAGATCCCCGTCGCAGTATAGGTCCTCACGTAGTGTCCAGTAAAGGAGCTGAGTATCGTGAAGACTGTAACGGTTCAGTGGAAAACCTTTCTTCACACAGTCTAGCAACCTGACGTAGGAAGGGTCGTTGCGAGCTGCAGTTTGTAGGGCCTCCAGTGCCATGTCACCGGTATGTGAAGATTCCGAACGGTGTTGGCTGGCGAGGGACTGAATGGCCTGCAGAGTAACGACAGTGTTGATAGAACGCAAGTCTCGGTGCTCAACATTTCATCCTCGGGGCCGGGGTGGCCGACGGGTGCGCGGGACAAGGCGTCGGGAATGCAGAGGTGCTTACCCGTGCGCCACACTGCTGTGAAAAGGTAAGCTGAAAATTTGTCCTTTAAGCGCTGAAGTCGAGGATTCTCAACTGCATCCAGCGAGTAGTGGTTGAGGATTGGCACCAACGGGCGATGGTCGGTGACTACTTCGAAGTGCTGCAGGCCGATGAGGTAGAATCTGCACTTCGATGTCGCCCATGCTACGGCCAGAAGTTCGAGCTCGATGGTAGCGTAGCGTGTTTCTGCCTCCGTCAGGAACCGAGAACCACACTGAACCAGTCGGAAAACTCCTCCGCCGTGGTCATGCAGCAAAGCGTAGCCAAGACCATACAAGCGAGAGGCGTCTGTCTGCAAAACAGTGGGCAAGGCAGGATCAAACGTGGCGAGGACCGGTGGGCTCGACAGGGCTTCCTTCACACGTCGGAAAGCCTCCTCATGGTCGGGGGTCCAAAAAAAAATCCTTTTGGGGCTCATCAGGGGGCGAAGTGGCTGTGCAGCTGCAGGGATATCCGGCGAAAACTCCGCCAACTGATTCACAAGACCCATGAAAGAGCGGAGGTCATTGAGGTTGGCAGGAGTGGGAAAGTCCCTGATGGCACGGATCTTTTCTGGGTCGGATGCTATGCCATCCCTGGAGAGGTTGTAATCACAGAAGGATACTGCAGGCTCGGCGAGAACAAACTTGTCCGCGTTGAGGGTGATTCCGTATTTACGGCATCTTGACAATACTTCGTGGACGCGGAGTAAGTGTGCGGAGTAGTCCTCGTCGTATAGAAGGATGTCGTCGACAACCTTCACACAGTTCATCACACCTTGGAGTGCCAAGTCACCTCGGAGGCAGAAAGCGTCTCCAGTAGCAGCAAAACCCATTGGGCCGCGGCGGTACCTGAAGCGGCCGTAAGGCGTGATGAATGTCGTCAGTGGCTGGTCTTCCTCAGCGAGTTCAATTTGCCAGTAGCAACACAGCGCGTCTACCTTAGAGTAAAAGCGTGCCTTCGGGTCCACACTACGGATCGCTGCGAAGGGCGTGGGTCAGGGATGCGCTGGACGTGACACCTGTTTGTTTAGTTTAGACAGGTCGGTGGTGATCCGGACACCACCATTGGGCTTGGCAATGGCTACGAGAGGATGGCACCATGGGGACGGATCGTCGCAGGCAGGAACAATGATACCCTGGGCCACCATAGACTCCAACTCTTGCTCCACCGACTCGCGGTAAGCAAGGGGGATCAGACGGGGTGTGTGGATCGCGAAGGGTGAGGCGTCTTCCTTCAAGTGGATCTTCATGGGTGGGCCTGTCCTCGGCTTGAGTGGCCTGGCCCGTAGCGTATCCTTCGTCACCAAGACACCGCTAAATTCCTTCAGGAAGTATCCACGAGCCTCTGAAGGGGATGTGCTGTCGGTGAGAGAGAACGATGTTGGCGTGGAGGCTGGTGGAGCGGCGGGGTCAAGGCCGGGCCAAGGCCAAGGCCATCTGCAGACGTGCTGACACATTGCCGTGGGTAACGGTGACGCTGATGGGCTGAAGACGCTCGGTACTGGACCGGGGAGTCGAGCCCACGCGTCTGACGTTGCTCGGACACTGTTGAGGGTCTTGCGGCTGACTGCCAGGGGAGTAGGGACGAAAAACACTGGTGCCGAGGTGTTGTTTGCGTCGTCGTTGCTGACCCTTGGGTTTCATCAGGGAGCAACACTTGTCATAGTGACCGATGCGGCCGCACAAACGGCACTGGTTGCTTTTAGCAGGGCACCGTACAGTGTGTGACCAATGTCCCGTACGTCCACAGCAGCTGCACAGTGACTCGGCAGCTGGGCATGAGTGCGGGGCGTGCTGCCTTCTGCAGCTGTTGCACGGTGTGCTGGGTGGAGATGTAACGGCACGGGCACCAGTCTTCGCCGTATGAGCTGCCGTCTTCACCTTCTTGTACTGCGACATGGATCTCACAGCAGTAGGGGGGCGGCTCGCAGGGCTGACATGGTGTTTCGGGCGGCCTCACAGGTCCAACATCTAGTCACTACATCCTGCAGAGAGCATGAGGCGTCAAGGGAGATGAGGCGTTGGACGAGTTCTTCGTCTCGAACGCCCATGAAGATCACCTGCTTGAGCTGGGTTTCCTCCCACTCCTTGTGATTGCCCTTACAGATGTCAACTTCTTCAGATGCCCGCTTCAGGCGACCATGGAAGGCAGCGAACGATTCGCCTTCCATCTGTTTTGAGTTGAAAAGTTCCCGCCTACGAAGGGCCTCGTTCCTCTAGGCCTTGACGTGCTCCTGCAGGACATTAAGTACTTCTTCTACAGGAGACGTGGAGTCTGGGGGCACTTGTTGTGTGTGCTCCAGTACTCGCTGCGTTTCGAGGGACAAGCATATACGTAGCTGTATGAGCTGTTTCTCCTGTGACAAGCTCAGGAGATCCACCATCGTGGCGTAATCTGTCTATCTCCACCTCCATTCTCTGAAGGTTTGGTAAGAGATGTCAGGGTGGTGTACTGGGGATGGTTGAACAGAAGCCTTGGGTGGAGCGGGTGTTGGAGCGCGGCTGTTATGTGTTGGGGCCGTGGCTCCTTGCATGGGCGGCGTCACCGGTGTGGAAGACGCCATGGGTGAGGCCGCATGCGGCAAGAGGGTCGTGATGAGCGTCTGAAAACGATTCGACTCCTCACGTCGCCGTTTGTCTTCCTCTCGCCTTTGCCTCTCATCTTCACGTCGTTGCGCCTCCATCCATTGCATGAGATCAGAAAGGTCCATGGTGGAGGCGGTGGGGGAACGTTCGAACGGGTAAAAGTGAGAGTGAATCTGCGTCATTCTCGTCTGGCGCAAGGGAAAGGGGCGGTGACATTTGGGTTTGCTACGTTTTCTTCTTCGTTCCGGTCATGGTGAATGGTGTACACAGTATTTTCTAAGCACTAATCCAAGGCTTCAACAGCTCGAATCGTATGTACATGAAAAATACAGGGACACGAGTCACCAATATCCATAATCTGTGCGTGTGTGTCGATGTGCTTATATACGGGTGGCAGTGAAGGTGGCGGCGGCAGCGGGGTATCAGTGCGTTTCAAGACTGACACCGACACTGGCGGTGGCAACGGCAGCGGCAGCTGGGTCTCAGTGCGTTTCAAGACCGACACCAACAGTGCGCCGTTGGCTGCTGAGACGAGAGGAAGTCTGTTGCTCGGCCCTCCGGAAGACCGTGAGGCCGGCATCGGTGGACTGACCAACTCAAAACGTAGCCACTCTGTACTGCACAAAAACATAGCCACGACACTGTACACACACGATTAGCAATGTAGCTCCTAGCACCGTGAGTACACAGGGAAGCAGAAATTCCAATGGTGCAGGCGAGGTGTCACGAAGCTGAGACACACAAATTGGCTGTCGACGTTTATTTTTCCCCCTAAAATCTGTCCGTCACTGTTTCACTAGTGACTCACTGCGCCATGTTCGTGTGTATGTGATCAGTCTAAGTCCAGTGGGATCACAGAAACACAAGCTACTTTAAGTAGGTTATATTCTAGTGGTAGCAATACAAATTACAGTGAGAACGATAGGGAACGCCTTTACAAGCGCCAAGGCGGCGGGTGTGACTGTCTGCAGTTGCTACCACTCTGGGTTGCCAGGCGGCGTGCTGCCGGCACAAGGTTGCCAGGCTGCACCTGCTAACTATCAATCAATCATTGGGGGCATACGCTGGGGGGCGCGTCGCCTCGCCCACCCTACGACGCCACTCCCGGGGGTCACCACGCGCGAGATCGCATGCAGGCTCCTTTCCCAAACCAAGCAGCTCTCGACAAGAAACATCAACTTGCCCCAGCCACGAGCCTTGTGGGCGCCCACTTGGCCTCCTCCACGCCGGATTGTCTCTTACAGATACAACCCGATGGGAAGGATCGGTTTCAGGGTAGCGTGCCAAATGTCCATATAGCCGAGGTTGGCGCTGACGGACTATGCAGGTAATAGGCCTCGATTCAGTCTCACGGTGCAATCGCTCATTTGATACGTAATCATCCCAGCGATACCCCATGATTCTGCGATGACACTTATTACCAAAGGCATTGATTCGTCTCTTCAAGTCACTATTTAGTGTCCATGTCTCACAACCATAGAGTAAGACAGGGATCACAAGCGACTTGAAGATCCGGATCTTTGTCCTCCTGCACAGGTACCGACAACGCCAAATACTCCCGCTGAGCGAGTCCATAACACCGTGGGCTATGCCAATCCGCCGTAAGGCTTCTTGACGTGACCTGCCGTCATTATGGACTGCGCTACCAAGGTATGTAAAACTTTCCAAGATCTCAATGTCCTCGCCACACGCATGAACAGACTGTACTGCTTCATCTAGTAAGTCTCCAAACATCTGGACCTTGGTCTTGAGCCAGGAGACCTCAAGTCCCAAAGGCTTTGCCTCCTCGTGCAGAACCTCGAGAGCCATCACCAGGACCTCCAGCGACTCAGCAAAGATTACTGCATCATCGGCAAAAACAAGATCAGTGATCTTGGTGTTGCCGACGGATGCTCCACAATCACTTTGATCTACAACCTTGTCCAATACCCAGTCCATACAAGCGTTGAAAAGTGATGGGGCAAGGACGCACCCTTGCCTCACTCCTGTATTCACAGGAAAGAAGCTGGATACACCTGCCCCACACTTCACAGCACTCGCAGTCCCAGAATACAGACCAGTTATCAAACCAATAGTCCTTGCAGGACTATACTATCCCACAATTCCTTCCTTCCTGCCGTTACAATGCAGCATTACTTCCTTCCTGCCGTCACAATGCCAGTATTCCTTCCTTCCCGCCGTCCCATTGCAGTATTCCTTCATTCCTGCCATCACATTGCAGCATTCCTTCCTTCCTGCCGTCACATTGCAGCATTCCTTCCTTCCTGCCGTCACATTGCAGTATTCCTTCCTTCCGGCCGTCACATTGCAGCATTCCTTCCTTCCTGCCGTCCCATTGCAGTATTCCTTCATTCCTGCCATCACATTGTAGTATTCCTTCCTTCCTGCCGTCACATTGCAGCATTCCTTCCTTCCTGCCGTCACATTGCAGTATTCCTTCCTTCCTGCCGTCACATTGGAGGCCACCGCCACCTGTCTGAAATACTTCAGAGCGAGAAATTCAAGGGATTTCGGTATAACTAAATTTGTTTTCCTAAATATATTTGTCTGTTCTATTATTGTTCTGTATGTATTTGATCTGTCTCATTGTTTTTATGTGTCAATTTTTTTTTTCTCTCTCTCTCTCTCTCCTCTCTCTCTCTCTTCTCTCTCTCTCTCTCTCCTCTCTCTCTCTCTCCTCTCTCTCTCTCTCTCTCTCCTCTCTCTCTCTCTCTCTCTCTCCTCTCTCTCTCTCTCTCTCTCTCTCTCTCTCTCTCTCTCTCTCTCTCTCTCCAATGGCGTAGCTATGGGGGGCACATGTCCTTCCACGAAAATCCTGTTGCCCCCCACTGGCCATGACTGCCGTATTCTGTATAATGCTCTAATACCCGTCACTGATTTGATCTTAGAATATACCCTTCTATGTGGTATCCGAGTGCCCCCGCTTGCCTAGTGCCCCCCCCCCCCCCCCTGGAGCCCCCCCCCCCCCCCCCCCCGGAGCCCCCCCCCCATTGATAGATACCTAGATATGCCACTGCTAACGAAACAATCGAGTACTTTAACAACCCACAAATTATGTAGCAAAAAAAATAACATGATATCCTACCCTCAATCCTTTTCGACACTGTTAATGAGTTCGAAGCACTAACGAACCCTATCATTATATGCTTTAAAAAACAATACTACAAATAGTACAGGAGCATTAGCTAAAAGGTGGAAATAAATAGTAGAAAGCTGATTTTTTCAGGAGAGCTCCAAAATATTGTATATATCGCCCTTATGCAAAGTTCTACAAATTCAACCTCGTGGCATTTTCATAATTCAAAATGGCCGTCATCACAATTAACGATAAAATGAAAAGTACTATGATCATCCATCCGAGTTCGTAGTAATAAGATTTTTGTGTGTACATCTATGTTTTAGAGTGTGCTGAATACAATGGAGCCATACAAAATATTTTGAGTTGACATAATTAGCATAAATTCAATAAGGTGAAGAAAACAATTTTTTTAATTTATTTTTATTCTAATAATACCACAACTATGTTATGTACGTTACATTTATAATAGCCAAACTATATTATATTGTACAAAACACCAATTAGAAACCACAAATAACCCAACCATACGTTGAAGGAATGTCTAATCAGTGCTATCCCCTTCGCCTTGCACATCAAGAACATGCGAATTTTTACAATTGTACCCACTGCAACCAAAGCACATTATTGTACACTCCATCCGTGCCTTGTAACAACGATATGACTTTCCACACCCTACCTTGCAGCCGCAAGATACCAGTTTCAGTACCTTCTCGGGAGCAACAGGCCTATCGGTATAGATTGGAACAAGTATCCCCTCTCTGTACTCCCACCCCCACTCATTTGGTGGTAGCTCATTTCCCTGCCATTGCTGAACAGCATGGTATGTTCTATAGCTATGGAACTTGGCAGCTGCTGAAGTTGGAGGGATTGATTCCAACTTGAAACCAGATGAGGATAAGGACGCTCTACGTGTAGATCGGAAGTACATAACATAGCGATGCTTGTCCAGTGAATTTGACCGGACAGCTCCATACAGCTTTAGTAGAAACAACTCTCCTATGCGTGCTATCTAATCCTGACTGCTGTCAGACTGAGAGAAAACACTCAAACAGTCCCAATTGTCATCACTATCGAACAGCTGAAGGGCCCTTTTTTTCCCTTGATTGTATATGGAAGACACAGTATCACATCCAGTGATTGCATGTACAAAAATCATGTGTTGTTTGATGCTAGAACAAGCTTCCTGGATTTCACGTATACAGTACACATGCAAACATGAGACACAAATGATCGAGGTCGACACGCAGACATTATGCCGTGTGCAAGTGCTGTACGGCGGCGTTCACAGCTGACACTCTTGTCAGATTTTGATTTGATTATACCACTCAGTCGTCGTTTCAAAGAGTCTGGCACCATTTTATCACTGTCTTGCAATTGTGTCATTGTCGGGTATTCAGAGTTAACATATGCTGCAGACTTTACATCATCTTGTATGATTGCAGCTGCCATATCTATGATTGAATCTTTTGTCATGTTACTGGACTCATAATTACTTCTAAGGATGTGGTTACTTTCATCTAAGAAAGTATATATGGTCTGTTTTCCAATATCACAAGTCCGAACAATGTCCTGCCCGAAACATTCCTCCAATTTCTGTCCTAGCCTTTTGGGGTTGTAGCCCTCATCTCCATCTAAATAGTCGTCCATCAAAGTCATAAGTTCTGCAAGTGAATATTGACATTCATCATTGTCGCGTATTAATTGGCACAACTTCTGGAATGCCGCGTGTTTTGTGGCATTGACAGGTCGGCCCCGTTGATATCCATCACGGGTATTCTCGCTTGGAAATTGTTTGCCGGCATAGAAGAGAACCTGACAGTCATGGTGGTACTTGACTTCAGCAGCAATAAAATCTAACTCATTAGATAAGCGATTTCTAACAGCATCTCCCCACTCATCATGGCGATCGCCAGCTTTCTCAATTACGCTTTGAAGGGTGGCTTTTGTCATAGCATCATGTGCCCGTACCCGACGGTTGTGGGGTATCTTTGTTTCTACATTGTAGTCTATTACAGTCTTTGCACAATAGAGACAATCTTCTTTTATATTGAAAACTCGAGTTCTTGAACGTAATTTTGAAGATGATGTGTCCCAATCAGAGTCCAATAGCTCTTCTTCCCTTTTCCTTTTCTAAGAAGTAATACTGCATGGTCGAATGTATTCGCGACGACATTTACCATGGACTGGGACTGGCAATTGTGACCTCTTCCTCTCAAATACAGACTGCAAACCATCTTCTATTTCAATGCTGGCTCGTAGGAGTCCCTCAAGGCCCTTATCATGGACCTCTGCACGATCTGATGTGATCTGCTTACCGCATGTGGGAATACTGCTAAACTCGGCCATCATGACAGCACCTGAAAAACGAGAAAATTATTATTATAATTAGTAGTAGTATTATAATATATTTTTAATAATAATTTATGCTAATTATCACTCACTATTATTATAATATACTAGTAATTACACTTTATGCTAATTATTTTAACTCAAAATGAACATGGCATGGGTCCACTGTAATAAGTTGCCAGTTATGCCGATTTTGGTATTTTAACCATTTATCGTAAATTGTTATAGCGGCCATCTTCAATTCTGAAAACGCCACCAGGTTGAATTTGCAGAACTTTGCACAGTGGACATGCTTATGGTTTTCTGGAGCTCCCCTGAAGAAATCAGCTTTCTGCTATTTTTTTCTAGGTTTTCGTAAATTTTTTACTAATGCTTCTGTACTAAAAACTCTACCAACACTATTACTATCTCACATGTACTATATAGCTATCAATTAAGTCTTCGATAACGTTACAGGTCAAGATTATTGGTCAAAGATCAACATGTAAGCGCGTGGGAAGGAAATAAGTGAAAGTTTTGGTGTTTCGAAGCAGTGTTGAGTTCTTTGAATAATCCGGTAAGAGCGACAGTCGAGAGCGAGCCGGTGAGAGGGCAGGACGCCTGTGCAGGCAGTTGGGAGGGGGAAGAGGATGAATTTCGGCCAAACAACAATATATCTTGTTGCTTTTCTCTATATTGATGTAATGTAAATTAAGTAAAGAGAGAAAAGGAGGGAGTGGGAGAGAGAGTGAGATGAATGCATGGGCAGTGGCGGATCTAGGTGCCCTGAAATGTCATTGACCACCCCACATCTGAGTCAGAGGCTAATCAAAACTCAACCATTTCCTATTATTGGCTATGCTATGGCCGACCCACATTAAATCTGTGTCGAACCTTGGCCACCCAAGTCATCATGTTTTGGCGGCGCCACCGTGAGTGGGAGAGGGAATGAGGGAGGGAGGAAGAGCTTACGTGTGATTTCAGGTTTAGTCCTCTCTGCAAAATAATGGCTGTTGCCTCGTTATCTTTCTACCTTATATAACGTCAGATCAGCTATAGCCAGTGGCGTAGCCACGGGGGGGCAAGTGTCCCCCTCTACGAGAATCCGGATCCCTCCCAGGTGTACCCCCACTGGTCACAGCTGACGTAATCTGCATGGACTTGTAATTGGCGATATGCCCCAATACCCTTATATGTGGCATCAGAATGCCCCTGAGCTCCGCTTGACATAGTGCCCCCCCCCCCCCAGGTGCCTAAGCCACTCTCTCTATCTCTCTCTCCTCTCTCTCTCTCTCTCCCCTCTCTCTCTCTCTCCTCTCTCTCCTCCTTCTCTCCTCTCTCCTCTCCCTCTCTCTCTCTCTCTCTCTCCTCTCTCTCTCTCTCTCTCTCTCCTCTCTCCTCTCTCTCTCTCTCTCCTCTCTCTCCTCTCTCTCTCTCTCTCCTCTCTCTCTCTCTCTCTCTCTCTCTCTCTCTCTTCTCCTCTCTCTCTCTCTCTCTCTCTCTCTCTCATACACACACATATTATACCAGAAAAAGTTACGCTTACTCAACCGTAATGGACCAGTAAAGACCCTTTTAGCTTACACGTAAGCAATATTTAGCTAATTATCTGCACCACTCATCTCTTCCCCTTCTTTCCTCCACTCTTCCTTCTCCTTCCTCCACTCTTCCTTCTCATTCCTCCGCTCTCGCTCCTCCTTCCTCCACTCTTCCTTCTCATTCCTCCGCTCTCGCTCCTCCTTCCTCCACTCTTCCCTATTTACCTTTCCTCGTTCCCTCCTTCACCCCACCGACTATAAATTCAACTTAGCGGATTAAAAAGATATCACCGTTTAACTTTACACACGATCAGAATATTTCAAGTGTAAGTAATGTGAAGAGTAGGTGGTGGTGGTGGTGGTGGTAATGGTGGTGGTGGTGATGGTGGTGGTGGTGGTGGTGATGGTAGTGGTGGTGATGGTGGTGGTGGTGGAGGAGGAGGGAGAGTAAAGAGAGTAAGAGGAAGAGTAAATGGAGGAAGGAAGTAGGAAATGGAGTGAAGGATGAAGACATGGAGGAAGAAAAGAAAGGGCACGATTATAATTAGAAAAAGGTGAACAAAAAATACAAGTGAAGAAAAGAATGAAGAAGAAAGAAGTTACTGTAAAACACGATACAATGTAGAAGTATGAATAAACTCGAGGATAACGTGCGAAAAAAAAGGAAGATTAAAAATAAGAAAGATGAAGATATTTTCCAGAATACTAAATGGAGATTGACTCACACACACACACACACACACACACACACACACACACACACACACACACCACACACACACACACACACACACACGCACACATACACACACACACCACATACACACACACACACATACACACACACACACCACACACACACACACACACACACACACACACACACAACACACAACACACACACAACACACACACACACACACACACACACAGACACACACACACACACACACACACACACACACACACACACACACACACACACACACACACACACACACACACACACACACACACATTTGTTATGATTCCACTAAGCTAAAAATAAAGGAAACTACAGACAAAAACAGACAGACAGACAGAAAGATAGAAAGATATATAGATAGATATATATATAGATAGATAGAAAGATAGCTAAATAGATATATATATAGATAGATAGAAAGATAGCTAAATAGATAGATAGATAGATCGATAGATAGATAGACAGACAGACTGAAATCAGAACTGAGTCTCCGTCAAGAGCTCAGCAAGAAGTTGATAAAAAATCTGTAAAAAAACTTTGGATTTGCCAGAAGAGTAATTTATTTTCACTGACCATGACATATCTCTGTGTGTGTGTGTGTGTGTGTGTGTGTGTGTGTGTGTGTGTGTGTGTGTGCGCGTGTGTGTGTGCGCGTGTGTGTGTGTGTGTGTGTGTGAGTGTGTGTGTGCGTGTGCCTGTGTGGGTAGGTATTTACCCATTTCCATATATGTCTGTTTCCATTTTGATAATTACCTATTTCCATGTTTCTATTTCCATTTTGTATTAACCTATTTCCACAATTTTCTATTTACATTTTATATATATCAATTTTGACATATTTCTATTTCCATTTTGTATTGACCTTTTTCCTAGAGGGCTAACCATTTAAGTCCTCATGGATAGAAAATAAAGTCTGCAGGTGCTATAGGCAAAAGTGGTCCAGACACACGCTAAGACCATTGCAGTATCATTAAAGTCTTGATAAATGTGAAATTTTTCCTCTGTTGACATGAACTTTGAGGCACCGGTGGTGTGAGACATTTCACGCATGCCTCAGTGAGACGAAATTTTTATCATTATTATCTATATTATCATTATGAAATCAGTCACTCCTTATCCATTCATCCATCTAATCAAGCTACACAACCCTCACTCACTCACTCACTCACTCACTAACTCACTGTACAAAGTTTCCATAACATATACAGGCTGTTTCACAATTGTTTAAACAAAACAATCAGGCACAAATCAAGGACCACAAATGATAGAATAATGGTGATTACATTTATTGAAAGGTATATGACTAACATTTTAGGATCTGCAACCATTTAGCCTCAAACATGAACCAAAAATGTCAGGAGGAGCCCTAGAGAACATGCTCCACATTGCTCCCGATGTCCGCCGTTAACTCAAAGGCATTGTTGTACGATTTATATACCAAAAATCCTGAAAAAATGTCTGGGGATTGTGTATTAAATTTAGCACCTTTTACCTTGACTTCCGCTCCCTCCCTTCCTTTTCCTCTCCTTCCCTCCCTCTCTGCCCCTTGCAACACAGCGAATATCCAGCTCGGGTGCCAAACAGGGAATCTATTGGGCTGGATGGATACTCTTGTCTGGTCAGGAAAACATCATGCCGTTGGTGACACGCGGTGATGGGGTCTCGTGAGGCGTCCAAGCCAGGTAGACGTATGCGCTTGCCTCTTGTGTCTCGAGTGGAGGTAAAGATGGAGGGAGAGGTGGAGGCAGGGGGGATTTGAATGGATACAAAAAGGGAAGCAATAGGTGGAGTTGTATAGGGTTGTGCGTGACTAGTGGATACATATGTGATAAAGTGGAGTGTGTGGATGATAGAAGAATGGTTTGAAATGGATGAGGCAGTGGAAGAGGGAGTGATTGGGTGTGATCGAAGACTACTGTATA
>JACEEZ010009708.1:47500-52500 GCA_016584305.1 Chionoecetes opilio | reverse complement strand
ATAACTTATTACTAAACTCCAGCATGGTTTTCGAAATAAGAGATCGTACTTAACTAGCTTACTCGGTTTTTCAATGTAATTTATTCACACTGGGACGCAACAACTCCCTGAGATATAATATACCTTGATTTTCAGAAAGCCTTCGATACAGTTCCCCATAAGCGGTTATTGAACAAATTAAGAGTGCATGGTTTACGCAAGCAATTATGTTGATAGATTGGCGATTGGCTTTCAAACCGTAAGCAGCGTGTAGTAAGCAATGATGGGGCATGAGTTTGATTATATGTTACTAGTGGGGTGCCTCTGGGTTCGGTCTTGAGTGCTACTCTTTTCCTGATATATATCAATGATCTAGACTGCGGATTTGTATCTAAAATATCCAATGATGATGACACCAAATTAGGCGGTAAAGTATATGCTAGAGAAAACTGTGAACTCATACAACGGGATCTACTATAGACAAACTATCGGATTGGAGTGTTAAATGGCTATTAAGATTTAATTGCGATTGATGTAAAGTAATGCATAAGGGTAACGATACCCTCACACATAACTATCAGATATATAATAAGTCGTTAACTGAAGTACAACAGGAAAAGGATTTAGGAGTTATAATTAGTAATGATCTTAAAACTAGTGCACATTGCTTAACTGCTAGTAAAAAGGCATATATGATGTTGGGCTTCATTGCAACTTTGAAGATAAAACACCTAAGTGATGACACAATTATACACGTCTTTTGGTTAGGCCGCACTTAGAATATCCCGTTCAATGCTGGTCGCCTTGTTTCGTAAAAGAAAACACACACACACACACACACACACACACACACACACACACACACACACACACACACACACACACACACACACAAAAACACACACACACACACACACACACACACACACACACACACAACACACACACACACACACACACACACACACACACACACACACACACACACACACACACACACACTCACACGCACACACACACACACACACACCACACACACACACGAATTTTTTTTCGAAAAAGATCTGGGAGTATGGATTACGGACAATTTGTCTCCTGAGAAGCACATAAAAAAGATCACAGGAGATACATATCAGTTGCTGAAAAATATAAGAAAGGCATTCAAATATCTGGAAGAAGAGATGATTGAAATATTGATAAAATCTCTGATGCGACCAAGGTTGGAATATGCGGCAGTGATTTGGTCACCACATAAAAAGAAGGATATAAGGAAGATTGAGAGAATACAAAGAGCAGCCACAAAAATGGCTCCAAGCCTGAGAGATTTACCATATGAGTAAAGACTTTCAAGACTAAAGCTCCCAACTCTTGAGAAAAGAAGGGAAAGGAGAGATTTTATAGCAGTGTATCAATGGGTCGTGAACAAATTGATAGAGAAGATCTGTTTTTGTGGGACGATAGAAGTGCAAGAGGTCATGAGAAGAAATTGAAAAGGACAACATGCATGAGGGACATAAAAAGATACAGCTTCCCGTATAGAAGCATAGAAGCCTGGAACAACCTTGATGCAATAGTGACTAATGCAAGAAGTATTCAGGACTTCAAAGGCAAACTGGATAATAGTAGATTTGGAAACGGGACAGTACGAGCATAGCTCTTTTCCTGTATGTTACAACTAGGTAAATACAACTAGGTAGATACAGACACACGCGAAACTCTTTCAGAATAGAAATGAAACCGATTTGGTACAGACAACACTAAACATATGATAATAATAAAAATTATAATATTAATAATTATATTTCGCCCGAAGGCATAGATGGCAAAAAGATACACATAATATACATACAAAAACAAACAAAAATATAAAACGACAAAATTCACAACATCCATGGACCATTACAATACTTTTTATAGAATATAATTGAAGAATGAAATAATGATAAGCGTACGAGGAATACTCGTTCAATGCTTGGGGGCGGCGTGCCCTCAGTGCCTGCTGGGGGGCTCAGGGGTCCTGCCTGGCACGGGGCTGTGGCCGGGATGGGGTTTTGGGGCGGGAGTGAGAATTGAGGTGAGGGGAAATACGCAACGACGGATACGCAACGACGTCCCCTTTCCCCTAGGGAAAGGGGACTGGATCGGGTTGAGGACATCCCGTGTTGGGGATTGTGACGGGGAAGGGGTTTCCAGGGTGGATGCGTGCGTCGGGGAACGAATATCCCAGGTTGGGGCTTGCAACTGGGAACGAATATCCCAGGTTGGGGCTTGCAACTGGGAACGAATATCCCAGGTTGGGGCTTGCAACTGGGAACGAATATCCCAGGTTGGGGCTTGTGACTGGGAACGAATATCCCAGGTTGGGGCTTGTGACTGGGAACGAATATCCCAGGTTGGGGCTTGCAACTGGGAACGAATATCCCAGGTTGGGGCTTGTGACTGGGAACGAATATCCCAGGTTGGGGCTTGCAACTGGGAACGAATATCCCAGGTTGGGGCTTGCAACTGGGAACGAATATCCCAGGTTGGGGCTTGTGACTGGGAACGTATATCCCAGGTTGGGGCTTGTGACTGGGAACGTATATTGCAGGTTGGGGTTTGTGACTGGGAACGTATATTGCAGGTTGGGGCTTGCGACTGGGAACGTATATCCCAGGTTGGGGCTTGTGACTGGGAACGAATATCCCAGGTTGGGGCTTGTAACTGGGAACGTATATTCTAGGTTGGGGCTTGTGACTGGGAACATATATTGCAGGTTGGGGCTTGTGACTGGGAACGTATATCCCTGGTTGGGGCTTGTGACTGGGAACGTATATTGCAGGTTGGGGTTTGTGACTGGGAACGTATATTGCAGGTTGGAGCTTGGGACTGGGAACGTATATTGCAGGTTGGGGCTTGGGACTGGGAACGTATAGAGCAGGTTGGGGCTTGGGACGGATAAGGGAGTGAGTGGGTGAGGGTTGGGGACGAGGACGGTACTTAAGGCTTTCAGGAGGAGATATACGACGGGACATCAAAGGTGGGGGCTGGGGACGGGGAGAGGACTGCACGGGTGGGGGAGAAGGACGGGGAGGGGACAACACGGGTGGGGGAGAAGGACGGGGAGGGGACGACACGGGTGGGGGAGAAGGATGGGGAGGGGACAGCACGGGTGGGGGAGAAGGATGGGGAGGGGACAGCACGGGTGGGGGGGAAGGACGGGGAGGGGACAACACGGGTGGGGGAGAAAGACGGGGAGAGGACAACACGGGTGGGGGAGAAAGATGGGGAGGGGACAGCACGGGTGGGGGAGAAGGACGGGGATGGAAAATAATTAAAGAAAAGAATTAAAGGTTCAGGAGGAGCGTGAAGATGATCGGAGAGGTCACTCACAGCAAAGTCGAAGCCTGGGTCACCGGTGGTCAAGACTCTCACCCTTGTGCTGCGGTGAACCCTCGACTCTGTTTCTGCATATTTTTACATCATTGTGAATATGTGCACATATACACTTTTACATTGAGTACCTGTGCAGCCCCAAGCACACTTCCTGCATGGAATCCTCCTTGCAAGGCGTCCAGGCTGGTACCCGAGCACCCACGTGTCCTCACCCCCGCCCCGGCCTTCTTTACAAAGTATCAACAAGTGATTCACGGAGAGATGCCACCGAGCGCCTAACTTTTGATCTTGCTATAATTTCTGATTGGGGCAAAGCAAACCTTGTTTTGTTCAATGCCTCAAAAACTCAATTTCTTCACCTATCTATTCGACAGAACCTACCAGATAGCTATCCCCTCTTCTTCAATGACACTCAACTATCTCCTTCTTCTACAATGAACATTCTGGGACTATCCTTTACAAAAAATCTGAACTGGAAATCTTACATCTCATCTCTTGCTAAAACAGCTTCTAAGAAGTTAGAGGTCCTGTGGCGTCTGCGTCCTTTTTTTTCTCCCTCCCAGTTGCTTGCTCTGTACAGGGGCCTTATCCGCCCATGTATGGAGTATGTCTTACATGTTTTGGGAGGATCCACTCATACAGCTCACCTAAACAGGGTTGAGTCAAAAGCTTTTCTTTTCATCAACTCCCCTCCTCTGACTATATATCTTGAATCTTTAAATCATCGCCGGAATGTTGCTTCTCTTGCTATCTTCTACCGTTAATACATGTTCACTGCTCTTCTGAACTTGATAGCTTCATGCCTCCCCCCTCCCGCGGCTTCGCTGCACTAGACTTTCTACTCATTCTCATCCATATTCTATCCATCTTCCTAATGCAAGAGTTAGTAGGTATCTTTACTCTTTCATCCCTTTCACTGGTAAACTCTGGAACTCTCTTCCTGTTTCTATTTTTCCACTTTCCTACGACTTAAATCTTTTCATGAGAAGAGTAACAAGACACCTCCCGAACTAAATTGGCCCACCCCTCTTTTTTTTTATTTTCCTACCGTCTTCTTTATAGGGACTGGCAACTAAGCGGGCTTTGTGTTACCTCTTTTTGTTGTGTCCTTGGCTAGTCCTTTGTGATGTAAAAAACAAAAACAAAAAGTTCCACTGTAACAGGCTCTCTGTGGGCAGGGGGGTTACGGAACTGAGGCAGGGCTTAACAACACATGTCTTGGGCTTCGGAAGCGCATGCTATTCGGAAGCCATGCTACTGTGAAGGCACACAGGGTGGGTCATCGTTGTTGATCTATACCCCAGGTGTGTCATAAAAAAACATGCAAGGCGCTGGAGGGATAAGGAGGTTGGAGTTAAGATGGATTGACAACATGACCAAAAAAGGGAGAGGATAGAGTTGAGAGATGGAGGCGGGAGGATGGAGTTAAGTTAGAGGGGGCGAATAGGATTGGTCCTCATCATAGAGGGAATTCATGATGAGGACCAATCATCTTCGCCCCCTCTGCCGGAAGCTGAGATGATTGGAACCAATGCTATCAAGAGAAACAAACTAAAAAGGTAAACATGAAATAACCCACAGCCACAGTACTGCAGGAATCATGTTCAGCATCCTAGATATTTATTCACAGTGCTGGATATCCTCCA
>JACEEZ010009708.1:15000-40000 GCA_016584305.1 Chionoecetes opilio | reverse complement strand
TATATCTTTAGATATGTCTGGCTGAGTGGTAATCTGTTTAGGCATATTATTACACTCTTTCAGCCAGATAGGGCCTTTAAACCATAATCATGTGTTTAATCTGAGGGTATTTTTCCTTACGACACATTTTTATTAGGATTTTCATTAGTGGCAATATATTCACTAGGAACTAGAATATCACTTTCCTCTAATACCTCACTAATTGCTGTGGGTAAGAACTGTTTCCAATGCTGGTAATTAATAGGGGTTGTGCATGACTGGGAATACTCTCCTCATGTTCGGATTGGTGAGTATGTGGGATGGGTCCCATTATTACATTACCACCAGCACTGGGTAACATAGAGGCGTTATGTCTTTTGATGACCTTCCTTAGGTAACGCCCAAAATAATCAGCGCCTATTATTAGTTGGAAGGGACCATCAACGTCCTCGAAGGTATTACTAACTAGTTTAACACCATCATCCCTTACCATTTCAGCTGTGTTTTTTAGTCCATTAACCCGTAAAGCGCGGCTATGCCCATTTGGTCCCTCACTAAGAAAACGCGAGTATGCCCAATTGGGCGACAGCCAAATTCAAAAGGGTGGGCAAATATTTCGGCCGGTGAAATCTGGCAGCTCTACTTTACCTGAGAATAACCCAGGGGTCACACATAGGCTCAGTGACCCAGTGACCAGCATGGAAGGTGAAGGTGCTGACAGGTCTCTCCCTATCGCGGGCAGAGAGATTAGAGAGGAAGACCCCTACGGCCTGTTTTCTGTAAATGAGCTGTACCATGGATTCCATAAACCTCAACGCTCTTCATATTGCATGTACAATCATAGAATAACCACAAGACTTTAGCAAAAACATAATTTTTAGCGGTTGCACAAATATATGGCGAATACATTGATACACATTCAAGTTTGTTTAGTGACTATAAGAATTCTGGCAAAAGTCCCGCGTACACAGCGATATTGTCACACAAGTATCCGCAGTTGACGGGTTAACAGTTAATTTTACACCAATATTATTAACCCTTGCACGCACGGTGACGCGATCGCGTCAAAACGGGCCCGTGTACATCTTAGCTTTTGACGCGAATTGAGTCAAAAAACATAAAAAAATTCGCCATATATAAAGTATTTATCAGAATCGCGTCAAAATGTTCTGCGTAAAAGATCCAAGCTAGGCCTATAAAATTAACTAATTGTCAACTCGCTCGTGCGAATAGATTTGAAGTGATAAGGGCCCGTGTCCCTGTTCACTCGCAGCAGGCAGCGTGTTAACCCACCTTCTTAGCCATCCGTCTTCCAACATGTGTTTCAGTTTTCCTCAATTTTCTCAAAATATACTGGCCATATGAACATTATAATGGTAGTGTTGGAATCCTCATAAAAGTCCGCTTTTATTGACATAGGAAGTATCGAGCTACAAAGTGGTGAACGTAAGTATTTCTTATTTCTCTTTACTCAATGTTGTTTGAAGTCGTTAAACTCCGCTATTTATTTGCATTTCTTGTTATTTTTTCTTTCATAAGGCAGAATAGTCTCTTGCGAAACCAACGATACGTAATAATGCCAGGAAAAAAGAACAATCGTGGTTGAAATTGATAACATAAACAAAACATTCGCCGCGCAGTTA
The DNA here is from genome assembly GCA_016584305.1 of Chionoecetes opilio. NCBI lineage: Eukaryota > Metazoa > Arthropoda > Malacostraca > Decapoda > Majidae > Chionoecetes > Chionoecetes opilio. The sequence goes on along the minus strand of JACEEZ010009708.1, from coordinate 38,378 downwards.
AGCCATTCCGCGGGGCAACTTAGAGAGCCCCAAATTGATGTCGCAGTGGACGGAAAAACTTAAAAAACTTTTCGTACGTGAAAGGGTTAACTACTACAACAGCTACCCTACATTTATATCTTCCTAATTGGACTAGGGGTTGAACTATGTCAAAGTTTTGAGCCTCTTTATTGGCAAGAAAACCTGAAATGGCTATGTTCACTTTATTTATTACGGGTAGTTGTAACAACTCAACTATCTCCCTACTTATGAAGGATCTTTGTGCACCACTGTCAAACATTGTCTTTACAATGACTTAATTACCATTGTGGCTCACCTTCAATTCTGCAGTAGGAACAGCTGCTGAACTACTCTTATTAGTGACTGCCATTTTAACTGCTGTAGGGTCTGAGTTAATATCACTGTTAGGACAAAGAGCGATGTTATGAAGAGATTGTTTAAATTTCCTACAAGTTCTTAACTTTATAGGGCATGCATTTGAAGCATGTTTACCACTGAGACAGGTTAGACAATTACCAATGCTCATTAACCTTTCTTCTCTCGTGGTACAATCTGAATAGATATTACATGTGGAGGATGGATGTTCCCTCTCACATAACACACAATTTATTCTTCGTACTTCACTAGAAGTAGCTCTGAATTTAGGGATTGTATCTTTTATTTGAGTATGTCTTAGTGCTTTACTGGTAGGATTAGTAGTTTGAATCTTAATTACAGGCGGTTTGATGTGCGTAACTTCAACAGGCGCGGGATAAATACCCACTAACGAAGGATCTTTAAACTGTAAGGGTGGCTGATATAGCTGATTACTCTTATGTGTAACAATCTTGATCTCCCTGTGGGGGGGGGTTCCTGCTCAATACCTTACAGATGTTTGCAAGTCTGCTATAATCCCTCTTCTATTTGTTTGACCGTGAAGTAGTTACCATTATACCTCTAATTTAAACGGTCACGCATCCTGGTTGGTAATTTCCTCCATATCATAGTACTGACCATCCAGTCTGACTCAATCAATGTCTTATGAGCTTCAATTGCTCTTAGGGTGCAGTTCAAAGTTACTCTGAAATCTTCCAATTCCTTTAAATTATGATTAGGACCTGTTAGATCCATAAACCTGCAAAATAAGTTCCTTATACTTATGTCTATATCGTCAAAATTCTCCTTGAGAATCTTGAGCGCCACATTATAGTTGGCGTTTTCAAATGTTAATTCCTTAACCAGCAAATATGCTTTACCTCTCAACTGACCCAACAAATAAGTTGATTTATGTACCTCTGTTAATAGTTAGGCAGTTATGTGATTTTGATTGCGGCTTTTGTGGTAAAAGCACCAAAATTGGCACATTGGATGATCATGACATACTAAATGATCTCAGATATAGGGCCAAACATATTTTTCCCTTTGACACCCATAAAGTGGGGAAATCCTCAGCCGAAGTTGGCGCTGACGGACTATGCAGGTAATAGGCTTCTATTCAGTCTCACGGTGCAATCGCTGATTTGACACGTAATCATGCCAGCGATACTTCATGATTCTGCGAAGACACTTATTACCAAAGGCATCGATTCGTCTCTTCAAGTCGCTATTTAGTGTCCATGTCTCACAACCATAGCGTAAGACAGGGATCACAAGCGACTTGAAGATCCGGATCTTTGTCCTCCTGCACAGGTACCGACAACGCCAAATACTCCCGCTGAGCGAGTCCATAACACCGTGGGCTATGCCAATCCGCCGTAAGACTTCTTGACGTGACCCGCCGTCATTATGGACTGCGCTACCAAGGTATGTAAAACTTTCCAAGATCTCAATGTCCTCGCCACACGCATGAACAGACTGTACTGCTTCATCTAGTAAGTCTCCAAACACTTGGACCTTCGTCTTGAGCCAGGAGACCTCAAGTCCCAAAGGCTTTGCCTCCTCGTGCAGCGCCTCGAGAGCCATCACCAGGACCTCCAGCGACTCAGCAAAGACTACTGCATCATCGGCAAAAACAAGATCAGTGAGATTGGTGTTGCCGACAGATGCTCCACAATCACTTTGATCTACAACCTTGTCCAATACCCAGTCCATACAAGCGTTGAACAGTGATGGGGCAAGGACGCACCCTTGCCTCACTCCTGTATTCACAGGAAAGAAGCTGGATACACCTGCCCCATACTTCACAGCACTCTCAGTCCCAGAATACAGACCTTAAGGGATCGCAAAATGCGTGGGGAGCTCATACAAATATTTAAGCTCCCTGAAGGATTTGATGTCATTAATCAAGAGAACCTATTTAGTGAGGGCTGTTAACGGAAAATTTTGAGGTGTGGGACAAAAGTACCATATTTTGTTATGGTTAATTATATGGTTAACACATTATATTTTGTGTAGGCCCCACGTGATAGGAGCAATAGATCATGAGTTATGGGCAAATTTCAAATTTTAAGCGACGGACGAGGGGTGAAAATACTTCAACAGTATTATGTTATAAATAATGTTAACTAGACAACTAAATAATATTTAAAATTTCTTATTTATGTTCATTGCATCACACAGGAGCTGATTGTTGCACATATGAACCAGATTTGTGTCATGATTAATTTTGTATCGTGTTGAAGTTCAGTTTTCTTAAAAAGTAACGCCCCCCTAACAGTTTGTTTCTATTTCAGGCTTAGTGAAAGGAGACAGGAGGTATGGATTGGCAGGCATGCTTGATTTGTCAGCAAACAGCTGGTGAAGGTCTGAAGTGTCCATTGAGCTCTCCAGGGCCAGGAGATAAATCTTGGCCATACAAGAACTTTCTCAACGCTGTCAATGCATTTCGCAGACTGAACTGTCTGCCAGTGAAATTATTCTTTGATGAGACCATGACTGCAAACGAGTAAATTAACCATCAAGCTCGTTGGCACAAATCCTGCCATCGAAAATTTGGAAAATACAAAGTAGAGAGAGCGCACAGAAAGAGAGACTTAGAAGACCGAGCGAGCCGTCCAGCGGTGTTGTTGAAGAAAAGCGACGAAGAAGTCACGAGTCACAAAAAAAGGCCATTTGCATCTTTTGCTCAAAAACTGAGGGTGACCTTCATAAATTCATGACTCATGAAGCTGATTAGAATATCAGATGCATGGCCACTGATCTACAAGATAAGTCCTTGCAAGAATATCTTCTGGATACTTAGTAGCAATAGACGGCATGTACCACCTGCAATGCCTCACTGAATTCCGGAATCGTCACCGTTCATTCATGAGGAAAAGCATGAACACTGATGGAGAACGCATGGAAGAAAAGAGGCTGGAGGCTAGGGCTTTCATTGAACCGGTGCACTTCATAGAATATTCTGTAGACAAGAAGTCTTCTGTTTCAAGATTTATGAGTTGCGAAACATGTATAAACAACGTCTTTTGGAGCTTGGAGAAAAAAAGGAAGTGAACAAAGTTCGTTTCAAGTAGCAGCTTCTGGGCTACTTTCCACAGGCCCAGGTGCAGAATGAAGGAACACATTTGGTGATTGTATTTGACCAAGCCATGAGGCAGATGCTTAGGCAAGCTTTTACGGATTATGAAGTAGATGCGGGGGTTTTGTCATAAGCTGTCAAAATCATACGCGAAGAAATTTTTAAAGATGATGGATTTCACTTTGATGCAAGTTTCCCACCCAACTGCCAAGATAACTTTATACCAACAACGCTGAAAATGCTTGTTTCAATGTTGCTGAATGGACATCAACAGTCAAGGTTCTCACGATTCCCAACAGACTCTAATTATTTCTCAAGTGAACATGTTCAACTGCAAGAAGAAAACCTAGGTAGGAGCAAAGTCTCGTCATTCACTGTCTTCTGAACCACCACTTCCTTTGTACATAGGTCTCAATGTGCATACCATGACCCGGTCAAAGAAACTGATTACTCCGCTGCACCATTTAGGCCTTAGTGTCAGTTACCACCGTATTCTTCAGCTGGAGAATCAGCTAGCAACTGCTGTATGCCAAAACGCACAAAGAGAAGGAGTTGTGTGTCCATCTCAGCTTCGCACTGGACTTTTTACTGCCAGCGCAGTAGACAATCTTGATCACAACCCTTCAAGCACCACGGCTAAGGATTCCTTCCATGGCACAGGGATCAGTGTATTTCAGCAACCTTCAACCTTAAATCCTGGAGAGAGCAGAGGCACTATCACTCTTCCTGCAAAGGCTGATGGAAAGAAGTTTTTCTTACCAGAGAGCTTCACCACAGTTCCAGCAGTGGCTTTGAAGCAGTCTGTAGTTGAGGTGCCAAAAATCAATATGACAAAGGTAGTAGTAGGAGATATAGTGACAGCAATAAAACAGGAGAATCTGTGGCTTGAAACGGCTCTCAGACTTCTTGAAAAGGATGAACTACAAAAATGAGATAGTTTGGCATGGTCAGCCTACCACGCTTCTCATCAAAATGAGTCCACCCAAAATATAAAACCAGCTCTTTCACAACTTTTACCTCTCGTCTATGAAAAAGCAGCATCTAATATACTATAAGAGTAGCCGTGTGTGTGTGTGTGTCTGTCTGTCTGTCTGTCTGTTTTTGTTAGCTGAAACTGTAAATTCAATTTTGATGAGAGTAGACTAAAACAATAGCAAAAAAATCGTAGCTGGTAAGCGGCTTGGTCCCATGTCGATTGAATAATTTTGAAGGGGGATTTTGGGCTAAACACACTTTAGGAGTATTAGATTACAGGAAAACTCTGCGGTAACGTTGTGCCGCACTCCACAAACTCAGTAGACTCATCGACGTTTGTGTGAGTGTGAGAGTGTGTGTGTGTATTAGAATCGCACGGAACACAAAGGGTTGGAATCACATGGAACGTGGCCTACCCCAAGGCACTTTGACCAGTGACCAATGCCAGCAACAATATACGTATACTACTACAAACATCAATACCTAGGTCCGAAGGGCCTACAAGCACTTGTCAGTAGCTATGATAAAGCATGCCATGAACGTTGTTCGACAGTCAATAGAGTTCATCAATCCCACACAGATCCCAATGATAGCAATGGATGCTCCTCTTTTTGCACTGGCAAAGTACATACAATGGAAGTGGCCAGAGACCCACGGGGAAGACAAGTATGTGGTCATGTTCGGTGGCCTCCACATAGAGTTAGCTGTGTGGAAAACTGTTGGTGACTACCTAGCAGGCTATGGACGGACAAATGCTCTGACACAGGGAAGGCTTGCCACATCAGGAACAGCAGAGTCTTTCATCAATTGCTGACACATCACCAGGACGAGACATGCGCACCAAGTCTGTGCTGTTGCTCTGAAGAAACTTCAAAAGGAAGCATTTCTTGAAACACAGACCCCAGCAAGTGACGAAGCAGAAGAGGCATGGAGACACAAGATGATCAGAAAGAGCCCAACATTTCAGTACTGGGAGACAATCCTAAATCTTGAACTCCTCGGCCTACTCCTTGTCAGAGCCCATCGAGAGGGCGACTTTGGTTTGTATGTGGAGTCACTGAAATCCCTGGCACCGTGGTTCTTTGCCTTAGACCACCAGAATTATGCCCGCTGGATCCCTGTTCACATACGTGACATGGAGAACCTGCCGTCTTCTATCATGGAAGAATTTGTGAATCACGGACACTGGGTGATACGCAAAACAGCAAACAAGTTCTCGGCCATTCTTATAGACCATGCTCATGAACAGAATAATGAGCTGGTGAAAGGTTCTGGTGGGGCAGTTGGACTCACGGAAAATCCATCTGCCTTTAGGAAATGGGTGCTAGCAGGTCCCGAACAAGCACGTATGCTTACAGAGGTTGAAGACTGTTCTAGCATGGAAAATGAAGATCACGCTCACCATGAACAAGCCCGCTCAACACAGGAGAGCTTCAAGGAACAGGTGGTGAAACTTACAAACACAATGAGGGAAATGGGCAACCCATTTCTCAACAATACTGAAGAGCTTCTGACTTTGAATTCTCATGATGTCCTCAACCAGTCTGTGGTGAATACTGTGCGCACGATTGACACACTTGGCAAACAACAATTCAGTGACTACTGCAAATTAGTCCTTGATGACTGTGAACATTCAAGACCCAATGAAGAAGAACTCCCTTCCACTGTTCAAGTCTCCTGTTCGATAATCCAGATGTAAACAAGCAGACTAGATTGAAGGTCTAAAGACAGATGTCATCATTTTCTCAAGACTGTACATCGTTGCACAACACAGAGATTGTGACATGAACACTTTCTTTAGCCATGAAAATAACAGTTTTCCACCTTCACTTTCAGACAAGGGAAAGCTTCGTCTTGGCAGTAAGTCTGACCTGCTGAAATGTTTAATCAAGAAAGTGGAGAATGATGCACCGAATCTCCTTCACCGTGATGACACTGATGATGATGCAGAAATGAATGTTCTGGAACTTGGACCTGAGCTGATGACGTCCCTTGAGGAACCATTTGAGGCAGATTTACCATCTACATTTGACGTCAAGGTGCTAGATGGTGCTGCCGTGGTGCATCTCCTCCAACCGTTTGGCGTGAAGACATTTGAAGACTATGCCAACGATATACGTTACATAATACAGCAGCTCAGCAACACAAGAAGGGTGGACATTATCTGGGACAGGTACGCCAAGGACAGCATCAAAAGTTCTGCCAGGCAGAAAAGAGGCAAAAGTATACGAAGAAAGGTTACAAGTCAAACCAAAATCCCAGGACAATGGAAAGACTTTTTGTGTGATGCAGACAACAAGCAGGAGTTTTTCACCTTTCTTTCAGAAAAGGTTTCAGGCAATGAATTTCTCCAAGGGAAGGAAGTTGTTGTAACATATGGAGAAGATGTTCTGGTCAGAGGCAGTAACCATTTTATACCAGCTTGCAACCATGAAGAGACAGACACAAGAATGATCTTCCATCTTAAAGATGCCTTGGAACAGGGATGTACAACATGTCTGCTTCGTACTGTTGACACTGACATTGTGGTAATTCTCATAGGCAAATTTCACCAGTTCCTGGACGCATACCCTAGGGCCAATATTTGGGTGGCTTTCGGCACCGGGAGGAACTTTTCAAATATCAACATCAAAGCAATCGCTCACGTTTTAGGAAGGGAGAAATCCACAGCCTGTATTTTACAGCTTCACTGGCTGTGCACGTTTTTTTTTTTCCCTTTGGGGAAAAGGGAACAAATTGAGGGGAGGCGGGGAAATTTTTTTTTTCCCGATCTAAAAAGGGATTTTGTATTATTCCCATAAACCCCATTCAAAACAGGGGACGTTCGTGGGAACTTTCGTAATTCTTGAACGCTTCGCAGTGCTCATGACCAGAAAACAGCCAGCTCGATTTTGTGAAGAAGCTCGCCGAGGGGATGTTTTGCCGCAAAAAAAGCAATGGAGCTATCCCACCAAAAATTTCTGCTTTTTCAAAGAAAAGCGTGCTGGTACCAAAGCGGGAATTGTCCCTTTACTTATCTCGCCACAAATACCTTCCCAAGGGATGGGGGGAAAAATGGACACAAAAACCCAGTGTGGCCCCATTCTGGTCAAAATTCCCCAAAGGCTGGGGAGAATTTATTAGTTATTGTAAGGCTCAGGGGGGCTGCCCCCCGGCGGGTGCTTTTGCAGAAGGCATGTGGACCTCCCGAGTTTTGCAATGCAATTGCGAAAAAGACCAAAGACTGTGTGTTGTGTTTGTGTGTGTGTGTGTGTGTCAAAGGCATTCAGTGTGGTTTATGTTTCTTTTTTCATTTGAAACCCTTGCATTCAACGATCGCCAACAAAAATTTTATTATTTTCAAAAGCAACAAACATCATGCTTTTAAAATTTGAGTTCAAAATACAAATTTGTTGTCATAATTTTTTTTTTTTATTTATTTTCAGGTAAACTTTTTTCCGATGGTTTTTAAAAACGTTAATAACATGCAAAATAGTTCGTTCAGTCCGTTTTTTCACAGATAAAATTAACGAAATAAAATCCCTGATCAGTGGGCCTACCAAAAGTATGAAAGGCCCAAAATAAAAAATAAAACCAATTTTGTGCTTATGCCCAATTTTGTAGTTTGTGTTAGTCCAACCCCTTCACTTAGCACCCCACAAATTCGGCTTTTTTCTCAATGATAAAAGAAAAAAAAAAACGGTTTAAAACAAAAGGTAGCGTTTCATCTAGATCCCCGAAATTTTTTACTTTTTAAATTTTGTTAATCGGTATAATTAAGCTATTGTTTTTTCCAAATAGGTAAATTATAGTATAAAACTTTTTTATCAACTAGTAGAGGATGTGTGTCGCCTGTTTCTGGGGCAACGACACCTTTTGATGAGGTTTTTTTACGAAGTATCCGCCATGGCCAAAAAGGATGAGTGGAAGCGCCGGGTTTCTTGGGGCAACAGGGAAACACCTCCCCCACCCGGCTCCAAAGACCCAAGTTGTGTGTGTATATATCAGCGCACGCCCCAAAGGGGCGACGCTGCAGACAAACAGGCCTGGAGACATGGCGCCGAACCTGTGAGATTCCGGCCAAACCTCCTATATCGCAACTGGGAAAAAAGAAGACAGCGGGCCGGTCACGAGCTATTCCGGCATTCGAAAGACTAATTCCTTTCCGTCAGAACACGTGACTTTCACTCGCCCTCACAGTGTACAATATATATTATTATAAAAAAATTATAAAAAAAAAAATAAAAAAAATATAAAATAATATAAAATATTAATATATTAATTAAAAAAATATAATTTTATATATAAAAAGTATATATATATTATATATATATATATATATATATATATATATATATATATATATTATATATATATATATATATATATATTATATATATATATATATATAATATATATATATATATATATATATATATATATATATATATATATATTTGTAATTATTGTTTTGGTACTTAAATATTAAAAAGCCTTATAAACAACCGCTCGACCACTTTTATTTAACTACCATTGGAAGTGTCTGGCTAGTACGGTGAAGATCCTATCTTTCAAACTACACTTCAGAGGCAATCAACCCCTACAGTGTCACCAACACTTGTAAGTATTTCTACCTGGTTTGACCCCTGTTACCTGCAATAACAACACAGAAAAGGGTAACATAAATTGTGGCAGCGGTGGGATACGAGACAACCATAATTATTACAGTACCGTAAAATAATGAACAATTAATACACGTGAGGTGAGCGATATATTGTGGAACAAAAATATTGAGTCAGTGAACGTAAACAGATAGACAGAGAGAGACAAAAATTGTTTAAGCTATGTCAGACAACCCTGGCCTTGCGTGATTTTTTCCACGATTCAGCATCTCCTCTTAGATCTCCTAGTTCATATGATTACTCAAACCACAACAAACAGAGTTATCAATGAATAACTCCTCATTATAGAGAAACCAGCCTACATTTACTCCGAGATTCAGCGACAACAGCGAGGTTATCAGACGCACGGACGAAGAGGTTATCAAGAGAACAGGACGGGAGCTGTTATCGTGTGTACGGAAGAGGCCGACTTCTTACCAGGTCATCACAACGCCCCAGCCGACACCTGCTCCTCCCCACTCCTGCTGATCTGGCTCCTGCATTGGCATCTCTTGGAGGAACGCTTCAGCTGTACGGACAAGAATACTGCCGTGCTGACACTACAGTATAGCAGTGAGTACAACACCCTTAGCTGACATTACATGATATATATATTCAAGTACGCCACTTGTTTGACACAGTAGCTAATGGTAAGTGGAGTTACTTATTATGTAATATATTTGTCAGTTATTTTTGTAGTTGTATTTTTTCCTTTGCACTGTTAAATAGTTTATAGTACTTTACTATACATGTTCGCTTCTTATATCACTCATATATGTACATTCATCTTTTTGTTATTGCCTTAAAAGCACAAGAGATGGGTAATAGCACTTTATCTTGGTTAAAGTTTCACTTATAATTAATGGACGAAACAAACCAGACTAAGTCAGAAAAAGAGCGTGAATTACTCACCGAAAAATTTCTTAGACTTTGTAAAGGACGGAAAGTCTTAGCCTCTGACGCAGCAAGTATTGACAGTGAGGAAGAATTAGTTAAACTTTTACCAGAGGATGATGCTCGTAAATTAAGAAGTGGAAGTCAACACCTACGAGTCTCTCCTGAGTGAACTCAGTCACTTACTCAACTAACTTGGACTACTAACACAATGTCTCATCCTAACACTTCCGGTGCAGGTACTTTATGGCACCCCTGCTCAGACCCTTCCTCAGGCTGCTGGAGCTATTAAGATATTGCCCACAAGCGCAGCTATTCGCGAATTTTCGGGTACTGATCTAAGCTATACTGCCAGGGAATATATTAGTCTATGTGAAGATGTAATGAAAAACTCCTTTGTATGTGATGAAGGGGATCAAATATCTTTCATCCGCTCACGCCTACAGGCCGGCTCACGAGCTTCACATTTAATGCAGGCCAGCGCTTTTACCAAGCCACAACAAACTAAAAATTATCAGGGTTTTCGGTCAAACTTTTTGGAAACATTTGGGGAAAATGAAAAACACAGCTTGGTCAAAGGTGTTAATTTAGCGGTAGAACTATTGCACGGTAGCGCTGCCTCGAAGGACCATTTTGATGGTCAGGTAGACGCAAATAGAATATTTGCTGACTTCGTTAAGTACTTAAAAGATAATGGGTGGACTCACGGAGACACCATGCAATTACCCGATGTATGCAAGTTTCTGAAGTTTTTTGTGTACATGATCTTGCTAAAGGGGAAATGTCGAAGGAGCAGTTTGTCATTAAACTACACACCCAATGAAGAACTCCACGATTTTGTTCTTAAATTAAAAACTAAAGAGGAGGAGAAGGACAGTGATGTACGTATGACTGCCTCTAATGTCGCTATGACGTTACCCACAATTGATGAGGTGGCTCCTGACTCATCCTACGCGGCCGTGACTGCGTCAGGGAACCGACCTTCACTTGCACATACTGCCAGCGTGAAGGACACACCGCTACCAGGTGTTTTAATCGTATCAAGGATCAGCGTAAAGCCAAGAGAAAGAACAATTATCGTGACGTCAGTGGTCCTTTAAATGCTCAGTTTACCAATACACATTATTATCAAGATGAGACGGCTCCACCGCGAAGGCAGATGCGACCTAACAACACTGCAGTATACAAACCTTATTCCTCTTCCCCTCGTGGCGCGACAGGAAACAGTCCATATTGTTCAATCCATGACAGCACCACCCATTTTACTGATGATTGCTTCACGCTTGTCAAAATAAAAGACATCTTTTCCCGAGGCCGTGGAAGGGGCGGCGCATCGTCGGGGGAATCCGCGCGTCATTCAAAAACAAAGAATGACTTAGGAAGAAAAGTTACTAAGGAAGAAAATACTGCAGTGCTATCGGATGATGGTGATATATATGCATCCTTAGTAGCCGCTTGCAGTCAAGCCAACATAATGGCTTTGTCAACAAAAATGGGACGGTTAAAGGCATCTTTTGCTGTGGACACTGGCGCCGCCGTCAATGTGCTGTCAGAAAAGGCTTACCTTGCACTAAAACGTGCGTCGCGTGGAAGTCAATGGCCTCTTCGTCCCAATGACCTAAATTTAATGGGTGTTACTAGCGAGCCTCTCAACATTTTAGGTATTGTTCGCCTACCTATCAGCTTAGGAAAAGGCACATCTATTATGCGTTCGGATTTTTATGTAGCTTCCAACTTCTCCTTGCCCACGGATGGGTTGTTAGGGTTGAAATCGCTCAAATCATATCGTATGGTGATTCATCCTGACATCAATATGATCAAATTTCAAGGAAAAGGCTTTCAGGCGATGAATCAAGCCATGCGCCTGACTTCCGAGTGTGAACTAAATCGCAAAGTAAATATAGGTACTTTACCAGCCCAAACTTAGGCCGTACCTGCCCTTCAGATTCCTGCCCAGATGTCTGTTCTTGTAAATGAAAAGACGACATCGAATGTAAATTCCACCCAAAAAGATAATATGGAGAATTGGAAAGTTGTTAATGCCACGGTATTATAGTGTAGGAGATAGCAGAACAATCGTGCAAATGATGATACAACCATCAAACTTGGCACACTTGTTCTCCAAGTGATACTAATCAAATATGCTCGATTGGCCAATTGAAAATCCAAGAGGGTGGTCATTTTTCAAGATGGCCGCCAAATTTGCCTACAGAAGTTGACGTTTTGCTTAGAAGTACTTGTAGTTGTCCGATTTGCATGATCTAGGTGTGGTTTCCTATGTTTTCAAGCCTGCTGAAGTAGATTTTTCTGTTTATAAAGCACACTGACACATATTTTTCTCACTTTACACATTGGTTTATGATTTTCAAACGTTTGCATGGCTATGGGGTGTAGGGGTGTAGGGGTGTAGTGTTAGAGGTAGTACCTTTGTTTCAGCAGTCAGCCACATCCATTGGATGGACTACTGGCACTGGTCCTCACCACTGGCCCAACTCTCATCTATGGCTCCAAGAAGATGCTAGTGCACGGCATCGGCCACACCCTGGTAAACCGCGTTGGCTCGCGGGCTAAACTAGATGAGGGTAGCACACAGAAGGTCTCTGCGTGTCATGGAGTACATCTAGCTCCAAAACTTTTAAGTGCATGAAGTTGATGAAGTTCTTGAAGGAGTGATTGTCGGGCACTACCAAGGCACATTGGTGACATCACTGCTGTGAAACTCAGCATGGGGTTCAGTGTCAGCTAAGTAGGAAATGTATGTTGGCATCATACTGCAACAACCTACTAGTGTCCCAAATGCTGCCTAATCAACCCCGGATCAGTTAGGCAGCCGCCCCTCCATGGACAGGACGTGCCAGCGCGGGAGACCCGAGCCAGGGATAACGTGGTTTTAGTTACCTGGATGGTGTACAGATCGCACGGGACTTATGACACTGGATGAACGATCGGACTAGGTGTAGGGCACGGTGCAAGAACCTATAGTTGTATCCCATACAGGAAAGTGTCTATTACACTTGGGAACAATTTGAAGAAAAAAAAATTCTTGAGTTAGATTTTTGAGCTTATTTAGACTAAAATTGGCATGCTGATTCCAAGTCTGTAGTCAGTTTTTTTCTAGCATGTCAAGTTTTTTCTCCACAGCTTACCCTCCAGATAAGCAAAATTCCACTTGCGAGCTGTAGTAAAACTTGCCAGCTGATTACGATTTGACTCATCGAGAGCTATGTGGCATCTTGTTTGTGGAGTTACAATTGAGACAGTGCGAGGTGTGTGCAGCTCCCAATAGGTCAGTACTATCAATATCTGCAAACAGAAAGCTAGGATAGTAGGAATTAGGAGGATTTGTTATGGCTTTTCTCTTAACCTAGTAACAACATACCATTGTAATTTCTATTTCGTTTTATGCTGTTTTTTTTTTTTCAAAGCTTGTAACTATTCCAGCATAGTGTTTTATTTACATAGGTATATATTTTTTTTGTTTCAGATCATGTCTGCTCCTGCTACGTCTCGTCGTAAATGCCTAAACAACCCTGACTCCTTCTGCTATATATTTGGTAGTTTCACCATTCCAAGTCAGAGGGCAAGCATCAGCGTATTTGTCAAACAAGCATATTTCGCATATTTTAAAGTGAAACTCGGTGATCAAGACAAGCTATGGGCCCCTCACAAAGTGTGCAAGCAGTGTGTCGAGAGATTACGGATGTGGACCAAAGGAACACGTGAAAAGTTGGCATTTGGTATCCCCATGGTTTGGCGAGAGCAAAAAGATCATTCCACAGACTAATACTTTTGTTTAGTGAAAACATCAGGATTTAACAAGAAAAATAAAAGTAAAATAGAATATCTTAATCTACCGTCAGCTATAAGACCAATACCTCATTCAGCTGAAATTCCAGTGCCAGTTTTCGAACAACTACCTCCTCTAGAAGATCTGAGTGATGTTGAAGAACGCAGTGACAGCAATGATGCAGATTTTGACATTCACGAGGATTCAGTTCGTAGGGGATTTGATCAGCACGAGTTGAATGATTTAGCACGTGATTTGGGCCTATCCAAAAAAAGCATCAAGACTGAACGAGAAAAACATACTTGAACAAGGAGTGAAGGTATCATACTTTTAAACCAGAGAAAGTACATTTCTGCAGTACTTTCGAAGTGCCAGCGGTTTTGTGTTTTGCCATAACATTCCTGGTTTACTGAAGGAATTAGGGCTTTCAATCTACAATCCAAATGAATGGCGATTGTTTATTGATAGCTCAAAGCGGAGCTTGAAGTGTGTCCTTCTACACAATGGCAATTTGTTTGGCGCAGTCCCTATTTGGCATTCGGTCTGTCTTCGTGAAGAATATGGAGATGTAAAGAGAGTCATTGAGTTATTGCAATATGACAAACACAATTGGATTATCTGTGTTGACCTTAAAATGGTGTCCTTCCTTCTCGGTCAACAACGTGGATACACAAAGTATCCCTGCTTTCTCTGTATGTGGGATAGTAGAGCTCGAGAGAAGCATTGGGTTCAGACGAATTGGCCTCCGAGATTTATCTTAAACCTGGAGATCCTAACATTGTACATGAGCCACTTGTTGACAGGAAGAAAATAATATTCCCACCTCTGCACATAAAACTAAGTCTCATGAAACAATTTGTAAAAGCATTGTCAACTGATGGCGACTGTTTGAAGTACATCATCTTGGCATTTCCTGGACTGTCAATTGAAAAAATCAAGGCCGGTGTGTTTGATGGTCCACAAATTCGACAGCTCATCAGAGATGAACATTTCAACGGTACTATGTCAGACCTTGAAAAGAATGATTGGCTATCATTCAAAGACGTCGTCAAGAACTTTCTTGGAAATACACGTGCAAGTAATTACACAGAAATTGTTCAGAAACTATTGGAGAGCTACAAAGCGCTTGGTTGCAACATGAGTATTAAAGTACATTTTTTGCATAGCCATCTTGCCAACTTTCCGGAAAATCTTGGTGCTGCTAGCGACGAGCAAGGTGAACGATTTCACCAAGATTTGAAGGTTATGGAAGAACGTTACCAGGGTAGATGGGATGTGCATATGATGGCTGACTATTGTTGGAGCATCAAACGCGATAGTCCTCAAGTTGAACACTCCAGACAAAGCTACAAACGTAAATTTGTACCTTAACCTGCACACAATTATAGCCTTATCCTTTCTAAAAACATGATAATGTTAAATAAACATTCTATTCATGCCTATTTCTTTCATTTTTCATTGTATGTTAACATTTGCAACTTTTTATAAAATAAGCACTGTTACTGTTATGTACAGTATTTTTCATATTTTTTAGGAAAACGAAAATCCTACAGTTCAAAAACTTGACGTGATAGAGAAAAACCGAGATCAGTTTTGGATTCAGCACCCAAAAATTACTTAATAACAAGTGTCAGACCTAACTCAACAAAAATTTGTTCCCCAGTGTTATATATGTACAGGGTGGTAAAAGGATAAACCCTCGACCCTGAACGTCATACTGACCATGGACGCGAGTTCTACTGGAAAATCGTGGATCACAGACTGGACCAAGTGCTGTTTATGTCAGGAGGTTAAGAAAGAAGATCTAAAGTTCCCCAGGCCAATCCTGCCAGAAGAGGCGATGATTTATATATATGAACTTGGCAAGGAATATTCCTCTGTTTCACTCACTCAATGCACTACCAATCAAGGTAGACCCTGCAAGACTTGACGAAGGTGGTGGGATAGATAAAACCTTGAGACAAAAGAAGGCACGATATCATGAGAGTTGCAGGCTTCTATTTAACAACACAAAGTAACACAGAGCTGAAAAAAGATCAAACCCTGCAGGTACTAGTGATGAGGGCAGTAGAAGTAAGATCCCACGAAAGGTTCAAGAAGCTAAAACACAAGAATGTTTCTTTTGCGAAACCAAAGGGGGGGAGCTTAGAGAAGCAATGAAAATGAAAGTGAGTAAAAGAATAAACGAATGTGCAATAACACTCAGTGATAGAAAACTCCTTGCCAAACTAGGTGTAGGGAATGTCATAGCACAAGAACTTAAATATCACCCTGCCTGCTTGGTTGCATTGTATAACCGAGTACGAGCCTACCTAAAGGTGCAGGAGCAAGAGAAAGCACAGGAGCACCGGAAGGAAGCATATCCAATTGCTTTCTCCGAACTAGCCACCTACATTAGTGAGATGAAAAATGCCAGTGATTGTAGAGATCCACTCATTTTCAAGCATGCTAATTTGACCATGCTTTACAAGCAGAGGCTGGAGCAGCTTGGTGTTGAATCGCCTGATGTTCATGCTACTCGACTCAAGGACCAGCTGCTTTTTCACATTCCCAAGCTGCAAGCTCATCGCCAAGGGCGAGATGTTTTGCTGGCTTTTGAAAATGATGTAGGCTCAATCCTTTCACAAGCATCCAAGTACGGTGAAGCGATCCATCTAGCAGAAGCTGCTGGGATAATAAGACGAGACATGCTCCATCAAAAGTCAAATTTCAGCAGCACCTTTCACGACACAGACCTAGAACAGGCTGTACCACCATCACTGCTGCAATTTGTATGCATGATCCATCATCTGGGGCCAGGCAACCATCTCCAATCCAGACACGAGCAGTCCCACTGAATGGGGGTGGACACAGAAAGGAGAGACATGGCAGATATGTTGGACAACACTACCCCCTATTGCAGCGAGCTGTCGGGAACTGACGAAATGTTCCTGTAAGAAAGGCTGCAAAGGAAGATGCAAGTGCTTTCAGTCAGAGCTCCCCTGCACATCACTCTGCAGCTTCATATGTGAACAGTAGCAGCTGGAGGACCAGTGGCATGGTATGCGTAACTTTGAACATTTACTAGCCGGGGCAAAGCTTACGTAATGAAAAACAGACAATCTGGTGGCCATCTTGAAAAATATGTATCAGCGTGCTTTATAAACAGGAAAATCCACTTCAGCAGGCTTGAAAACATAGGAATCCACACCTAGATCATGCAAATCGGACAACTACAAATACTTCTAAGCAAAACGTCAACTTCGGGCGGCTAATTTGGCGGCCATCGTGAAAAAGGGCCGCCAGCTTGGATTTTCAATTGGCCAATCGAGCATATTGATTAGTATCACTTCGAGAACAAGTGTGCCAAATTTGATGCTTGTATCATCATTTGCACGATTCCTCTCAAAAAATGGTGTTATCTGACCCACTTTTAGGGGACCACGAGATATCCCACCGTGTGGCCATGCACATTCCCGTGTCAGTCCTCAAAGCTACCGTAGGGTGTGACCTCTGCCTTGAAGACCCTAGTCAAATAAAAAGACTAGTTGTGGAATCAACTGTGAGCACGGTTCGTGAGGGACACATGACTGTCGCCCTTGTGGTCAATACCACCGACGGTCCGATCAAATTAAAACAATTGGTCCTCATAAGTAAAGCATTAGCTTATGACGCGTCGGTTTTACCAGCACCTTTGCAACTCCCAGCTGCTTGTATTTCTTCAGTATACAATAATACACTGGAAAACAAGCCGGCTCCTGTACAAACCTTTGATTCACTCGTCACTGTAGTGGACTATCCTGAATTAAAGCCTTCACTGTTAGGACTTTTAAAACAGTACCGTGATGTTTTTACCATGCCAGGAGATTGTCTAGGCGTTACTGACCGAACAACACATCACATTAAATACAAGTCTGGTACCCAACCGGTCTATATTCCAGCTTATCGACTTCCTCACAGTCAGAGGCAAATACTCGATGAACAAATAAAAGACATGTTGGAACAGGGTGTAATAAGAAATTCACGATCACCGTGGAACTCGCCCTTATTTCTCGTTCCTAAAAAGGACGGAAGTTACAGACCTGTAATTGATTTTAGGCGGGTAAATGAAGTAACTGAGGACGATAGGTATCCTCTCCCTGTTTTAAGTGACTTGTTGATGGCTCTAGGACCGGGTAATACATTTTTCAGTAGCTTTGATCTTCTAAGCGGTTACTGGCAAGTACCGATGTCGCCCATGTCGAGGGAAGTAACTGCTTTCAGCACTCCCAGCGGACATTTTGAGTGGCTTAAAATGCCTCGTGGGCTTAAATCAGCTCCTATCACTTTTCACAGAATGATAAATATCTTGTTTTCTGATATGCTAGGAAACAATGTATATGCATAAATTGATGATGTGATCATTTGTAGTAGGGATTCAGAGTCTCATTCTGCCACTTTAGAAGCTGTACTCCTCAAGCTTAAAGAAGCAGGTCTAAAAGCTAAAATCAAGAAGTGTGAGTTTCTACAAGTAAAAATTTCCTTCCTAGGACATATCGTCGATGAGGACGGAACTCACACCATGAATGATACAATTAAAGCAATTCAAAACTTCCCGCAACCACAGAGTGTAGACAATGTCTGTTCTTTCATTGGATTGTGTGGCTATTATCGGCGATTCATTAAAAAATTTGCCGCAATGGCATCGCCTCTGAACGGATTGTTAAAGAAAGATATACCGTTTCATTGGAATGCTGCACAAGATAAAAGTTTTCAAGACTTGAAATTTGCCCTAACCAACGCACCTGTCTTGGCATTGCCAGATTATAAGGCTCCTTTCATCATGTATACGGATGCCTCTGCCCTGGGCCTTGGAGCTCTTTTAATGCAACTTTACGCAAGCGGTAAAAATCGTGTTATTGCATATGCGAGTAGAACCTTAAATCCTGCCGAGTCAAATTACTCTGTCACTCATCAGGAGACGCTCGCTGTTGTCTGGGCTCTCAAACATTTTAGGGATATTATCTTTGGGTATGATATAACTATATTTACAGACCACGCAGCCGTCACCGAACTATTTAAGGGAAGAAACCTTACCGGTAGACTCGCGCGCTGGTACCTAGCATTACAAGAGTTTAGTCCAACGTTTAAATACGTGCCAGGTCGAGCCAATGTAGTGCCTGACGCCCTGTCTAGGAATGTACCAGTAGGATCCGTGGGAGAAACACCCCGTGTTTTACAAAATTTAGCCAATCATGAATTAGCCAATGCCCAGCCCAGTTCCCACACATGACGTGTGGAACAAGGTCATATATGCTATGGAATCAGGTGATGAATCAAATTTACCAAAATTAACCATTCCTTTCTCACAATTCTTTTTGTCATTAGACGGAGTGTTTTGTAGATATTGGCCTCAAAAAGCAGATTTTGTGGCACAATTTGTGATACCTGAGTCATATGTACCTGTGATATTGAAGTTAATTCATAATGCGGTTATTGCCGATCATCCAGGGAATGAGCGAACCCTTACTGCGGTCCGTAGAAGTTATTTTTGGCCGACCATGCGTGAAGACATAGACACGTATGTGAAAAAAGTGTGAAATGCGCCCAGCACAAAGGGACGGTGCCTAAGGGTCATATTCAAAAATTTTCTCGACGCGTTGCGTCACGTCGCGGCATACAAGAATCATTTGAAAACACTCCACCAGTTGCGCTCCACTGGTTGCGTTGAGTCAGCTGATTGCACATCCCACCTGCATTCCGCTCTGCCTTATTCCATCCTATTTCTTCCCAGACCATTACAGGTGAGTTTTCAACACAACCGAAAGTAACATGCATAGCTTGTGAATGCACACGTGTCATAATTAAGGTAAAATTAGGTGCAGGAGGCTTATATTGCTGTGAGAAGTGGTGACGAGGGAGAGCGGCTGTGGTGGAGGTGGTCCACCATATTGCTTTGTGGCGACTGGCGGGACGTTCACATGTACGCACAAACATTACTCAGGCCCATTTTTTCTTCCTCAATGCCCCAGATAAGTGGCGAACACTAACAAAGCTATTATTTTAATGGTAGAAATGATAAATTAGGCTAGTAAAAGGAATTAGATAGGTGTAAAACATTCAAAATACTGATGCCGCCTTGGACTCGCTTGTGTTGGTACGCCTGCTTTTGCAGCCAACGCTTGTGTTGGTACGACTGTCAAATATCCACCGGTCGGGCATTTCTTGTAGATGCCACCGGTGGAGCTACGACTGTGGGGAATCTCCATCTGCCGGGATTTGACGAGCATTCTTGCATATAGCCATAAGCCAGCACCGACTTTAGAATAACTTCCCCCGGAACGACCATGGGACGTAGTTGCAATAGACCTACTTCAGCTTCCCGCTAGCCATCAGGGTTCCAAGTACCTCTTAGTATGTGTAGATCACTTGTCTAGGTACGTTGTAATGGCCCCAGTAAAGGATAAAACTGCCCGTGCCGTTGCTCACGCCCTCATAGCCAATCTATTTTGTCCCTACTCGACACCTCGAGTATTATTAAGTGACAACGGGGCGGAGTTTCGCAACGCACTTCTGAGTGAAATTTGCAAAATGTTTAACATAAGTCAAACCTTTGTGGCAACATATCACCCCGCCAGTAACGGCCTTGTGGAGCGCACCAATAAGAAAATCCTAGAAATGTTGCACCCGGTTGTCAGTGGCTTACTAGAAAATTGGGAAGATTGGTTACCACATGTAGCAGCAAGCATAAATAGTAGCGTTTGCGAGTAAACAGGACAATCCACGTATTACATAGTTTTTGGGATAGAGAAAATACTCCTTTATGACTTGCTAGGTAGTCCTCAACAACCTGTGTATAATATTGATAATTATGCTAAGAGCCAATAACAGGTTTTCTCAGACATCCATAAAGATGAAAAAGACAGACTGCTAGTTTCAAAAGCTGCTGTGTGCTCCCAACAACACAAGCGCTCTTCTCCTGTTACTGTACAAGTAGGTGACTTTGTAATGATTAGAGTACCCGAGAGACACTCAAAATTGTCTCCTAAATTTGTGGGACCACGCCTGGTGTTCAAACAATTACAAAGTCATAAGTTTGAGATATTTGATCCTTGGTTAAATACATTGGAGGTAGTACACAGTGACAGACTTAAAAAGACCAGTGCAAAGCCTGATTTAACCTGAGTAGAAACTGCACCAGTGAGCAATGCTACTCGTCTGACTAATGATAACTCAACTCTTCCAACTAACCCACCGCATGCTTATAACCTTCGCTCTGGTAACAAATAGTTTGTTGCTAATAGCTTGTTTTTGTTCCAGACATGTTTGCCTTCATATATCTCTTCACCATGAGCTCTACTCTGGCTCTGGACCCTTCACATATCAAGCCTGGAGCCCTCGTTGCCCACTTGGGTCGCGTCTCCGTGGTGGAGGATGTGTTGTGGGTTACATACCCCCATACTGCTCTTCTGAGGATACCAAGCAGGTTGAGGGAGGTCACGGAGCAACTGAACGCAGCTTTAATTAAATTGGAAAATAATCTCCCAAAGAAACCTTTGTACCTGGATATCGAGTTGGGTCAGGGGATCAAAATTTATCATAGAGACCTTTATTTTCCTCTCTTTCGTGCACGTCTGACTTACCTCAATGACACAATCTATCTTGCCCTAGACACCTACCATGACCTTCATGTTTCTAATCGAGCTAAACGGGGATTCATTGATGGTATAGGTCAACTGTCACGCATGATATTTGGAACGGCTATGAATGAGGATGTAGAAGAATTACGTAACAGATTTAATCAGCTAGCTTCCATAGCATCAGCAAACAATAAAGCCATACAGTTAAACTGCATGAATATCGCTAAACTTGAAATGCATGGGAATGATCTTGCCTTGTATGTTGATAAACTAAGATATACTATGAACAAGGTGCTAGCCAGTTTAAACGACATATATATTTCTATGGAAATGAATCAAATACTCTCCCTTACTGGAGTTTGTGCTGATGTCAGACGCAATAGTCATTCATATACCCTTTCAATCACCGGAAATATTTGAAATTCATCAAATTGAACCGTTTCCTTTTTCAGTGAATGAAACATTAATGACTGTAAACTTGCCTCAATCGATTATTCTAATATCCAAAGACTTGCCGTTGTACGCGATGGGTCATTTATCTGATTTGCAAAAATGTAAGTCCGAGTATCTCAATCTATTTCATTGTTCAGCCTTACTCTTTGCCTTTCTGCCCATAACGGGTGGAGTTTGTGAAATTGTGCTAACCCAGAAAGATGCTTCTATGGCCCTGTCTTTGTGCCCTTATACTCACCTGGCACCTAAGGAAAAATGTCATCGATCATTTTTCAGTCATCACAATTTTTTTTTCACAAAACCTTTCTTTGTGTTTGTAGTATGCCCAGAAGGCATTGAAAACAAGGAAGTGTCAGGTTACCTCGCGGTTCTTGTCGCTTGTCATGTGCGCTCCGTCAACCTGACACTATTCCCGTCTACATTCCACCATGGTTTTACTGCTAATTTTTCTAGTAATATTTTTCCCATTGATAGCTTGAAATATGTATATTTCTCTAAGATCAAGTATATTACTAACAGCTTTTCCGAGTTAATTTTTCTAACACCTCGGATTTAAAAGCTGCTGTACAGGATTCCTTACAATTTTATTTAACTTCTTATGTACATTATCCCTCAATCATTACTCCTATTGCACTTATTATTATTATTGTGATTCCTCAATGCTGTGCTGTCCAGATCACATAGAAACAGCACTCAATCATGTATAGGTTACATGTCTTTAGAAGGGTCTAACCCATCGCGAGGACGTCGATAGGGTAGGTAACCGACGATATTACATCCTGAATAGGTAGAGTTTATATGTATTAGACTATTCATCAACAGCTACGGATATGTGTCGCCTGTCTGTCTGAGCGAACGGCACCTTTGATGAGGTTTATGTTGACAAGTATCACGCATGCCTAAAGATACTGGACGTCGCCTGGTGTCTGAGGCACACGTAAACACCTCGCACTGGCTATTAGAAGCACACACCATTGTGTGTGTATCATATCACGCACTGCCCAAGGATGCTGACGCTGACAGAGCACAACAGGCCTGCAACTGGACGCCGAGCACCTGTGATGTGTTCACGCGCAACCTCCATATATGCTGCAACTGGCCGAGAGAAGAGAAACAGCAGCGACCGAGTCCAGAGCTGTGTTCCGGCCATTTGAAAGACTTTAGTTCCTGGCCGTCAGAACACGTGACTTGTCACTCGCCTCACAGTGTACAGATTATATAGTCATATATATAAGACTTTTAATATATATATAGATATATATATAGTATTAATGATATAGATATATATATATATATATATATATATATATACATATACATACATATACATATATATGTAATGGTCATTTCGTCCATCTACACCTTTGTTACCATTATGTAGTGCCCACCTTGGGAGTGTACTCTACAGTCCTGGTTACTCCGCTGCCACCACCCACATTAAGTGGGAAAAAATATATGATTGAACAAAAATAAAAGATTTAAGAAAATATGTAAGGACTGGTTGGAAACAGAATGATAACGCGTTAATATATATTTCTAATTATAATATATTTAACTCTTTACTGTCTCCATTATGTAGTTATTATACATTCACA
>JACEEZ010009708.1:0-10000 GCA_016584305.1 Chionoecetes opilio | reverse complement strand
ACAGTAGCTGCAATAGAACGGTTTGAAAGGAAACTTAAGATGAAGGTACAGAGAGAAGGATGGAAACCGAATGAAGGTAGTTTGGAAATAAAAAAATTGTTCCACAACCCTATCAAAAGCTTTTGATATGTCATGGGCAACAGCAAAAGTTTCACCGAAACCCGTAAAGGATGATGACCAAAATTCAGTTAGGAAAGCTAGAAGACCGCCACTAGTTCGCCCTTTACGGAAACCGTACTGATGATCAGATAGTACGATTTATACTATATATAAGTACTACAATGGTTTACTAAAACGGAAACGAGTAACATTTATTGATATTTTCCTGTTACCTGTGTTTTCTTAATTGCTTTTACTCCCATTTTTCTCCTCAAGTTTCTCCCCTTTTTCTTCATCCTCATCCATCTTCTCCCGGCGTCTCATTAAACTCGATTGTTAACAGTAGCAACTGTAACAGCTTGGTAACAACCATCATCACATCCTTTTACTTTACTTCTCATTTTTTTCTAATCTACCTTACCTTCCTTCCCCTTTCCCCACCGCCAAACCCCCCCTCTTTCCTCCGCCAAGCCTTTAAACCCTTCTGCTCCGGCGTTCAGAAATGTAATGCGCACAAAAAATAGGCGATAGGAGGAGAGAGTCGGCACCATGCCGCGCCTCGCTTATTGGGTCGCCGTAACATAAACATGGGCTGAAGTGACGTGATCTCGCGGCCCCTGGAGGCTGAGAAATGGCAGGAGGAAGAGAAGGAGGAAGAAGAGGTTAATGGAATAAGAAGAGCTGTTAGAATATGAGAAAAGTGATGAGTTGGACTGAAAGAGTAGTAATAATAGAAGAAAGAATAGAGGAGGAGGAGGAGGGGGAGGAGGAGGGGGTAAAGAAGAACTGTAGGAAAAAAAGTAAAGATTAGTAAAGGATTTAGGTGAGAGAGAAGAACAGAAGGATATATTGAAAATAATAAGGAGGAGGAGTAGGTAAAGAAGTGCGAAGGAGGGAGAGGAGGAGTGGAAGAGTACGTGTTTGAGGAGGCATCACGTTGTGGAGGAAAAGAGAAATGTAAGGAAAGCGTAAAACAAGAGGAAACATATGACAAAAGAAAAAAATACAATTAACGATTTGGATGTTAAAATCTAATATTTTTTCTGACTTCCTCCATCTCTCTTCTTCTCTTCCTTCTTTACATGACAAAAGAAATAAAAAAAAGACACCTGAGCACAGGAGAGCATTGGTGTGAGCATAGTCGATCACGTCTCTATTGAAAACGTCGACTTCAAATATATATCAAAGTTTGTTATACTAAATCTCGAAGCCTTCGCCGCGATGTGTAAATATCATGTTACCGCCGTCACAGAATGTACGCGATAAGTTTAGCTTTTTATTTTCCTTTTGTTTTCTTCCCTTATTTCTAACAGTATATCAATTTCCGGATACATACTTTCTTCAAATACAACACACAGTAATTAATACAACACACTTTCAACCCTTCATCGCCAACAAAATTAGTCTCAAGGTATACCTTAAAATTCTAACTTTCCACGAAAATTTCTTACATCAATACATAAATACGAGCAACCATCGCTTTTAAAAGAGTCGCTTGAACAACAACCCCTTTAGGCGGGAGGGACGTCTTTCTCTCTCTTCTCTTCTCTTCTCTTCGTTTCTAACCCTTCAGTTCTCCTTCATCCCAGTTCTTATCTCTCATCACCCTCTCATCTCACAACTGTTTCCGTTTAATTCTGAACCATCTTTCAATTTTACTATGCATTCTCTTCTCTCCTCTCCTTCCTTTATCATCTATCCCCTTTTCTATTTTATCTTATTATTGTGTTTTTCACTTTTCTCTTTTTTTTTTTTTTTTTTTTCTCTCCCTCTCTCTCTCTCTCTCTCTCTCTCTCTCTCTCTCTCTCTCTCTCTCTCTCTCTTCTCTCCCCTCTCTCTCTCTCTCTCTCTCTCTCTCTCTTTTCTCTCTCTCTCTCTCTCTCTCTCTCTCTCTTTTCTCTCTCTCTTCCCCTTCTCTCTCGCTCGCTCGCTCGCTCGCTCGCCGCTCGCTCGCTCTCTCTCTCCTCTCTCTCTCTCTCTCTCTCTCTCTCTCTCTCTCTCTCTCTCTCTCTCTCTCTCTCTCTCTCTCTCTCTCTCTCTCTCTCTCTCTCTCTCTCTCTCTCTCTCTCTCTCTCTCTCTCTCTCTCTCTCTCTCTCCGATCAGTTCATCTTCCATATCTGTCACACTTCTAATCGTTCTCCATTTTCTTCTCTTCCTCCCACACTCTGTCATTCTCCTCTCTACCTTTCCTCCAGTCTTCTAATAACCCCTTCACCTCCCATTTACGGAGGCTGGGAGAGAAGGAGGAGAGACGGGAGAGAGATAATTAATATTATATGGTAGATATAACGGGACTAAGGGAAGAGGTAAAAATTGGAGGGAGAAGAGGAAAAAAACAAGAAGATATGATGGGGGTAAAGGAGGAGATATTGGTGATAGTGAAAGAGAAACAAGGAGAAAAGAGCAAGGATAACTATACAAAGAGAGAGAGAGGGGAGAGAGAGAGAGAGGGGAGAGAGAGAGAGAGAGGAGAGAGAGAGAGAGAGAGAGAGAGAGAGAGAGAGAGAGGAGGAGAGAGAGAGAGAGAGGAGAGAGAGAGAGAGAGAAGAGAGAGAGAGAGAGAGAGAGAGAGAGAGAGAGAGGGGGAGAGAGAGAGAGAGGGAGAGAAAAGGGGGAGAGAGAGAGGAGAGAGAGAGAGAGAGGGAAAAAGAAAAGAGAGAGAGAGAAGAAAAGAGAGAGAGAGAGAGAAAAGAAAAGAGAGAGAGGAGAGAGAGAGAGAGGAGAGAAGGAGAGAGAGAGAGAAGAGAGGAGAAGGGGGAAAAAAGAGGAGAGAAAAGGAGAGGAGGGGAAAAGAAAAGAGAGGGGAGAAAAGGAAAAGGAGAGAGAGAAGGAGAGAGAGGAGAGAGAGGGGAAGGGGAGAGAGAAAAGAGAAAGAGAGAGGGGAGATAGGAGAGAGCCAGAGAGGGGAGAAAACTGAGATCCAAAAAAAAAACTAATTAACCCCTCCTGCGAGGGAAATCAGGAATTTTTTTGCCCCAAATTCGTTTCTTTGGTGCCCTCCCCCGGGGCCCCGGACCCCCCCCCCCATGCCATGAAAAGAGAGAAAAAATAAAATAATTAATAAAAAATCGTTAAAACCCCCCCCGTTCTTTAATTTTGGAGCCCAAAATAATAATGATTTTTTGATTTTTGGAAAACAAGGCCCCTTGTAGTGAAATCTGTTTGGGTTCCCCCCTTTTAATTTATTTTTTTTTTTTGGGCCGACGATTGGGGGCGGGAAAACCTGAAAATTTGAAAAAACAGTCCAAAATTGGGTGCGCCCGGGCCCGTTTGAAAAAAAAAAAAAAGAAGTTTCCCCCCAACCCTCTTTGGAGGGGGCGAGGCACACATACCTGCTGATACGGTGTCATCACAGGGAAAAAAAATAGCACAGTGGGATTTTTTAAGTGTATGTTTATTTTCCCTGAAAGGAAGAAAAAGAGAGAGAAATAAAAAAAAAAAAAAAGGGAAGAGAGAAAAGGAGAAAAAGAGAGAGAAGAGAGAGAAGAGGGGGAGAGGAGAAAAGGAAAGAGAGGGGGAATGAAGAGAGGAGAGGAGAGGGGGAAGGGGGAGGAGAAGGAAAAGAGAGAGGAAGAGAGAGAGAGAGGGGGAGAGAGAGAGAAAAAGGGGGAGAAAAGGAAAACCGAAGGGGAGAAGGGGATAGAGAGAGAAGAAAAGAGACAGAGGGGAAGAGAGGAGAGAGAGGAGAGAGAGAGAGAGGAGAGGGGAGAGGGAGAGGAGGGAGAGGGAAAGAGAGAGAGAGGGAGGAGAGGAGAGAGAGAGAGAGAGAGAGAGAGGAGAGAAGAGAGAAAAAAGGAGAAAAAAAAAAAAAAAGAGAAAAGAGAAAATGACGATACCTGAAATACCCAAAATTAAAGGGGTTTGGGAAGGGTATAAAAAAACCCTATTTTTGGGTTTTACAAACAAGCTAGGGCACTAGCTAACAGATAGGACCCAAAGGGCCAAACCAGGGAATTTCCCGGTAACCCGGGAAACCCCTTATCCCACATCGGGTTTGAATACCGGGGTGCAAAAAAAAGCGGGCAATTTGGGCCAAAAAAAAAATAACACTAAGAAAAAAAACACCCCTTGCAAGGCCCAACCCCCCCGGGCCCGGCCCCCCACCCCCGCCCCCCCCCCGGCAAACCCCAAAAACATTCTAACCCCACCCCAAAGAAGCTCCCCCGGGAGAGGGGTGAAAACTTGGTGGGGAAGGAAAGGGTGGGAAGCCGAAGGCCTCCCCCCACACTAACCCATGTCTGTGGGACCCAAAAATAGGCTTTTCATACTTAAAAAAGCCGTCATTTTTGGCCCCCTTTATAGCTATGAAAAAAATAGCTACCTCCACTTGGAAGGGGAAAAGAACCCCCCAAAACCCCCAAAGGGGGAGGAAGGCAAAGGGTCAAGAAAAAAAAAGGGGAAACCAAAACCCTCCACAATAACAAAACGGAGTGCCCATGGGGGGCCCACGCTGCCAACACCACCCCCAAAACCGGGCCGGAAGGGGGGGGGACCCCAGGGCAACACAGGGGCGAGTTAAAGACGGGGGGGAAGGGGAAAACGGGGCCATGAAGCAGAGGCCCGGGACTCCCCCCGGACCCCATACCCCGCCAGGGGGCCCAACCCGCCCAGGAGCGGGACGAAACCCAAGAAAACCCCGTCAAAGCCCCGGGAAAACACAAAGGGGGGAAGGCTTTTCCCACACCCCCCCAACCGGGCCCACCAAAACCCGGGCCCCAAAAGGGAAAATGACCTCCCCCCTTTGCCCCCCAAACCCAGGACCACGGGCGGAGAGGGAGGGGGGGGAGACAGCGCCCCGGGTCCCGCGAAAAGCGGGGAAGGCGGGAAACGGGGAGAAACGGGACAGCCCCTACAGAGAGAAGCCTAAAAAAACCCCAGGGCCTCTTGCCCGCCAGGGCAACAAATAAAAAAAACAGGACCAACGCGGGGCGACGTTTACCAGGGAGTGCCGGAGGGAAAACTTTTCGCCCGGGTTTTTAAACCGGAGGACGTTCAAAGGGCCCAAAAGGGGACAGGACGACGGGGGGGGAAAAAAGGAGGAAAAAAAAAAACCCCCCTTTTTGTAGGGCCACCGGGGCGGCGGTCCAGGACGAATACCTTTGGGCCCGCCCTTCGCCCAGCCACCCGCCAGGCAAGCGGGGGAAAAAAAAACAGAGGACCACCACCTGTTGGGGGGGCCCGAAAGGGGGAGGAAAACCCCGGACCCCTGACCCCGAAAGCGGACGAAAAATCCGACCCATTGAGGAAAGACAGAAAAAGGGCCCCCCATAGGGACCCGGGAAAAGCCCGCAGATGATGAAACGGAGAGAAACACCAGACGGGTAGGGTAAAGGGGAAGGAAAAACCCCGGGAGAGAGCTCCCCCAGCAGAGCGAGGACCCCCAAAAAGGGGAGGGGAGGGGCACGAAAATCCCCAGAAGGATAACTAAAGGGGGACCGGGGGGAGGAGGGAAACCACCCAAGGGGACCCAGCCCCCGGGGGGGAAAAGGGAGAACGTTTGCACCCCTTTCCCCGGAGGGCGCCCGGGGCAGGGAGGAGGAAAAAAAGGGAAACAATGCGCCACCTGTTTCCCGCCGAAAAAGAAAGGGGGTCCAAACCCCCCCGCAGGGCCCCGGGCCCCGCCTCGAAAAAAGGGCAGCGGCTGGGCCCCGAGCTTTCCCGGGGTTGGGGCGAAAAAGGGCCATTTCCCCCCCGGGAAAACCCACTGCCCCAAAAGAGAGCCCCAAAGCGCTCCGGACGAAGCGCAACCAACCCCCCGCCCCCCTGAAAGGGGGGAGAAGAGTGCGGGGGGTCCCCTTTGAACCCCCCACCCGTCAGGAAAACCCAGCAGACAGGCGGAGGGGGACATGGGCCACCGGGCCAAAATGCGCACCGAAAGGGGCAAAAAAAAAGGAGGACCCCCGGAGGTCCCCCGGGGAGCCAAAAAAAAGAGGACGGCGACCCAAAGGGGACCATCCCTAAGGGTAGAGAACCCCCTCCCCCGGGGGGCCGGGGAAAAGACCGGAGAAGGGGTAGGGACAAACCCAGGGCCCGGGCCCGAGGGGGGAAGAAGCCTTTGGGTGCCGTCCCCCACCGGAAAAAAAACGGGACTGTGGCCGAACGGGACCCCAATCTCAAACCCAAACCACGAGAAGGGGGTGGGGAAGAGGGAAAGGGGAAAGGGCCCCTCCCCCTTTAAAAACCAAGGGAAAAAACATCCCCGCGCCGCCGCCCCCGCCATGGCCCGGGGGCCCGCATTCGAGCAGGTCCCCGGCCAGGACGGGGCGGTCACCCGCCAAACGGCCCACACAGGAAGGGAAATCAAGGGGGGTCGTCCAAAGCGGCGGCAGTCCCGGCCCCCGGGCCAAGGAGGACCCGTCTAGACCACCCCCCGCGGCCCCCCTCCCCGGCAGGGCAGGCCACCCGAAACACGTGAGGAGGTCCAAAAAGTGGGAGGGAAAAGGGAAAAACCCCAGCGAAAACCCTTTGGGGGCGGCCCCGGGGAAGGGCAGTAAAGCCCCCGGGCGAAAAGCCCGGGACTAAGGAAACCCCTTCCCCAACCAAAGGGAAAAACCCACACCCCTTTTTTGCCACCCCCAAACTCCAGGGGGCCACCCGCCGGAAAGGCCCAACGTGCGGGGGTTGTCCCTTTTTGACAAAAAAGGGGCCCCGGCGTACCCTGCGGGGCCCCCACCCCGCAACCCTTCGAAAAACCCCAAGGGTCCCGGGGGCCTGGGGGAAAAAACCAGCCCCCACGGGGGAGAAAGGGGGGGGGGACGAGGCGAGACACCATAAAAAAAAAACCAAAAGGAAAGGCTCCGACCAAAAAACCCCCGAAGCGAAGGGGGCCAAACCCAGAAACCCGGATAATAGGCATCACCCCGGGAGGCCAAAGAAAGGCCCCAGCCCAAAAGGGCCCGCGGGGCCAAACGACGGCCTGCGTCGAGGGGGGGGACCACCCAAACGCGGCACACCCCGGTCGCCCAGTCCCCGACAGACAGCAATTTGCGAGGCCAGGGCTGGGACTAGCCCCCAAAGGAAAGCCAAAAACCCCGGGGCCCCCCCGTGCCCCTCCCGGCAAAAACCAGGCAGGCCAAAAAGACGGGGCCCGGACCGGCGCTCAAGCAAAAAAAATCGGAGGAAGCACCCCCCGGGGGGGAAAAGAGGGGGAAAACGCAAGTTTGGAAAATTTTCCCTAGCAAAAAAGGGGGGAAAAAGCCCCCGGCAGACGTAAAACAGGGGAAGGTTTGGGAAAACCCACGAAACCCCCCCCCCCCTCTCCCCCCCGGGTTTAAGGGCCCAAAAGCCCCCCTCCCCGTTTGAACCCCCAGTAGACCCTCGCCCCAAGCCCCGGGCAGGCAGAAGCAAACCCTGGCGGGGGAGGGCGCGGAAAGGAGGTGGGGGAAAACCCGTGAAAAATCAGTCTGAGGCGAAGAACGATCCCGGTTGCTAAATGGACCACCAAACCCAGTAAGGTGTTTACCCCGGAAGGAACCCTCCAACCCCCCAACCCCAAAATCCAGAGGAAAGGTAGGTTTAGGTGGGGGGGCTCCGGGGGGGGAAAAGCCCGCTAAAAAAACCCGAGCAGCGACGTCCCTACCCAGGAAAACCCCGGCCCCCCGAACCGCGGTGAGGGGGGGGGGCAGAAGACACCCCCCATACCCGGCCCCCCCAGCTGGGTCCAAAATTGGAAAACCAGGGAAATCACCCAAACCCCCGTTCCGGGCCCTTGGGGGGGGCACGGCGGGGAGAGGAAGAGGTGACCCCCCGGCCCGGCCCCCCGAGAAAAAAGAAAAACCCCTTTCCCCCCTTTCCCCTTTTTTCCCCACATGGCACCCAGGAATCCCCCCGACGCCCCGTTCCCCCCGGGCCCTTTTGGGGGGTTTGGGGGGGTGGGGGGGGGGGGGGGGGGGCCACGCCCCGGGCATCAGCTTTGACGATAATCCATCCGCCGCCCCTGGGTCCACACGGCAAGCCGGAATTGCCCCACGCCCCCGTCCCCGGGCCCCTTTGGGGGGGGTAAAAGGGGGGGGGGGGGGTGGGGGGGGGGGGGCCCCCCGGGGAACCAAAAAACGAAACGACGAATCCCCCCCGCCCGCTGGGTCCACGGCAAGAAAGGGAAAACGCCCGAGCCCCCTCCCCCGGGCCCCTTGGGGGGGGTCCCCGGGGGGGGGGTGGGGGGGGGCTGTGCGACGCCCTTGGGGGGCCCCGGGCACCCGCAAAAGAAAGACGAAAACCATCCGCCCCCCCCTGGTTTTCCCCGTGGCAGGCCAGGAAAAGGGGAGACGCCCCCCCAAACCCCCCCCCTTTGGGGGGGTCCGGGGGGGGGTGGGGGGTGGCCCTTTTCGACGCCGGGGGACGCCCCGGGCACCAGCACAGCGACATTCCATCCCCAACGAAAGGCCCCCCGCAAAGGAAAAAAGTGGAAAATTTCCTATTAGCCCCGGAAAAAGGCAAACACCCCCCCCCCCCAAAAAAAAAAGGGGGGGCAAAAAGATGAAACGCCACCTCTGCCCGGGCCCCCCCGGGTTGGGGGAAACCCGGGGGGCCAAAAACATAAGAGCACAAATACATCATAATTTTTAAAAAATATAAACAAAAGCTATAAATCACAACAGTAGTGCGCTCAGTTCCCGGGTTTGCGAAATGGACTTAACTCCTTCCCCGTTTTAAAAAGCTGTGTGTTTCACGTTTTTAAATCATCATATTTTTTATTTTTCATTTTTTACAAATTTAAAAAAGAACATAAAAAAAAAAGGAACTACAAGGGCCCGGGGAGGCCCACACGAGGTAGTTCCTTTAGAGTACGCAGTTAATTACATACAGATTAAAGCATTACCCCAGCAAGGTTAAGAATAAGAAAAATATATACATACATTATATACATTTTATTAACATGCATAATACAGTATATGCATCAAAAAAAATATTTTCCTTCCATAATAATATAGTCCGGTCCTAGGTCTGTCAAGCTTTGCTATCAGTAGCCACCATCAGTTTGCTTTCTCTCAGTAGCCTCATCGAAGAACGTAGTATCATATACTTGATCCTCAGGTTTGAAGTGCAGTTCACATACCTGAAAAAGAGTTGACCATTGTGAACCTCCCTTTCCATACCTCCATTGTTTAATGTCCTTAGGTGTCATAATGCCGTTGTTTATTTCCTACTTATATATTACGGTTTTTTGGAGTTTTGCCAACCCTGTTTAACCATGCAAAATAATTTTAATTACTGGAAATACCAAATTAAACTTAAGATGTTAAGTATCTCGAGGCCCGACATCTCCTTTATTATATCCCTTTAACGACTTATCAACTATCAGACCACCCCTTACTCTCCGCCGCTCGAGTTGAGTGTCAATTCAATAGCTTCAATTTCCTTTCATAACTTATAGTTACGCATCCCCTGTATCATTTTCGTCATCTTTCTCTGCACTGATTCTAACAATGCTATATCTATCCTGTAATAATAAAATACTACATAATTAAAGATAAACGTGCTTTATATTTTAAAAAATTATTACATCAGTAACACATTACTTACCCGGCTGTTTTTATTTGGAGTGTAGTTGTCTCTCATGATAGCCTGCAACCACTTGTCCGACTCATCATCACTTCTTGGAAAAGAAAAAACACTGACTCTTGGTTCTTTTCTATAATTCCCTTTATAATTTGGGACACAACACATGAAAGGCATGTGACTCAAATAAATGTCTCAGCTTTCGTCCTATTGGAGACACAACGTGACCTCTCACGTCCACGTCTGAATCAGCACTGATGAAATGAAGCCCTACTGTTGTCTCGTCATCAGTCTCTCACCCCCCCACTGAACAAGCCTTCTCTCTCGTGGGCTTCGGCAGTGCCCGCCTGCCAGCTACAATGGCAGCCTGGAGCCTCCCAATCAGAGGGGGCCTACGCGAGC
>JACEEZ010009706.1:0-15000 GCA_016584305.1 Chionoecetes opilio | reverse complement strand
AAGATATTTGATTTGATTATAGAAAAAACCCCCCAAGAAAAAAAAACCCCAAAAAAAAAAATTTTAGGGCGAAAATGGGGAACCCTTAGTAAGGGAGGGGGTTGCAAAGGGTTAAAAAAAAAATATGTAGGAAAGAACGGGGGGGTATAGGGAGAAGGGAGGATAAGTGGGGTTAAAAGGGGGCCCCAAAAAGTTGAAGAGAAAAGGGTCGAAAACATAAAAATAGTAATTTTAGGAAAAAGAGATTAAGGGGAATTCGATAAGGGGTCTAAGCGGTGGGACGGGGGATGGGGATAAGACTTGTATGATACCTTGAATAATTATGGAGGATAATAGATTTTTAGTTAAGTTTTGGTTAAATTTGGGATTTTTTGGTTTTAAAATTTTTTTTTAAAAATTTTTATTTTAAAACGTTTTTTCCACGAATTTTTTGTAAAATTTTTGGTGAGGGGTTTTTTTTAATTTAATTTTTATAAAATTTTTATTTTAAAAGTTTTTTAGAAGTTTTTGTAAATTAATTTTGGGATGTTTTTTTTTAATTTAAATTTCTTTATTATAATAAAATTTTTAAAAGGGTTTTTTACCCCCAAATTTTAAATTTTTTTGGTAGGTTTTTTTTAATTTATTCCTATTTAATTCTTTATTTTAAAAATTAAAAAATGATTTTTATTTTTTTTTTTTAAAATAATTTTTTATTTTAAAATTTAATTTATAGGATTTTAATTATATTAGATTTTAGATTATATTATTATTATTAATTATATTTTTTATATTATTATTATATTTTTTTTGGGAAAAAGGGGGAAATTAAAATTTATTTTTATTTTTAAATTTTTTTTTTTGTTTTTTTAGTTTGATAGGTATTAAATAAAAGTTATAGGATTATATATTTTTTAAGGTCAAAATGTAGTATGTTTAGTTTTTTTTTATTAAATATAGGCCCCCTTTATTTTTGTTTTATGGACCCTAAAAAGGGGGAAATGGGGGTATCCCAATTTTTTAAAATTTAAATTTTTAATAAATTTTAAAATTTTGTTGTATAAAATTTGGGGAAAACCCATGAAATTTTGAAAAGGATATTTATAGACAAATTATCTAATTTTAAAAAAATTTTAAGGTTTATATTTTAAAAAAATCGTTTTTTTTGGGTTAAGTAAAATATAATATACTAAAATAAATATAAAAAAAAAGATTTTACGTAAATATAATTTAAAAATTATGATTTTAATTATATATATAATAAAATATATAAATATGTAATAAAATTATATTATATATATATAAAAAAAAATATATAATATAATTATATAACGAAATATAAAAATATTTTTAAAATTTTATATATAATTATATATAAATAAATAATAAATTAAATAAATATATATTTAATATATATATATATATATATATATATAATTTAATATAAAATTTATAAAATTTTATATTAAATTTTAATATTTTGGGTTTTTTTTAAAAATTTTTTGGATTCTTGGGGGGGTAATTTTGCAAAAATTAAAATGGGGGAAAAATTTAATTAGGATAATTAAATTAAAAAATTTTTATATTAAATTAATTAATGGTAAATAAAAAAAAAAATATCCCCATTAAAATTTTTCCCCAAACTTTTACAATTAACCCCTAAAAATTTGGGTTTTTTTTATGGGGGAAAAAATATAGTTAAAAAAGTTAACCCGTAAAAACCCCCGGAAATTTTCCCCCCCCGAAGGGGGAAAGGGAATTAAAATTCCCCGGGACTAAGGGGAAAAATTGGGCCCCAAAAAAAAACCTTATTAAAAAGGGGGGGAAAAGGGGTTTTTTGGTTAGGGGTAATGGGTTTCCTGACAGTTTTTAAAGGGAGGGGGACACCCTCGGAATAAATTTGGGGATAATTGGGAAATAAATGATTTTTATAATTTTGGGGGGGGGGATCTTTTGGGGGGGGAAGAATGGGGGAATTTAAGGTTACGTATTTAATAAAGTTAAAATAAACCCTTTTTTGGTAAAATTTTGGGAAAGGGGATTTGGGGGTTTAATATTTATATGAGATTGGGGCCCCTTTTATTTCCCCTAAAAAAAAGAAAACCTTTTTATTATAAAATTTATTTGGGGTTTTCCCTTAAATATAAATTGATTTTGGGGGTAAATTATTAGACCCTTTAAATTAAAATTAAATGGTTGGGGGCCGGAAAAAAAAAAATGAATTAAAATATAATTTTAAAAAAAATAAATTTTTTACTTTATTATTTTAAAAAATTTATTTGGGTTATTTATTTTGGGAAAATCCGATATTTTAGAACTCTTCGATTAAACCCTTTTTGGGGGGCCCCCTTTTTCCCCCGGATTTGGCCCTCAAATTTGGTCCGTCAGGAAAGGTGGGCAATTCCGCGTTTCCCTCCCCGGGCCCCCCCGAAAGTTTCCCCCCCTTAATTAGGTCACCCCCACTTACGGTCACCCCGACTCCCCAGCCATCTTTTTTCCCCGCCCCCCGGGGGCCCGCCCGGGGCCCGGGGGAGGGGCGTCGCGCCTGGCGGGGAAAAGGGAAAATGGGGGGCCAACCGTGGGTAAACCCAAACCGCCCCGCAAGGGGTTTCCCCGCCCCCCTTGGGGGAACGGCCAAGGGGAAACCTGGTAAAAGGGTCCCGCCCCCCCGTCGAAAAAATTTTTTGCGTGCCCCCCCCGAGAGGCGGTGGCGCCCACGCCCGGGAGCTCCCCTTTTTAGGCACGCGGCCCAGGGCGTTCTTCCCCCAAGGGGGTCGCCCTGCATGGGCCCGGGGGTCCTCCGGAACGGGGGCCCAGGGAAGGCCAAATTTCCCGGAGGGTCAAGGGCGGGCCCGTAAAAAAGCTATCCCCGGGGGAAACCCGGCGACTGAGAAAGGGGTTTCCGCGAGGTGACTTTTAAAAAAATTTTAACCCCCAAAAATAACCCCTAACCATATTTTTTTAAGTCTAAAACAAAAACTTTTAAAATTTGGGTTTTAAAAAGTTACTATTGAATTTTACCCCGGTTTTTAAAATTTTTTACTAAAGAAAGAATGTTAGTACAATCTATGCCCCCCCTTCAGGGGGGTTTTTTTCCCCTTTTTTTTAAAAATTGAAAAAAAAAATTAAAAAATTTTATTAAAGGGGGGAAAGGGAATTTTTAAAAAATGAAAATTAAATTTTTTTTTAAGGGGGGTTTCGTTTTTTGGGGGGGGGGGGGGGGGCCCCCCAGGGCCCCCGGGTGAAGGGAAAAAAAAAGTTTGGAAAAATTTAAAAAAAAAGGCTCCCCGGGGCCCCTTTTGGGAAAGGGAGCTCACCCGTGGGGGCCCCCTTTTGGGACCTCCCCCCCAAAGGGCCCCCCGGGGGGGAAAAAAAGGGGAAAAAAGGGCGGGGGCCCCTTTAAGCCGGGGGGAAATTTTTTTTCCCCGCGGGCGTTGGGGGGAAGGCCCCTTTCTGGGAAAGTGGGGGCCCGGGCCCCCCAACACCCCCCCCCCGGGGGGGGGGGGCCCCCCCAACCACCCGGGACCCCCCCGGGGGGGGCGGAGGAGGTTTTAGGCTTTTCCCCAAAGGGCCCAAAAGAAAAACCCTTCCCCTTTTAAGGTTTGGGGGGTTTTTCCCCCAAAACCCCAAACCCTTTGTAAAAAGGTTTGGGGGGAGGGGCCACCTTAAACCAAAACCCCTTTTTTAAAAAAGGGGGGGGGGTTTCCAAAAAACCCCCAAAATTTTTTTTCTTGGGGGGAAACCCAGTTTTGAAATAAAAAAATTTAAATTTTAAAAAATTTTAATTTTAAAAAAAAATTTAAAAAAAAAATTTTTAATAAAAAAAATTTAAAAATTTTTTAAAAAATTTATATTATTTTTTTCAAAATTTAAATTAATTTGGGCCCCATTGAAATTTAAATTTTAGAAATTTTTTTTTAAAAAAGAATAGAAAAATAAAAAATTTTTTTTAAAAAAAAATTTTAAAAAAATTTTTTTAAAAAAAATAAATTATATAATTATTTTATTATTTTAAATTTTAATTTTTTTTTAAAAATTAAAAATTTTTTTAAAAAATTTAATATATAAAAAAAAAAAAAATTTTTTTTTTTTTAAAATTTTTTTTAAAAAATTTTTTTTTAAAAAAAAATTTTAAAATTTAAAAAATAAAAAATTTAAAATTTTTTTTTAAAACTTTTTTTTTTTTAAAAAAAAATTTTTTAAAAAAATTTTTTTTTTTTAAAAATAAAAAAAAAAAATAAAAAAATTTTTTTAAAAATTAAAAATAAAAATTTAAATTTTTTTTTAAATTTTTAAATTATTTTTATATAATTTTTTTAAAAAAAAAATTTAAAAATTTTAAATTTTAAATAAAATTAAAAAAAAATTATATAAATTATAATTTTATTTAATTAAATTTAAATATTTTAAAAAATTTTTTTTTTAAAAAAAAAAAAAATTTTTTAAATATTTTTTTAAAAATAATTTTAAAAATTTTATAAAAAATTAAAAAAAATAAAATTTTTTTTTAAAATTTTAAAAATTTAAAATTTAAAAAATATATATATTTTTTAAAATATATATAAATATTAATTAATTTATATTTATAATAATTTTATATAAAAAATATAATATAAATTATAAAAATTTTATATATAATAAATATAAAATAATTATTAAAAAATAGATATATATATATAAAAAATATATAAAAATATATATATATTTTTAAATAATAATATATAGTATATAAAAATAATTTTATATATATATAAATATATTTAAAAATATAAAATTAATTAATATTATATAATATAAATATATATAATATATAAATATATTATAATAATATATATAATAAAATTAAAAAAAAATTTTTTTTTTAAAAAAAATTTATATTATATAATAATATATATTTTATATTTTAAAATTTAGATTTTAAAAAAATTTTTAAAAAATATATTTTATTATTTTAAATTAATATATTATATATATATTATATAAAATTTTTAAATATATAAAATTTTATATATATATATATATAATATTTTATATATATATATATATATATATATATATTATAAAATATAAAAAAAAATATATATATACTAGGGGGCCCACATTTACAGGGTAAAAAAAAAATTTTGTCGGATTCGTCGGGGGGTGGGAATTTTTTCGTTTTCCCAAAGGGGCCCAAAAATTCCCGATGGATTAGGCCCCCGCAGTGGGGCCCAAAAGTTTTCACTTTTTAAACAAAATTTTGGGAAAATGGGGAAAATGAGATAGGGATTAGGGAATCAAAATTTAGTCCCTTTTACTATAATTGTGTTTGTTTAATGCTTTTTCCTTTACAGAATTAAAAATTTAAGCAAGGACTGATTAGTATACAGGGGGAAAAAATTTTTTCCCCCCCCCCCCCCCCCCCCAATGGGAGCCCTTCGGTTTGGTTTGGGGGGGGTGCGCCCCCCCAACTTGTGGGGCCCGAGTGTTTTGGCCCCGCGGGGGGGCCCCCTTTTAACCCGATTCCCAGACCGAAGTTGGCCCTTTTTCGCCCCGAAAAAGAAAGGGGGGAAAAAAGCTTCCCGAAAGGGGGGGTGGGCCCCCCCGTCCCCGGGGGGGGGAAAAAAGCGCTTTGACCCGGGGGTGGCCCTGGGGGGAGAAGACGGACCCCCCCCAAAAAAAAAACGTGGTTAAGGGGGTTTTGGGGTTTCCTATAAAAATTTTCCCAAAAGGGGGGGGAATAAAAAAATAACCCCCTTTTTTTGGTTGCGGGTTTTCCCAAAAATTTTTTTTGATAATTCCTGAATTTTCCGGACCCGCGCCCTCTCTTAACTGGATTTTCCCAAAACCAAAAATTTTTCCTAAAATTTCGGCGGGAAATCCCTTCATTTAAAAAAAAAAAATTCCCCCAAAAACAAATTTTAAATTTTCCCAAAAAATGGGAAAAAGGGGGCCGTATTTTTTATTTTAAAAATTAAAAATTTTAAAAACATGAGATAGCGGTTTAAATTTTTGTCTTTCCCTTTTATAAATTATTTTTTTTTTTTTTTTCAATTAAAAAATTTAAATTTAAAAAAATTGTTGTACATTTATTTTAATTTTTTTTTTTTAAAATATTTTTTAATAAGTAGTTAAAAATTTATGTAAAATTTTACGTCACCAAAAAATAAATTTTTTTTTTTTTTTTGACTCAAAAATGCAATTTTAGGGCTTTTAGGGTTTTGAAAAAGAAAAAATCACCCCACGACGAGAAACCTTTTGGCCCCTCGGGAAAAGCCCAGTTTCTCACGGGTGAACCTTTCCGAACGGGACGCGGCGTTCACCCGGGGGAGGGTCGGAGTTTCCCGGGCCCGGGGCCCGGGGGCCCCGGTCAGCAAGGAGGAAACTGGGACAGGAGGGACGTCGGGGGGGGGTGCTAAACGGGGCAGTACCACCCGCCCCGCCCCCGCCCGGGTCATGGGCGGGGCGGCCCGGGAAAGAAAGGTGGGACGCGGGGGGGGGGGGGCCCCGTTCCAGCGCGGGAAAACCCCTACGGGTTTCCCCCAACCCCCCGCCGGAATGCCCGGGGTCCCGGGGGTTGGGCGAAAATCCGGCGACCCATCATCTTTTCACCCCGTCCAGGGGGGCCCCCGGAGCCGGCGGGCCACCGGGGGCGGCGGGAAAGAGGGTGGGGTCCCAAGCGGGGGGACGGTGTGCCGGGGTACGCCTCAAATGGGGCGGAAAAAAATTTCAGGGGGTGGGGTGGGGGGGCCGGGGGGCATCCCATTGGGGCCGGTGGGGGTCCAAAAAACCGTAGGTGCCAAAATCGCGGCCCGGGGGGGGGGGGCGGCTAGGGGGGCGGCTCCATAAGGGGTGGGGCCCCCGGGCCCAAAAACGCTGTTTCAACCGTAGGGCCGGGAAAAAGGGGGGCGGCGTCCAAAAATGGCCCACGGGTTTTTCCCCCCCCTTGGGGACCCCGGCGAGTAGGGGGGGGCAGCTCCCATCTGTTTGGCCCCCCTTTGGCCCCAATCCCGCGTTTTTAACGGTTTGTGAAAAAAATGGCCCTCCAAACCATTTTTGCCAAACCCCCACCCCGACGGGCCGACGTCACGATACCCTTCAAGGGGGACCGGGCGCACCGCGAATGGGAACCACCCTCTTTGGGGGGTTTGGGGGGCGACAGGAACCGGGCGACCCCGGGTGGGGCAAAAGGGTTTACTTCTCCGAACCCCCCGCTTTGCGTACCGCCCAGAGAGGGGCATCCGGTTCACGATGCCAAAAAACGTGGGGAAAAACCCCCCCCCCGTCGCCTCGGCCCCGGGGAACGGCCTGCCCCTTTAAAACCTCCGCCCTAGCCAAGGGTTCCCCCTAAAATGATCCGGCCCTGTGGAGCCCCAGGGCCGTCGGCCCCCCCTCACCCGGGTGGTTAGGGGGAAGGGGGGCCTCTCAGCGCCTGCGGGGCCCGGGGGAAAAACCCGCCCCCCCGGAGTCGTTGACGCGGGGACGTCCCCGGGTGTTGGAGGCCCCGGGTTTTTGCCCCCCGGGGGGGGGTTAGATTTTAAGGTGGGGTGGCGGGGGGGACGGAAAAGGGGCCCTCGGGGGTTTCCATTGAAAATTTCGGGGAAGGGGTCGCCCCCCACCCTTTTGGGCCCCCGCCAGGGAACACCCAAAAAATTTGAGGTTAAAAAGGAGGGTTTACCCTGGGGAAATAGGTATAGGGGGAGGGGATTTTTTTTTTTTGATAAGTAAGGGGATTAGAGTTTAAAGGGGGAAAAAGGGGTGGGGGAGTAAAATTGATCGGGGTTTTCAAAATTGACTTTATTTTAAAAATTGGGGGAAAAACGATAAAAAAATTTAAATAAAAAATAGGATATATAATTATGTATAATTTTAAAAAATTTTAAAGAATAAAAATTTTTTAATATATATTTAAAAAATTTTTTAAAAGATAAAAGAAAATTTTAAAAAAAATATATAAATTTTTATAGAAATAATAAATTTTTTTATAAAATATATAACAAATTTTAAAATATATTTTATATTATATAATATATTTAAAATAATATAAATAAAATATATATAATATATAAATATTAAAGAAAAATAATATATATAATATAAAAATTAAAATTTATAATAAATATATATATTATATATTTATTATATTAAATAAAACGATATGAGGGGTGAAAAAGGGAAAAAATTTTTATAAATGGGAAAACCTTAAATTTTAAATTATATAAAATTTTAAAAAAAATTAATTTTTTAAATGTTTTATTAAAAGTATTCAATTTATTTAAAAAAAAAAAAAATTATTAATTTTTTTAAAATTTTAAAAATTTAAAGGATACCCCCATGTTAGGTTTTAAAAATTTAACGGGAATAAAAAATAATGGGAAAAATATGGGAAAAAAAAAAAAAAAAAATAAATATATTGTACATTTAATAAAAAATAAATTATAATTTGGGGGGGTTTAAGGGACCCCATCAAACTAGAAAAAAAAAAAAAAAAACGAAAATATAATATAATAAATTTTAATTAAACCCCCCTTTTTTAAAAAAAATAATTTAAAATAATATAATAATTAATAAAATAATATAATACTATATAAAAATATAATAATAAATTTTTAAAATAAATTTAAATATATTTTAGAAAAAATAGAAATTATTTAATAAAAGAAAAAATTAAAAAAAAATTTTTTTTTTTTAAATTTTTTAAAAAAATTTTTTAAAAAAAAAATAAAAAAAAGAAATTTAAAAACCCCCCAATAAAAATTTAAATTTAAAAATTGGGGAATAAAAAAAAATTTTAAAATAAAGAAATTTTTAAATAAAAATTAATTTAAAAACCAAATAAAAAGAATTAAAAAATTAGACGAAAAAAGTTTAAAATAAAAATTTTAAATAAAAATTAATTAAAGAAAAATACCAAAAATTAATTAAAAAATTAATAGGGAAAAAGGGGGTTTAAAATAAAGAATTTTTAGGAATGAAAAGAATTTATTAAAAAAAATAAAAAATTGATTTAAAAAATTAGATGGAAAAGAGTTATGGTACCCCAAAAATTTTTAAAACTGGGGGATAGGGTATATATAGAGTTATATAGGAACGGTGTAGAGAGTTGACGAATTTTAATATTGGTTCCTAAGAAAAAGTAGGGCAATTGGGATGTGGGGAATTTTGGTTAATAATGGGGGCCCCCCCTATTTTAGGGAAGGAAATTTGTGAATTTGGGGTAAAAATAGGTGGAAGTTTGGGATTAGAATTTAATGGAAAGGTATTTTTTAATTCGAGAGGAAAAAAGAAAGGTGTAGGGATTTTGCCACTGAAAATTTTGGGGTTTTTTTGGGGATGAGTTGAGTAAAAAAGAAAGGGGGGTTATTTAGATTGAATTGTTTGGGTGGGTTTTTAAAAGAAAATTTTAATGTTTGTTTCGATTTGGGGGTTTTTTACTTTTGATTTAAGTTATCGAAGGATGTAATTTCCAGGGGAAATAAAAAAAGGGGTAAATGATAAGTTTTTTTGGGGTAGATAAATTAAAAAAATTAGTTTTTTTTTCCCCCCAATTTTTTAAAAAAAATAGTATATTTATTTGATTATTTATTAAATTAAAAAATTTTATTCAAATATTTTGTAATGTAAAAAATATAATATTAGATTTAAGGGAAAAAATTATAAAATTTTTTTTTTTAATAAAATTCCTTTTGGGTGGAGTTTTTGAAGGTAAAAAACATATCCCTAATTAAAGGTAATTTTTAAAGAATAAGTTTTTTAGAAGGATTTAAAGTTTAAATTAGATTTATAAATTACCCCCTTTTTTTAAAATTTATTTTAAATAAAAATTTAATTTTTAAATTTTTTAAAAAAAAATTTTAAAAAAATTTTTTTTTTTTTTTAAAATATTTTTTTTAAAACTAATTTTAATCCATATTGGATATTTTAAGTTACCATTTAGTTTTAAATTTTTTTAAAATTTTAAATATAATTAAAAATTTAAAAAAAAAATTTAAAAATTTAAATTTTTAAAATACTTTTTTTTTTGTTAATTTTTTTTAAAACATTATTAAAGTTTTTTAAGACTCGAATTTTTTCACTTTGCCCCAAATATTTAAAGGAATAAAACGTTAAATTTTTTATTTAAAAAACTTACCTTTTAAAGATTTTAAAAAATTTTCCCTTTTAAATTTAAATGAAAAATAATACTTCTTTGTAAAAAAAATATATTTTAAAAATTTAATTATGGATTTAGCTTTAAAAAAATACCAGGGGGCCAAGGGACCTACGGTTTTTAGGGGGGGTTTTAAAACTTGCCCATCCCTTGTTAAAAATTTTTTTCTTCCCCCCACCCCCATTTTTTTTTTCCCAAAACATATCCCAATTACCCTTTTTACTTAAAACTTGTAAAAAGGTAAAAAACAGGGGATTAAGGGAAAATGTTTAGGGCCCGGCTGTTAAAAAAAGGGGGGAAAAAAATGGGAAGGACCGGTATATTGTATAAAAGATTGGGGGGAAAAGCTTTTTTTTTTTTCCCCCCCTTTGGTTTGTTGCTAATAGGGTCCGGGGTTTGGCTTCCCGGTAAATCCCCATTTTCCCCCCGAAAACTTAAAAAAGAAAGGGTCAGACCCGGGGGTTTGGGAAGGGTCAAACCGTTGTTTGGGAAAAAAAAAACCCAAGGGAAAAAAAATGGTTTTTTTGAAAAAGGAAAGGAAGGGTTAATTAAAATTTTAAGATTTTGGGGGGGTGGCTTTTTTTGGTTTGAGGTAAATATAAAAAATTTTAAATTTTTTTTAATTATATAAATTAAATTTTTAAAATTTTAAAAAAAAAAAGAAAATAATTTAAAGGGGTTTTTTAAAAAGGGGGAATTTTTTTTAAATTTAAAAAATAAAAATTAAAGGGGGGGAAAAAAAAAAATTATAATATTTTAAAAAAAAAATTAAATAAATTAAGGATTTTATTTTTAAAATATGATAAAAAGTTAAAAAAAATTTTTTTTATAAAAAATTTTAAAATTTTTTAATTTTAAAAAATTATTTTTAAAATAATAAAAAAAGTAATATTTTTAAAAAGGTAATATTTTTGTTTATAAAATAAATTATTTTATAAAAGATTAATTTAAAAAAATTTTTTTTAAAAAAAAAAGGGGGAAATTTTTAAAAATTTTATTTTAAAATAAATTTTATAAATATTATAAATTTTTAAATTTAATTTTTATATAATATTATAATAAAATAAAATAAAAAAATAGAATATTAAAAAATAAAATATTAATTTTTTAAAAAATTTTAAATTTTATTATAAAAATATTAAAAAATTTTTTTTATTAAAATTTATTTTTATTAAATTTTAAAAAATATAATTATAAATAATTAAATATAATTTTAATATATTTATTAT
The DNA here is from genome assembly GCA_016584305.1 of Chionoecetes opilio. Classification (NCBI taxonomy): domain Eukaryota; kingdom Metazoa; phylum Arthropoda; class Malacostraca; order Decapoda; family Majidae; genus Chionoecetes; species Chionoecetes opilio. Next base: position 3,663 of record JACEEZ010009706.1, on the reverse strand, counting down.
TATAAATAATTATAAAAATTATTTATAAAAATATTAAAATAATAATATAAAAAAAATTAAATTAAAATTTATTAAAATTTTTTTATTTATGTTTAAAATTAAAATAAAAATAATTAAAAAAAATTTTAAAAATTTTTTTATATTATTTAAAAATAAAATTAAAATTTTTTTTTAAAAGAGAAATATATAATTATAAAATTTATATTTAAAAAATTTTTTTTTTTTAAAAATTTTTTTAAATTTTTAATATTTTAGAAAATTTAATAAATAATATATATTGAAAATTTTAATATTAAAAATTTTTTTTTTTTAAAAAAATTAAAATTTTTTAAAAAAATAAATTTATTTTATAAATAAAAAATTTTTTAATATTTATAAAAAAATTTTTAAAAAATTTAAAATAAAAAAATTTTTTTTAAATAAAAAGAAAAATAAATTTTAAATAAATAAAAAATTTTAAAAAATTTTTTTAATATATAAAAGTTATAATAAATTTTAAAAAATATTTTTTTTTTAAAAAATAATTTTAAATATTAAATTTTATTTAATTTTTATTAATGATTTTAAATATTTTAAATAAAAAATTTTTTTTTAAAAGTTTTTTAAAAAAAAATAAAATTTTAATATTTATATATAATAGGGAAAAAAAAAATTTTTTTTTTAAAATTTTATATAAAATAAATAATTTAAAAATTATAATTTTTAAAAAATAAAAAAAAATAAATATATTTAAAAAATTTAAAAAATTTAAAATTAAAATTTTAAGGGGGGAAAATTTATTAGTAAAAAATTAATAATTAAATTTTTAATAAAAAAAATTAAAATTGTAAATATAGTTTATTATTATTAAATTAAAATTTTTATAAATAAATATAGGAAAAAATTAAAATGATTTAAATTTTAAAAGAAATTGAATATAATTGGGTAGATAATGAGCAAATTTTTAAAAGGTTTAAAATAAATAATTATAAAGTTTTGTAAATTAAGGAAAAGTTTAAATTAAGTAATTTTTAATATAAAATTTAAAAAATTTTTTAAAAAAAGTAATTTTTAAAAAAAATTAAAATGAAATTATTATTAAAATTTTTAAATTTTTTAAAAAAATTTTTTTGGGAAAAAATTTAAATTAAAATTAAAATAAAAAATTAAAAAATTTTTTTTTTAAAAAATTGTTTTTAAAAAATAAATTTTAATTTCAAAAAAGAAAATTTTTAAAAAATTTTTTTTAAAAAATAAAATAAATAATATTTAAAATAAAAAAAAATTATATTAAAATTTTTTATTTTTAATTTTAAAAATAAAAAATATTTAATAATTTGGTCATGTTGGGGAAAAAAGGGGGCAAAACCTTTTCCCCTTTTTTTTTTAGGGTTAAAGGAAACCGGTTTTTCCCAAAAAAGGGTTTTTTTTTTTAAAGGGGGGGGAAAAAATTTAAAAAAAAACCCAAAAAAAAATTTTCCCCCAAAAAAAACCTTTTTCCAAAAAATTTTTGGTTCCCTTAGGCAAGGGAAAAATTTTAAGGGGGGCTTTGGTTTTCATAAAAATGGTTTGGGAAAAAAATTTTTAAAACATTTAAATTTTTTTTGGGTTTTTTTACTTTTTCAAAAAAAAATTCTGGTGGGAAGAAAACGAAAACAAAATTAGAAAATTGATTACGACTTTATCCTTATTGACAGAGTGTTACAGAGGAATGCCTAGAGAACACAGTTTTTTTTCCTAGACAAGCTTTAGCAGTTTTGAATTAAGAGTCATTACTACGTACTAATCTATTAAAAAGACAATTAAAATCAAGCCAGACAAGGTGTTTTTCAGATCAGATTTAGTTTGATTAAGGTTCTCTGTGTAATTTTTAGTAGCCTGCTTTTCTCTTTTAATTCTAATTTTAGTAATTCAAATTGAAATTATTTATATGTAGATGTATTGTTTAGCAGTATATATATATATATATATATATATATATATAATATATATATATATATATATATATATATATATATATATATATATATATATATATCTATATATATATATATAAAATATATATATATATATATTATAAAATATATATTTTCAGAAAGGTCTACTGGTATATGAAGGGCGAAACACCACTTACGGGGGTTTTAAAACGACAGTTCCTTCTTCCACCCTTGGTTTCCTGTTCGTAGCTTCGAGCAAGACTGGTTCGGCAACAGTAAGTCTTTACCACGTCCCGACCTCTGCTTCAAACCCCCAAAGTCTCGAAGCCCTCTGGTCTGAGTGGAGGCTATGCGGCGCCTGGCCCCGGTGCCCAGGGAAAGAGATCCCGACGCAACACGGGGAGTTGCTCTCTCTCTCCACCTCTGCGGGGGTACACTTCATCGCCCCCTGCTGCCCAGGTCAACTACCTTCCCGTCTGCCGTCGTCCCTGTGTCCAGTGCTCAGCGACCTATGGTTGACGAGAAGGCTGTTGCGAACAGGTAGCAGGGGCGGGAGTCTGGTGGTGGTGTTCTTTGTATATATTTGTTTATTGTAAATACTTGTTTGTACATACCTGTAGTTTGAGCGAGCCCCAGAAAATCTCCTCATATTTTTTTCAGTTTTTTACATACCCCTTACGGTCCTCCCCTATATCAGTTTCACCGTTCCTGGAATCCTGGGCTAACGAGTTTTGACTCAACGCGCTCGTTTTCCCCTTACAGTATATGAGCATAAATATTTTTGGGGTACATTTATATATATTTGGGCTATAAGTATAACCATTTGGGGTACATTTATATTTCTTTAAAACCCCTACGCTACTGCTACTATATACTACACTACTATACTACTACTACTAAATACTACAACTAAACCCCCACTGTTACCCGCAAACAATTCCTTTCTTCCTCTTCCTCTTACCCGTCAGGGTGGCATGGTTGGTAGAGCCGTGAGCTCGCGTGCAGCGTTCCTGCATTCGGTCAGCGGGTTTGAGTCCACCAGGTCCGTCCTGGCGTGGTGGCGCTTATATAATCAATAACCTTTTAGTTGGTACTTGCAAAGTGTCTAGATAGGATCAAAGTATCTTATATTATCCCCCCTTCCCTTTAAAACGAGTCCAAACACGGCATATACGTCTATCCAATAACAACTACAACTACCACGTATACCACCACTACTAATTTTCAAAACGACTGCTTGCAGGCGGGGGGCGCGGGTCACACTCCCGTCTGTTAATGGACTCATTCACTCCAAAAATGTTGTTTATGTGATGTGACAGCGTTATAAGAATGAAGCATAATTTTCCCCACACAGATACCACACAGTAAATCAAAAGAGGTGTGGTGCGTGCGCGTGCGTGTGTGCGTGCGCGTGCGCGTGCGTGCGCGTGCGTGTGTGTGTTGCTGTTTCATTTCCTTCCTGTGAAGGTAGGTATAGGTAAAAAGAGCAGCAGCGGCGCTTAATGCCAATAATAATAATAAAAATAACAATACTACTACTACTACTACTTCTAAAATAATAATAATAATATTAATTATAATAATAATAATAATAATAATGTTAATGTTTAGTTAGGTTTATATAAATGAGATGAGATGAGATGAGAGGTAGGTATAGGTAAGTATAGTAAAACTTGTAAAAGAGGTCTTGTAGTGGGCTACTACATATAAAACTATAGCGGTGAGTGATTGATGGTAAAATGATTGG
>JACEEZ010009705.1:625000-627350 GCA_016584305.1 Chionoecetes opilio | reverse complement strand
TTTTTTGTTTTTTTTTTTTTTTTCCATTTTTTTTTTTTTAAAAGGAAAGGAAATGCTTTTTCTAAATTCTTATTTTTTTTTTTTTTTTCTAAAAATTTTGTTTTTTTTTAAAAAAACAATCTTTTTTTTTGCCCCTGGGTGGGGTTTTTTTTATTTTTTTTTTCCTTTTTTTTTCGGTATTGATAAAGGGTTGCAGGGTGTTTTTTTTTTGTTTTAATAAAAATTCTGCATCTTAATTTTTTTGGGTTTTAAACCCATAAAAAAGGAGATGATTTTTTTAAATTACCTAATTAGTGTATTATTTTTTCCTTTTTTTGGGTATTGTAAAGTTCTGTCATTTTTGTTTTTAATAAAAATTCTGACTCTTATTTTTTAGGTTCAAGCCACTAGGAAAAGGAGATTGTTTTTATTACTTTTAAGTGTATTATATTTTCCTTTGTTTTCGAAATTTGAAGTTTGCATGTTATTATTGTTATTAAAAAAAATTCTGACATCTTGATTTTTTTAGTTTCAAGCCACTAGGAAGGGAATGATGTTTAAATTTCCCAAAATTTATGTATTATATTTCCTTTGTTTTCGGTATTGATGAAGTTTGCATTTTTTTAGGTTGTTGTTTTGTTGTTCAAAAATGTTCCGTCTTTTTTTTTTTGGAGCCCCCACTGGAAAAGGGAGATGAGCGTTCTTTAAACCCCTTCCTTTTGTAGTTGTCGGCCAAAGCTTAAAAATCATTAATATCCCAAATTTAGTTAGTGGACAAGGCTCTTACGGGTATTCTAAAAAACATTGTTTATTCAAAAAAATCGTCAAATTTGGGGGCCAAAATTAAAAGGGAAAAATTACTTTCTGGCCTCAAGGGGTTTAAATGGTGCGTTTTTTTTTCCCTATGTTTTCGGTATTGATAAAGTTTACAGTAGTTTTGTTTTTAAAATTTTTGAAATATCCATCATCATCATCATCAGTATAAAAACCATTGTTGAGTTGTTTTTAGTGTTATGTCCTAAAATTTTAGCATTCTTTTTTTTTGTCTTTTTTGCTTTGTTTTTGTTAAGTTTGCATTAGTCACATTTTATGAATACTGTCATTAAATATATCACAAAAAAACCCATTTCTTTTTTGTAGCCTTCTCTTTTCCCTTTCATAATTGGCCTTCTATTTTCTTCTATCTCAACCAATACCAGTTATTAATACTCCAATTACTATTTAAAAACATCCTTACTTACTACCATCACAGCTACTTCCACTCGTATCCTCTCCTATCCCTCCTATCATTCCCACCACTACTATTAAAAACCATCACAACTATTCCCCTCGTATCCCTCCCTATCCCCCTATCATTCCCCCACTCATTACTCCCATCCACTACTATCCACTCGTACCCCTCTCCAAATCCACTCCTATCATTCCCACCACTCTATTACACCACACAACTACTACCCCTCGTATCCTCTCCTATCCCCCCTATCTTTCCCCCCCCATACTATTACAACAATGACAGTATACCTTTCTTCAAAAAACCAATTTTTCTTTACACCAATTTTTTTCCCGACAAAACGACGGGGGGAGAGAGAGGTTGGGGAAAAGGGAGGTTGGGGGAAAGGATGGCAGGGGGAGAAAAAGGGGGAAAGAGGGAGAGGATGGGGGGAAAAAGGGGGGGAAAAAGGGGGGAAAGGGATTGGGGGAGGAAGGAAGGGAGAATGGGGGAAGGGGGGAGAGGAGGGAAAGGGGGAAGGGGCGGAAGAGAGGAGGAGAAAATGGGGAAGAAGGGAGGAGGAGATAATGGAAGGGGGGGGAAAGGGATAGGGGGTGGGGAGAAAGGGAGAGAAGGGGAGAAAAAAGGGAAGAAAAGGGAAAGGGGGAATTTAAAGGGAAAGGTGGGGGGGAAAATGGGGGAAAAAAGGGGGAAAAGGGGAAAAAGGGGGGAGGAAGGGGGAGAAGAATGGGGGGAAAAGGGGGGAAAAGGCGATGAAATTTTTTTGTTGCTATTCTGCCAAAACAGTTTTTCCCCAACCTGTTCCTTTAAATAGGAGGCAGTGATGTTTCGTGACTTGTTTCCTGGCCAACAAAGGGGGCAGATTTTAAATAATGATCTTGTTTCATTACTATGTGTGATTTCATGGATATTATTTACTTCCCTTAAATGGTTTCTTAAATGTGTGGTGAGAAGCGAAGCGAACGAAAAAAAAAGAAAGAAAGAAAAAAAGAAGAGAAGAAAAGAAGAAAGAGAAAGAAAGAAAAGAAGAGAAGAGAAAAAGAAAAGAAGGAAAGAGAAAAAGAAAAAGGAGAAGAAAAAGAAAAGGAAGAAAAAGGGGAAAAAAAAAGAGGGGATTTAATTAAAAAAGCCCCAACAGCA
>JACEEZ010009705.1:595000-620000 GCA_016584305.1 Chionoecetes opilio | reverse complement strand
CGATCACTATAGTATCTACGTGTTACAGGTAAAATAAAAACAAAATTTGAAGGCTCCTCCCCACCCACCCACCTCTCCCTCCGACCCAGGCCGGGAGGAAAATTGAGAAAAAAAAACACCATACAGTATTGACAAACTGCCATGGAATTGTTTTAGGAAAGGCGGAAGGAGAGTATATACTCTAAACTAAAGCTATAAAAAAAAAGCAACCACATTTACGTAGGACCGAAGTAATCAAGTTGGCAGTGATGCTAAGTATTTTTCTAGTTGTTTTTAAACGCTTCAACCGTGTTACTACTAACTACTTGTGCTGGAAGAGAGTTCCAAATATTAACAACTCCATTAATGAAAAAGTACTTCGCTTCGAGTGACCGAAATCGTTTACCAATGCACTTGTATCCATTATTACGAGTTAATATTGTCCGATCAATATCTAAATAGTAGTTTATGTTAACATTATCGAAGCGTTGGAACATTTGAAACAGCTCTCCTCGCAACCTACGTTTGACAAACTGAACAAGTAAAGTTCCTTCAATCGCTCTTCGTATGGCTTGTTTCGCAAGTGCGGAATCATTTTAGTGACTTTTTTTCTGTACTCTCTCCAGCTTGTCTGTAGGAGGAGGAGGAGGAGGAGGAGGAGGAGGAGAGGAGGAGGAGGGGAGGAGGAGGAGGGAGGAGGAGGAGGAGGAGGAGGAGGAGGAAGGAAGAGAGGAAGAGAAGGAAGAAGAAGAAGAGGAAGAGAGAGGAGGAGGAGAGGAGGAGGAGTCATACATCTTCATCTTATTTGTCCGCTTTTGATAAATAAATATCTTCATGATGAATTAATTTAGTTGTTTTAAGAGGAAAAATACAAATTATGGTGCAGGACATTTTATTATCCAAGAAACCAAATACACTATAATGCAAGAGGATATCCCCCCCCCCCCACCGGAAGCTGTCATTAAAATCATTATGAGTGTTTAGGATATAACAATACGAGGCGAAACAATGTCAATGATTGAACCTTCCAGGAAGAGACGAGCCTTCAGGTCGCCTTTCATGGTTCTCATTAATTATTTGAGCTTTTTTCTTCAAAAATCGATATCAAATGCTATAACTCTCTGTAATTACTGTGCTAATGAATGATGTGTTGTACATTAATATAACATTTCCTTAATTATATCATCGATGTACCTACTTATTTACTTTCCATAAGCTACAACAACAACAACAACAACAACTACTTCTACTACAACTACTACTACTACTTATACTACTACAACTATCATTACTTCCACTTTCATTACTTCGCCAACCACTATTCCAACTGCTAATAACCACCAATTACAAATATAACTAGGGGGGGCACTCAGTAGAGCGCATACCTCCCCCCCGAATATTTCATCACTTGGTTGCCATGGCAACAGTTGTGATTTGATTTCATCCAAAATTAAATTAGTTCTTCCTTATACCAAATAGACTTGGTATACCAAGTTTGGTCCAAATCTATTCGTAATTTTTTTGAGAAATCCTGTACACTAAAACAAACAACAACAAACAACAACAAACAGATGGGTGAACACATAACCTCCCTCCAACTTCGTTGGCGGAGGTAACAATAGATTCAAGACATATTGTAGCCTCCAGGTAGACTATAAGAAGAATACGTCTTTCTCCCCTTGTCCAACCCTACCAAAGACATTAATTATTCTCTCCCCTTCCCCTCCCTCCCTCCCCCGTCCCCTTCCCCTCTCTCCCCTTCCCCACCCTCCCCTCCCCTCCCCCTCATTCCCCTCCCCTTCCCCTCCCTTCCCCTCCCCCTAAGGCCTTCTCACCTGCGGATCTGAATATTGACACCAAGATATTTAAATACAACGATACAAAGATATTAAATAGCATCTATAAAATGTGTTACCTGTCGCGTTTCCTTGAATGAAGCGGACGATAATTATTATGTGTGTTCAACTGTAGTGGTTGTTTTTGTTATTGATGTGGAGAGAGAGGGAAAAAGAGAGAAGGGAGGGGAGAGAGAAGAGAGAGGAGGGGAAAACGAGAGAGGGGGGAAGAGAAAAGAGAAAAGAGAGAGAGAGGAGAGGAAAGGAGGAGGGGAGAAGGAGAAAAGAGAGGAGAGAGGGTGAGAGAAAAAAAGAGGGGGAAAATCGCAATCAAAAAAAATGTACCCACCCCCCAGCAATATCAATAATAAAAAATTTAATATAAAAAAAACCCTGTTTCCCAAAATTTAAAAAACCAAAAATTGAAAAAATAAGGTTTACGGGTTATATTTATAAAAATTTTCATCAAAAATTACAGAAAAAAAAAAAAAACCCAATAAATACTTCGCTGTGGGAATAAAAATAGAAAAATTTAAAAGAAAAAAAGAAAAAAAGAAAAAAGAAAAGAAAAAAAGGAAAAGAAAGCTAAAAAAAAAAATTTAAAGGGAAATTTTTGAGATGGTTTAATGTCATTGAGAGAAACGTGGAAAAGGGGGAAAGGGGAAGGGAAGGGAAAGGGAAAGGGAAGAAAGGAAAGGAAAGGGGAGAAAAGGAAAGGGAAAGGGAAAGGTAGGTAGGAAAGGGAAAGGGAAAGGAAGGAAGAAAGGAAAAGGTAGGGGGGGAAAAGGAAGGGAAAGGGAAAAAGGAAAAGGGAAAAGGAAGGAAAAAAGGGGAAGGGAAAGGGAAAGGGAAAAGGAAGGTGGGAAAAGGAAAAGGGAAAGGTAGGAAGGAAGGAAAAAAAAGGAAGGAGGGAAAAAAAAGGAAGGAAGGAAAGGGAAAGGGAAAGGGAAAGGGAAGGAAGGAAAAAAGGGAAAGGAAAGGAAAGGGAAAAGGAAAGGGAAAGGGGATGCAAGGGGAATAAAAAGTAGGAGACTCCCAAGAAAAAACAACGATAAAAAAAGAAAAGGGAAAGGGAAAGGAAAGGAAAGGGAAAAAAGGAAGGGAAAGGGAAAGGGAAGGAAAAGGAAGGATCAAGGGAGTAAAAAAAGTAGGGACGGGCCAGAAAAAAACCAACGATAAAGAAAGTGAAGGAAGGAAGGAAGGAAGGAAGGAAGGAAGGAAGGAAGGATGCAAGAGGAGTAAAGAAGAAAGGGAACTGAAAGGAAAAAAAAAACGTTTAAAAAAAGGAAGGAAAAGGAAAGGGAGGCCCCCCAAAAAAGGAAGATGACGGAAGAGAAAGGAAGGAAACTGAACCAAAGAAAATACAAGGAGTGAAAAGCTGACACAATAGGAAGCAAAGAAACAAAAGTAAAAGAAAAAGAACGAAGAAAAAAGAAATGCAAGCAACAGGAAAAGGGGTTTTGGGAAGGGAAAAACGAAAAAAAGAAAAAGGAAGGACGGAAGGAACCCAAAAAAGGGGAAAAGGGGGGGAGAGAGTAAGAAAAGTGAAAGGGGGAGATGAGAGGAAAGGGGAGGAGGAGGAGGAAGAGGAGGAAAAGGGGAAAAAGGGGGAAAGAGGAGGAGGAGGAGGAGGAAGGGGAGGAGGAGGGAGGAGGAGGAGGAGGAGGAGGAGGAGGAGGGGGAGGAGGAGGAGGAGGAGGAGGAGGAGGGGGAGGATATTAGGGTTTATTGAAATGAAAGGAATTAATATATTTTCTTTAATGATGGTCCCGCTTTTGTTTACATTCCCGCTGCAGAAAAGAGAGAGAGAGAGAGGAGAGAGAGAAGAGGGGAGAGAGAGGAAAAGAGAGGGGAAAAGAGAGAGAGGAGAAGAGGGGAGAGAAAAGAGAGAGGGGAGGGGAGAGGGGGAGGGGGAAAAGGGGGGGAGAGAAAGAGGAGAGAGGAGAGAGAGTGGGGAGGGACGAGGAAAAGGGAAGGGGAGGGAGAGAAAAAAGGGTTTGGGGAAAAGAGAGAGAAAAACCCCCCCCCCCTTTTTTTGGCCCCGGGAAGGAAACCCCCCCGAACCCCCGGGGAAAGGGGGAATTTCCCGAAAAGGGGTAGAGGGAAAAGGAAAAGGGGAAAAAGAAGAGGGGAAGGCGAAAAGGAAGAGGGAGGAGAAAAGAAAAGAGAGAGAGGGGGGGAAGAGAAAAGGGGGGAAAGAGAAGGGGAAAGGGGGGAAAAAAGGGGAAGGGGAAAAATCCCAAAAAGAGCGCCCGGAAAAAAGGAGGAAAACTTGAAAAAGGGGAGGGGAAAAAAAAAAAAGAAAAAAAAAACCTTCCAGACAATTGATTGATTTAATGCCAAAAAAGGTGAATGTGCCAGACATCAGAGGTCATATGGCACTATGGCAAAGCATATAAAGGGTCAGGGTTAAAGAATAATAGTGAAACGATGAGGGAAGGGGAAAGAACGGAATGTTACAGCACAGCAGGATGGTTAGATCAGATGTAGGATGTGGATTTGTTGGAGGAAGGAGGTTACATTTTCCAAGGAGGAGGGGGATTCCGGGAGAATGTCCGCAAGACAGGGAGGTCGGGATAGGGAGGACAAATGAGAGAAGGAACTGGAACGGGCAGGAGTAAGATGGGGGCAGAATATTAGGACATGTTTTGGACAGTGAGAGGAACATGACAGGGTGTGCAGAGGGTTGGGGAGGAGCGTGACATGAGATAGGAGTGTGTGAGTTTGGTATGGCCTATGCGTAAGCGTGCGAGAGCAGTCTCCCAACGTCTTTTAGAGTGGTAAGGTTTTGACCATGGAGATATAGAGGGTTTGATCAGGCGAAGTTTATTGGCAGGGGAAAGTGGCAGGGGGATGCCAGCGGTCCGAATAGGAAAGATTTAAAGGAAGGGTTAGTAGTCGGAGGCTGGCAAGTTTGAGAAACGGGGGCAATGGGACATAGTGGCCGAGCGCGCCAAAGAATCAAACGCGTTCGTTGCCCGAGATACCCACGTGATCGGTACCCAGCAGAAGCAATTGTTTGTGGCGTATGGATAGTCGGAATAACCAGTCTTGGATCTCCCGAACAAGAGGGTGAAGGTGAGCAAAAGAGATTGATAAGAGAAAGGGAATTGCGGGAATCAGTAAAAGATAGTGAAGGAACAGGAGGGTAGAAAAGTATGCGTTTCAAGGCGAAGAGGAGGCGTACAATTCCGTTGTAAGACAGTGGATTCTGTAGGTATTTTGGTATTGATAGTGAAGAGAGGGGAAAGGGACAGCAAAGCCAGAACCAGAGTGGGATTTAGAACCTTTCAGTGTAGACGTGGGTGATAGAGGAATGAGTGGAAAGGTGTTCAAGAAAGTGAGAGCGGAGGACAAAAAGAGGAATGATAGACTTGGGAGAGGTAGTGGGGACAGAAAAACAGATAGGGGGGGAAGGTATAAGCCATGGAGGAAGGAATGAACGTAGAAAGGGAGAAGATTAAGAGTGGGAAAGGAGGAGTGGGAGAGAAGGGTGCGCATGCGAACAGGGAAGGGTGGTGGCAAACGAGGGGAGGAGGTGATCACTGTGAGGAGAGATTGGGGGACTGCAATCTTAGAAGTAGGAAATTGATGAAGGCGAGCATAGCACCGAAGTGATAGGAGGGCTCGACGGCGAGAGAGGGACGGGAGGCCCAACTCAGCATAGAGGCTCTCAACAGCAGAGGAGCGAAAGGCACCTAGAGCCAGACGGAGGTCTGGGTGGTGAACAGGGTCCAGGAGGCTGAGGAGGGAGGCAGAGGCAGAGGAATAAATATGACATCCATAGTCAAGAGTGGAGAGGACCAGGACAGTGTGGAGATGGAAGAGGGTCTTGCGGTCAGCACCCCAAGACACATATCAGATAGTTTGTAGGAGGCGGAGGCGATTAAGGGCATTTACCTTTAGAGATAGGATATGTGCCTTCCAGGTAAGTCGAGAGTCGAAAGTGAGGCCAAGGAATTTTCCAGAGGAGCAATACTTGAGAGGTATGTCATATAGAGAAAGTGGAGGTGGGAGTGGCACATGCGAGCAAGAGAAAAGGATGGAGAAGGATTTTGTGGGAGAGAAACGAAAGCCATGATTAGTAGCCCAGGAAGAAGCAGCGGAAATTGCAGATTGGAGGAGACAGCGGAGGGGTGCCAGGGAAGGGCCGGAAGCGTAGATGGCTAGGTAATCCACGTCAAGGGAGGACCGGACGCCAGGTGGTAAGGTGGAGACGATTCAATTTACTGCAATGAGGAACTAGGAAGTGCTGAGGACACTTCCTTGGGGGACACCTTCATATTGTGGGAAGGACGAAGAAGTGGAGGAAGATACTTTGACTCTGAAGGAGCGATCACATAGAAAGGACTTGAGAAAGACCCCCACATTACCAGCTATGCCGAAAGTGGTTAGCTGGTGGAGGATATGATGTCGCCCGGCGGGACATAAGCTTTCTCTAAATCAAAGAAAACAGCAAGACTGATTGGTGACGGGCAAAAGGCTGTGGTAATGTATGTTTCCAGGGGGCTAAGGGTCAGCTGTGCTTCGGCCATGTCGGTAACCAAACTGAGAAGGGGCAAGAAGACTTTTGGATTCCAGGAACCACATAAGACGGAGATTGATCATGCGTTCCAGTAACTTGCATAGGCAACTAGTAAGGGCAATGGGGCGGTAATCTTGGGGGAGGGTACCGGATTTATTGGGTTTGAGGAACGGGAGGACAAGGGCTTCGCGCCATGGGGGGGGGAGGAAAGTCCCCAACGGACCAAACCCGGTTAAAGAGGTCTAGTAAAAAGAGGAGAGAAACAGTAGGGAGGTGTTTGAGCATTTGGTAGTGAATCCCGTCAGGGCCTTCACATGTGTCGCGGCAAGAATGAAGAGCGGAGGCTAGTTCAGAAGAAGAGAAAGGGGCATTGTAGTATTCAGAAGAGGATAGAGAGAAGGTAACAAGAATGCGTTCCCTGGCAGCTTTGATTCTAGTGAACTGAGGAGAGAGGTATTCGCATCCAGGTAACTAGATTCAGAACAAGCAACAATAGACTACCAATAAATGTTGGTAGATACACAGGTGTAAACAGATAAGATCGTCTTTGTAGCAAGTGTATTGCTAATGTAGTAAGAGATGAATTTCATGTCCTTTTCGAATGTACTAACGAGGAAATTGTAAGGCTGCGGGATATGTATATCCAGAAATACTACACAATTAGGCCAACGCATTTTAAGTATGTTGCGTTAATGCAAAGTACCAGTGTGAATGTTCTGAAGAACTTGTCATTATTCATCAGATCAATGTTTAGCATGTTTAGATAAGCTAACAAGTATATCTGGTTATTAGTTATCTTTATTTATATTTTTCTATGTGTCACTTAGTTATGGAAATTGACAATTGGATTTCTCCTAACTTTCAGTTTACGTAGTACTTATATGTATGTTTCTATTAGTATTGTTTAAAATGTCCTGCCAAATGTATTGTATCTTATAGCAGCTGTGCTCCATACTTTATTTATAAAGTTTGAGCAATAACAAACTCTATTCTATTCTATTCTATTCTATTCACACACACACACACACACACACACACACACACACACACACACACACACACACACACAGTCACACAGACACACACACACAGTCTGTAAGCCAAATATTATCTATTATAAATATTGTTTTGAAACGATGTTATAAAAGAGATAAATATAGTTATGAAGGAAATCAAGTTGGATCAAAGAAGAGAACCCTTGTCTTGCTGTCTTGGTGCCTTGTCTTGTCTTGGAGAACATCTTGTCTTGTCTTCACGTCTGGGTTAGTGTTGGTCGGTGGTTTTTATGTCTAAGTTAAGATCAATCACCTGGGAAACCTGTCGGGAAATTTTCTTGTTTGGTACGATCATGGGACAAAAACACCTTTAGGAATAGTGTTTAGGAATTCCTGTTTTTTTTCTGGTACCGGAGTATATACTTTTTTTTGGTCTTAGGCACGTGACTTACTATTATTCAATGCAGAATGAATGTTGTGCCGCCCCTCACGGTGCCGTGGTGGTGGTGGCGGTGGTGGCTGTGGCAGTGGCGGTTGTGGCAGTGGCGGTTGTGGCAGTGGCAGTGGCAAGCGCTGTGGTAGTGGTGACAGGGCAGTGGCAGGCCGAGCACTTCTGGCGGGGCGCTGTTACTGCCGCTTTTGGGGTTTTTGCTGCCCACTGGTGACGCTGTTGTTGCCACTGCTGTCGTTGTTGCCGCTGTTCCCGCCACTGCAGCCGTTATAGTCGCCGCTGTTCCCGCTGCTGCTTTACCACCAGCAGACGGGCGGCGATGGTCTCCTTGACGGCCGCCACCTGGGCTGGCGGGCCCCTGATGGTGACGGTGTTGGTGGTGGTGTCGGTGGGGGGCGGCCCCGTCACCCTCACGCCGGGGTGTTCTTGCGCCAGCTTCAGGAGCGCCGCGCCCCCACCACCCACCACGTGGCGCCGCAGTTCCGGGGCAACTTCCACCACCGCCATGCACGCCTGCCTCGCAGCACGCCGACGCTCGGCAGCCTCGCGAGTCTTGGCCTCCGTGTCCTGTAAGTGCCGCGTCAGGTCCTTGGCGGCTGCGCACACCTGGCTCTTGAGGCCCTGCAGCACCACCTCCTGCGACAGAGTGTCGTCAGGGGGAGGCACGCGCACGACCAACGACGGGTATTTTTCACGCAGCTTGTCCAGTGTGTTGCCGCGCGGGCCGATCACGTGTCGGCGCATGTTTGGGGCCACGACAAGGACCGCGTCCACTGTGTCCTCCACCCACGACTGTCCCACCGCGTCCCGGGGGACGTGTGGGAGAGGCACAGGGCCGCGGCGCTGCCTCCTGCCCTTGGCCTTGACTGTCGGGGCCTCCGGGGCGGCGGTGGCCTCCTGAGTGTTGGTCTCCGCGGCCTTTGCCGGCTACTCCTCAGCAATCACCTCGTCAACAATTTTTTCATCCTTGTTTTTCTTGTGTTTTTTGTGGCAGACGACCTGCCAGCCGGCGGCGCTGCCGTCGTCTTGTTCTTGGCCGTCACGGACACGGCGGCGGCGACGACGCAGCTTCTTGCGCCGCGGCTGCTGGACGGCAGTGCCGGCAAGGTTGTCGTCCTGAGCAACGGGTGCCATCAACTCTTCGGGTTCGAGGACTGTTGCTTTGGTGGTGTAGATTGATTCACCTGAAGATACGTCTCGGGATGTTTGAGCGGGGAGGCAGGTTTCCTCGGGCACCACCAGGCAGGGCTCGGGCAGAACCTCGGCACTGTGCTCCTGGTGGCGGCTCGAGTGCTCCTCCGGCAGGGCGGGCGATGCCTGCTGATCCGCCTTGACGACCTCGAAGACCTCGACGCTTTCCACGCCGGCCATCGCGTCTTTGTTTTTGCGTCGCTTCCCGCGGCATAGCTTGGCGAGGCTCCTGAACGCCTTCTTTAAGCCGGCGCAACACCCACACTGGGCTTCCTTGGCTTCCTGGATCTCTTCACTAACACGCTGCTTTACAGTCTTGGGAGTCATGACCTAGACTTTCTATACCCACCAGTGTGCCTCGCGTTGACGCAGGTCCCCAATAATAAAAATTCCCTACAATCAGTTTGGAGTTAACAAATAGCAACAAATCCTTTTTTGGCACACACTCAACTACAACATCATCCCTACTAGTGTCTCTAACTCCAAGTTCACCCTGATTGGCTAACCCAGTGTCTGCCTAGATCCAAGCTGGCGTCAGTAAGGATCACCGCGCCGCCTCGTGACTCCCAACACACAGCCTTAGGGTCCCGGGGTTCCAATATGTTCAACTCCAACCTCGCGTCAAGGAGCCTCTCACCCCACCGCCATCATCATCATCATCATCAGCATTACCACATTATTGGCCTATACTCATGCAGTACTGTACGAATCCTGCCCCAGTGCAATACAGGACGATATTCCCAAGGTGTTATTCTCTCTCTCTCTCTCTCTCTCTCTCTCTCTCTCTCTCTCTCTCTCTCTCTCTCTCTCTCTCCTCTCTTCTCTCTCTCCTCTTCTTCTCTCTCTCTCTCTCTCCTCTCTCTCTCTCTCTCTCTCTCTCTCTCTCTCTCTCACACAAACAAAAGTGCATCTGGTAAAGGATTAGAACAAGCTCAATAAACGCCATTAAAGGATCATAAATTTGTCGCCACTCCTTTACATTCCCATCTCAAAGGCTGTGTTGGGAGGCACGAGGCGGCGCGGTGATCCTTACTTACCCGCTTTTCTTCTTACAAGCGGGTAAGAAGAAAATAATAAAATAGGTAAAATCAATACTAAGGTGCCACATTTGCTATATATTTCATGTTTCTTTGTAAATTGCAGGAAAGAAAAGTCTGGAGATAAAAAGATGAGGGGAAAAAAGGGAAGGGGAAGGGGAAGGGGAAGGGGAAAGGAGGGGAAGGGGAAGAGGAAAGGAGGGGAAGACTTGCACAGGTAAACAAAAACACAGGTAGTGGGGAGACCTAATAATCTGACCTCCATTTGTTGTCTTCCCAAATGTCTTGATGGAGGGAAGGTAAGGTAGGATAAAAGGTGAGTTCCAATGTATTTTTTTTTTGTGTGTGTGTGTGTGTGTGTGTGTGTGTGTGTGTGTGTGTGTGTGTGTGTGTGTGTGTGTGAGAGAATGGACGGAGGAAGGGAATGAGGGAGTAAAAAGAAAAAAGAAAAAATGGAGACAAAATTATGACAAAAAAAATTATTTCACACACACACACACACACACACACACTCTCTCACACTCACACTCACACACACACACACACACACACTCACACTCACACTCACACACTCACACTCACACACACTCACACTCACACTCACACACTCCACTCACACTCACACCACACACACACACACACACACACACACACACACTCACACACACACACACACACACACACACACACACACAAACATACTACTAAACATATATAAATCCAAATGTCAAGTTTGGAATATTGCATAGAAAGTAAATCACACAATACACGACAACTTAGCTTATTAAACAGTATGACATAATTATAGACTCCCATAAAACAGTGGGGTTAAAGCGTCCTTCTATCTAGCAGGTTACTGGCAAGACAAGCAATAAAGGGTTCTCGGTAATGTTATCGAGGCCACACAGGAAGTATATATAAACGGTGATGCTATTCTGGGTGAGGTGAAGTATTAGCTCGTAGGTATTCTGGGTGAGGTGAAGTATTAGCTCGTGGGTATTCTGGGTGAGGTGAAGTATTAGCTCGTAGATATTCTGGGTGAGGTGAAGTATTAGCTCGTAGATATTCTGGGTGAGGTGAAGTATTAGCTCGTAGATATTCTGGGTGAGGTGAAGTATTAGCTCGTAGATATTCTGGGTGAGGTGAAGTATTAGCTCGTAGATATTCTGGGTGAGGTGAAGTATTAGCTCGTAGATATTCTGGGTGAGGTGAAGTATTAGCTCGTAGATATTCTGGGTGAGGTGAAGTATTAGCTCGTAGATATTCTGGGTGAGGTGAAGTATTAGCTCGTAGATATTCTGGGTGAGGTGAAGTATTAGCTCGTAGATATTCTGGGTGAGGTGAAGTATTAGCTCGTGGGTATTCTGGGTGAGGTGAAGTATTAGCTCGTACGTGTGTTTGTTTGACATGATGGACTGGTGAGTGAAACAGAGAGTGAAACAAAACAGTGAGTGATGCAGCGAGTGAAACAGTGAGTGAAATAAGAGTGAAAGTGTGTGAAATAGCGAGTGAAAATTAACCACAAAATGCATATATGTACACGTAGCATATTATAGTGAAGAGAGTACTCACACACACACACACACACACACACACACACACACACACACACACACACACACACACACACACACACACACACACACACACGAAACTGGCGATCGTGATTCCGACTCGCGTGGACAAGACCATGGGTGAATAACACATACACACAAACCCCTTCAATACTATTTCAGACAATTTTATATATTAACTAAAACTAGGCTGAAAAATATATATAGAAAAAAAATGAAGAAAAATCCTTCGTAAAAAAAATGAGAAGAAAAAACGCAAGTATTTCACTTTTTCTATATAAATGTCAGTCTCTAGATGTCAGAAAATGGTCAAGAAATGAGCTTACAATCTACCTCGTTCTTTTTTTATATATATTTTGTTATTTGCTACATTTCGTATAAAAGTAGTAGGAAACACATATTTTCTTTATGTTGTATATTATTTCTCTCGTGAATGGAGCAAGATTATTTGAATATTAATCAGGTTTGTATTCAATGATTTCTTCCGGAATTTATAAAGATGCATTTTCCAGGACTGATGATTATTTTCTATGGTATTATATTTCTTATACAACTTTATGTTTAGTGTGTTATTATGTTAGCATGTTAGTTATGTTAGTATTGTATTTTCCCGTAGGATTTAGAGACAGTTCTTACGTATTGATTCTGTAGTGTAGATCGCTATCGCCAAAAACACCTTTGATTTGGGAAAATAATTGGAAGAAATATCCAGTTTTCAATTCACTGTTATTTCTAGGTACTCCATTTAACCATTTAATATTTCCTTTTTATATAAATTTTTTTAGGGTTGATATCTAACTGTAAATCTTAATAAATATGTGGATGATATGAACCAGTAAAGAAAGACAACAAGATGAGAGAGAAGAGAGAGGAGAAGAGAGAGGAGAGCAGAAGAGACTAAACGAGAAAGAGAGAGAGAGGAAATGAGAAAGAGAAAGAGAAGAGAGAGAGAGAGATAGAGAAGAGAGAGAAGAGAGAGAGAAAAAGAAGCGAGATGAGAGAGAGGAGAGAGAGGAGAGAGACAGAAAAGGATAGAGAGGGAGAGAGAGAGGAAGATGAGGAGTAAGAGTGAGAGAGAGAGAGAGAGAGAGAGAGAGAGAGAGAGAGAGAGAGAGGATTTACCCATGGGAATATTTTACTTACTCTCTGTGTGTTACGTAAGTGTGAATAATATTTCAAATCCTGTACTCCTGTTTAGGAATATTCCAAATCCTGTATTCTTGCTTAGGAATATTCCAGTTGTTTGAAAAGTGATGAGCCTTCCATTAATTCAGACTCGTTGATGGCATTAGTATATTTTTGGTTTACCTTTTTGAAGACAGATCCTTGGCGAATGAGTGAATGTTCAAATTGTAAACTTGTGTAGGTTATTATTTGGTACTACTGACTATGTGTGTTGTGTGTGTGTGTGTGTGTGTGTGTGTGTGTGTGTGTGTGTGTGTGTGTGTGTGTGTATGGTGTGTGTGTGTGGGTGGGTGGCGTGGGTGGGTGGGTGGGTGGGGTGGGGTGGGTGCGTGCGTGCGTGCGTGCGTGCGTGCGTGCGGCGTGCGTGCGTCGTGCGTGGGTGGGTGGGTGGTGGGTGGGTGGGTGGGTGGGTGGGTGGTGGGTGGTGGTGGGTGGGTGCGTGCGTGCGTGCGTGCGTGCGTGCGTGCGTGCGTCGTGCGCTGCGTGGCGTGGTGGTGGTGGGTGGGTGGGGCGTGTGGGTGGGGTGGTGGGTGGGTGGTGTGGGTGGGTGGGTGGGTGGGTGGTGGGTGTGTGGTGTGTGGTGTGTGGTGTGTGTGTGTGTGTGTGTGTATGTGTGGTGTGTGTGTGTGTGGGCCATTTCTTTTAGAGTTTCCCAAGTATTCATTTCAGCTTCTGTTCGAAAAATTCCATCTCTCTCTCTCTCTCTCTCTCTCTTCTCCTCTCTCCTCTCTCTCTCTCCTCTCTCTCTCGTCTCTCTCTCTCTCCTCTCTCTCTCTCTCTCTCTCTCTCTCAATAATAATAATAATAATATAAACTTGGAGCTATACAAAATAATCTTCATTTCAAATTGCTACAGCAAGACAGCATCGATTACCTGCACGGGAAGGGACGCTTAATTAGTGATCATGTGAGGGGAAGATGGCAGCGAGCACCTTTCCCCTCACTCTCCATTCCCTATTCCTCATTACAACCTTGACATTCCTCCCTTTTCCTGTTATCTCAATTTTCCTCCTACTCCTCTTTCTACTCTCCTACTCCCCTCTTTCTACTCCCCTTTTTCTACTCTCCTAATCCCCTCTTTTACTCTCTTAATCCCCTCTTTCTACTCTCCTAATCCCCTCTTTCTACTCTATTAATCCCCTCTTTCTACTCTCCTAATCCCCTCTTTCTACTCTATTAATCCCCTCTTTCTACTCTCCTAATCCCCTCTTTCTACTCTATTATCCCCTCTTTCTACTCTCCTAATCCCCTCTTTCTACTCTCCTACTCCCCTCTTTCTACTCTCCTAATCCCCTCTTTCTACTCTCCTAATCCCCTCTTTCTACTCTCCTAATCCCCTCTTTCTACTCTCCTACTCCTCTCTTTCTACTCTCCTAATCCCCTCTTTCTACTCTATTAATCCCCTCTTTCTACTCTCCTAATCCCCTCTTTCTACTCTCCTACTCCCCTCTTTCTACTCTCCTAATCCCCTCTTTCTACTCCTCCTAATCCCCTTTTCTACTCTCCTAATCCCCTCTTTCTACTCTCCTAATCCCCTCTTTTCTACTCTCCTAATCCCCTTTCTACTCTCCTAATCCCCTCTTTCTACTCTCCTTACTCCTCCCCTTTTCTACTCTCCTACTCCCCTCTTTCTACTCTCCTAATCCCCTCTTTCTACTCTCCTACTCCTCTTTCTACTCTCCTAATCCCCTTCCCCTCTTTCCATTCCTTTCATTCCTCACCTGTCTTTGATGCTTTCCCCTCACTCATCATTCCCTACACCTGAAAAATGACAATGACGTAAACCATGACTAATTATTTAACATTTCTGAAGCGAATACTAATTTTCCTGTGTCATTCCTATCAGTTTTCTATGTCATCGCAAGTCAATCATTGCATTTCATTGTCATTTTTATATCCCATCAAGACTTATTTTCTAGCTAAAGATTTTTTTTTTGATGCATTCGTTTCTTCTCCCACTTATTTTCACGTTTGTTATTCGCTTTTTTATTCAATCCTATTTATTTCGATTTTATGAAAGGATCACAATTTTTTTTTTTCACACTATACACAACACTTTCCTAAATTTTCGTCTCATATTTTTTTCTACTTAACTCTACCGGTGACAAACATTTCTTGATCTATTTTTATTTCCCTTTACTCTAATCATTATTATCATTGTTGCCACGCCTTTTGTTTACCTTCTGGAGGAGGAGGTCAAGGAGGAGGAAAAGGAGGAGGAGGAGGAGGAGGAGGAGGAGGAGGAGGAGGAGGAGGAGGAGGAGGAGGAGGAGGAGGAGGAGGAGGAGGTGGAGGAGAGGAGGAGGAGGAGGAGGAGGACAGAAGCAATTTTTTTTGTATCGTTATATGGAGCTTTCCCCTCTCTTTCTCTATCCCTCCTCCCCTCTCACCCTCCCTCCCTTCCTTGTATGGTGCTTTTCCCCTTCCCTGTCCCTCCGTTTCCCCTCTGTCTCCCCTCAGGGTCTGATAGTGACGGAGACAAATAGCCTCGCCACGCACCACCCTGCACAGGTGACTAACGAGCGCTTCTCAGGCCCAACGCACGCCCAGGTACCCATCAGAACATTACACTTTGCCTTCCCTCTTTGATCTCACGAGGTTCCTAATACTTTCACCCCTTGATTTCCCTTCCTGCGCGAAAAATTAAACTTGTGAAATCTGTACCTTCCCTTCCTCCTTCCCTCCCTTCCTCTCCTAATGCTATGTTACAGTTCTTCTCTTCCTCCTCCTATTCTTCTTCTTCTTCTTCTTCTTTTTCTCTTTCTCCTCCTTCTCCTCCTCTTCTTCTTTTTCAATTTCTCCTCCTCCTCCTCCTTTTCCACCTCCTCCTTTTCCTCCTCCTCCTTTTCCACCTCCTCCTCCTTTTCCTCCTCCTCCTCCTTTTCCTCCTCCTCCTCCTCCTCCTCCTTTTCCTCCTCCTCCTCCTTCTCCTCCTTTTCCACCTCTTCCTTTTTCACGTCTTCCTTTTCCACCTCCTCCTTTTCCACCTCTTCCTTTTCCACCTCCTCCTTTTCCACCTCTTCCTTTTCCACCTCCTCCTTTTCCACCTCCACCTTTTCCACCTCTTCCTTTTCCACCTCCTCCTTTTTCACCTCCTCCTTTTCCACCTCCTCCTTTTCCACCTCCTCCTTTTCCACCTCCTCCTTTTCCACCTCCTCCTTTTCCACCTCCTCCTTTTCCACCTCCTCCTTTTCCACCTCTTCCTTTTCCACCTCCTCCTTTTCCACCTCCTCCTTTTCCACCTCCTCCTTTTCCACCTCCTCCTTTTCCTCCTCCTCCTCCTCCTCCTCCTCCTCCTCCTCCTCCTCCTCCTTTTCCTCCTCCTTTTCCACCTCTTCCTTTTTCACCTCTTCCTTTTCCCTCCTCCTCCTCCTCCTCCTCCTCCTCCTCCTCCTCCTCCTCCTCCTCCTCCATTAACTCCATTACCAGAACCAGTAAACATGTATGCAGGACTCGAAAGGGATAGACTGGTAATAGGAGAGATAACAGTAGACGAAATATCAAAGTATTTGTTGAAACTTGACCCAGCAAATCCGTGGGGGTGGACGAAATCTCGCCACGACTACTTCGCGAATGTCATAGTCAACTTTCGCTCCCATTAAAGATTATTTTCAATAAATCGCTAAGTGAAAAAATGTTCCTAGTATGTGGAAATTAGCTAATGTTACACACGATATTCAAAAAAGGGAGTAAGAGCCTCGCAAGTAATTACGCCCAATTAGTCTAACGTCCGTGATTGTTAAACTATTTGAGAAAATAATGCGGATAAAATAGTGTCTTTCCTCGATGAAAATAACTCCTATACTAAACTACCCAGCATGGATTTCGAATAAGAGATCCTGCTTAACAACCTACTGGATTTTTTTAATGTCATTTATTCAAACTGGGACGCTAAAATTCCCTCGGATGTAATATACCTTGATTTTCAGAAAGCCTTCGATACAGTTCCACATAAGCGACTGTTGACCAAGCTAAGGGCACATGGCATAGGAGAGCAATTATGTTCATGGATTGGCGATTGGCTTTCAAATCGTAAACAACGGGTAGTAATAAATGGTGAGGCATCTGATTGGTTAGATGTCACTAGTGGGGTGCCTCAGGGCTCGGTCTTGGGTCCTACTCTTTTTCTGATATATATCAACGATCTGGACTGCGGACTTGTATCTAAAATATCAAAATTTGCAGATGACACCAAATTAGGCGGTAAAGCATATACTAGAGAAAACTGCGAACTCATACAAAGTGATCTCGACAAACTATCAGATTGGAGTGATAAATGGCTATTAAAATTCAATTCCGATAAATGTAAAGTAATGCATATAGGCAACGATAACCTCAAATATAACTATCAAATGCAAAATAAATCGTTAACTGATGTACAGCAGGAAAAGGATTTAGTGTCATCATCAGTAATGATCTGAAAACCATTCGCATTGCCTAGCTGCCAGTAAAAGGCAATATGATGTTGGGCTTTATTAAACGTAACTTTGAACATAAAACGCCGAAAGTAATGACACAATTATACACGTCCTTGGTTAGGCCGCACTTGGAATATGCCGTTCAATTCTGGTCGCCCTGTTTCGTAAAAGATCAAGCCAAATTGGAATCAGTGCAAAGAAGAGCAACCAAACAAATTCCAATCT
Source organism: Chionoecetes opilio (assembly GCA_016584305.1). Taxonomy (NCBI): domain Eukaryota; kingdom Metazoa; phylum Arthropoda; class Malacostraca; order Decapoda; family Majidae; genus Chionoecetes; species Chionoecetes opilio. Next base: position 602,585 of record JACEEZ010009705.1, on the reverse strand, counting down.
CTGCGAAATTCATCTTATGAAGAGAGACTGCGGAAACTTAATATGTTTTCCTTAAAGGATCGTAGAATCCGTGGGGACTTGATAGAAACCTTTAAGATCCTAAAAGGTTTTGATGTCATTAATCAAGAGAACCTATTCGAGCTTTCAACTCAAGTGACAACAAGAAATAATGGTTTAAAACTAAACGGTCAACGTTGCATCACCGATCTCCGTAAAAATTATTTCAATGTTAGAGTCGTTGATCGATGGAACAAGTTACCAGCAAATGTTGTCGGAGCCAACACAATAACTACATTCAAAAACAGACTTGACGCACACTGTAAAGTAAATGGGTATTGATAGTGCGAATTCGTATCTAGTCCCCCGTATCGATTAGTTGTAGTGGTAGTGGTAGTTGTAGTTAGTATTTTTCATATCCTATCATTCTGCACTATGGAACTTCCATGTTCCCATCCTCTTTAGGGACATGGTATCTTTTTCCAACTGTTTTTCTTACAAGTAGTTGATAGTTAGTAGTATGTAGTTCAGCAGATACCCTCGCTATGGACCAATAGGTCTCCTGGTGTCTGTTACTCCTATGTAATCCTATGTAATCCTCCTCCTCCTCCTCCTCCTCCTCCTCCTCCTCTTGTTTTCACCCCTGGTCCAATTTTTTCTTATTAGGGGAAGTTTGTTTACCTGTTAACTTCGCACTTTTCTCTTCCTCCTCTTCTATTTTTCTATCTTGTGTTTCTTTACTAACCCTTACTTCACACACCTGCTTCATCTACTTCCGGTAATTACATCATTTCTTTATTATTCCTGGCATGAAATTCTATGTTTGTTGCTTTGTTTTTTTACTTCCGTGCTTCTGTTATAATCCTTCCTTTTGTTACAGAGAGAATGTTAAAGGATGATCTTTTTGTTCTTATTATTATAGACTATTTATTGGTTGTCTCAGTCGTAATTATGGTCGTTGGATAGATTTTTTTATAATGGTATAGCGGTCATTCCATTATAAAAACTCCAGTATATCTTTTTTTTTGTGGGGGCAAAGGAGGAGGAGGAGGAGGAGGAGGAGAGGAGGAGGAGGAGGAGAGGAGGAGAAGGAGGAGGAGGAGGAGGACAGAAGCAATTTTTTTTTTTTCGTTGTATGAAACTTTCCCCTCTCTCTCTATCCCTCCTCCCCTCTCTCCCCCCCTCCCCCCCTTCCTTGTATGGTGCTTTTCCCCCTCTTTTCCCTCCCTGTCCCTCCTTTTCCCCTCTGCCTTCCCATGGATACATTTGGATACATGGATACAATATGGATACATTTTCATGGCCATTGATTTTGAAAGAGTATCTATTTAATGAGGAATACAACCAATATATGTTCACTCACGTACACATTGCTATTAAACAACAAGTGTACAGAGAGTTTCTCCTTTAACCCCTTCAATCCCAGATCTTTCCTTTGCTATAAAAAATGGTCTGTTAGCCATAAAAGTACGAAAAGTAACTAAATATACCAAATTAGCTAGTCGAAAAGGATACTCAACAGGTCATATCTATTAAACATTCCTTATATTCACTAAAAATCGTCTAATGGTGGCTACATTACAATGAAAATAACGTTCTGGGGTCTCAAGGGGTTAACTATACACACACTTCCTCACACGAGACAAATTTAGGAGAAAAGAATAACAAAAACCTTCTAAGTCTCTACATTTAATTTGATAAAACAAAACAGCATGATACAAATGTAAAATAACTCTGTATGACGTTTCAAACAAAAGCAATTACTAGGTATGAAAGAGAAAATAAGAGAAGAGAATAACAAAGTCAAGTCTCTATATCTAATTTGAAACACACACAAAATGACACCTTAAAACATACACTAACTCTATATGACGTTTGAAACCCCGACAGTTATTAACCCCTTGAGACCCAGAACCTAATTTTCATTGTAATTTGGGTACCATTAGACGGTTTTTAGTGACTATAAGCAATATTTTTTAGATATGATCTGTTTAGTGTCCTTGTCCACTAACTAATTTGGTATATTCAGTGACTTTTCGTTATTTTATGGCTCGACAACCTACATTTTTTTATAGGAAAGGAAAGATCTGGGCGTGAAGGGGTTAAGAAGATTAAAAAATAACAAAAATACCTTCTAAAACTCTATATATAATTTGAAAAACACACAAAGTAGCACCATAAAAATGTAAAATACCTCGATACGTTTCCTCACGTCCACACAATTACTAAGGAAGGCGAGAGCACCTGGTGATACGTGTGTTATACGTGTACCCTTGAATGGCGAACCCCCGTCCCACCTGTGCAATTTACAACCCCCGAGGGAAATGCCACAGGTGACGAGGACACGCTGACGAAAATTGGTCTTCCGTGAAATGACACCCAATGGAGATTTTTCAGACGTGAAAATGCAAATACTTCTACCATTACTACTACTACTACTACTACTACTACTACTACCATTACTACTACTACTACTACCATTACTACTACTACTACTACCATTACTACTACTACTACTACTATAATAATAATATACCATTACTACTACTACTACTATCACCACCACCACCACACCACACTACTACTACGACTACTACTACTACTACCACCACCACAACTATTACTACTACTACTACTACTACTACTACTACTACTACTACCATTACCACCACCACCACCACCACCACTACTACTACTACTACTACTCTACTACTACTTCTACCACTACCACTACCACCACCACCACTACTACTACTACAACTACTACTACTACCATGGAATGTTTGGCGTCGATATATCAGTCAATGTCTTACTCTTTATGGCAATATTTGGACCCCTAGAGATCCCTGGAGACCCCATGGAGACCCCTGGAGACCCGTTCCTCCCACACGTCTCCACCCACACGCGATCTCTACGAAAAATTGGTTCCTCTCACAACTCACATGGGAGGAAAAAAATGTTATGTATAGAATTTGAACGTCTTATCCCACAGTGGAAAAATATTACTCTTACACTCTGGGCAAATATATTCTTTCCTCACGTCCAAGTTCGTACTCTTTTGTGTGTGTGTGTGTGTGTGTGTGTGTGTGTGTGTGTGTGTGTGTGTGTGTGTGTGTGTGTGTGTGTGTGTGTGTGTGTGTGTGTGTGTGTGTGTGTGTGTGTGTGTGTGTGTGTGTGTGTGTTTTGGTGTGTGTGTGTCGTTCATTTGTCTTGCTGTTATCGCTTCCTCTCTTCTTCTGTCGTTGTTCCTGTGTGTGTTTGTTTGTGTGTTTGTTTTTGTGTTTTGTGTTGTGTGTCCTTCTTTGATCGTTTGTGTGTGTGTCGTCCTCATTTGTTTCGTTGTGTTTTTATGTGTTTGGTGTGTGTGTGCTGTTGTTGTGTCATTGTCTTGTCGTGTTGTGTTCTTCGTGTCTTGCTTTTGTGTGTTGTTCTGTTGTGTTTTGTGTCTTGTCTCGTGTTTGTGTCTGCTGTCGTGTCTCTCTGTTTGTTCTCTGTCTCTTTTGTTTTGATAGTGAAGATTCTACCTACTACTACTGCTGAGTGTAGGGTGCCGGTGGTTGTTTCCTGGACGTGGGTCTGGTGTGTGTGGGTGGGGGGCGTGGTGGGTGGGGGTGTGTGTGGGTGGTCAGTTTTTAATTTGGGCAAAGGTTATGTTACTGTGCCATTACTTTTGGGTCATCGTGTAGTTACAATTTTGTTTTTTTTTTTTTATCCTTTTTTCATTTCATTTAATTTTTCATTTTTGTTTTAATTATTTTTCCTTCCTTTTCTTTAACTCTCGCGGTTTTAATCTTTGTCCTGTTTCTATCTTGCTTTTTCTCTAATTCCGTCAAATGATTGATTGTAATACTGTAAAATAGGAAGGCACCTGTTTATAGGACAGAGGTTACAGGAGAAGGGCAGGAGTAGTGCAAAAGTCAGTAAAAAACTTGTGTATTCTATCGTTTATCATATCGATTTATTTTATTTTTTTATTATTGTTTTTATTTACATATGTACACATTATTTCTGTGTGATATTTTCGTCCTTGTAGTACTTACAGTGAGTTAATGATTTGATGGATTTCATTTGTTTTTCTCTAATGTGTAAATGTGTGTTTGGTAATACGTGTATAGGACACGTATAGGACAGAGGTTACCCAAACCACGATGAAAAGTCACTAAAAGACTGTTATTCTACCGTAGTATCATTATCACTATTATTATTGTTATCATTATTAGTATCATAATTGTAACTACCATTAGATATTCGTAGTGATGGTAGTAGTAATAGTAGTAGTAGTAGTAGTAGTAGTAGTAGTAGTAGTAGTAGTAGTAGTAGTGTAGTAGTAGTAGTAGTAGTAGTAGTAGTAGTAGTAGTAGTAGTAGTAGTAGTAGTAGTAGTAGTAGTAGTAGTAGTAGTAGTAATAATAATTTGAATGCGAAGAAAAAAATACCAATCTTCGCACTAAAAGAGAAAGAAAGAAAAGGAGAAAGAGAAAGAGAAGAGGAGGAAGTAAAGGACGCTAAGAAGAACACAGTCGAGTGACAGACATCGAACTCGTAGTGACGGAACGTTTGTAACAGATCGAAGACTAGCGCAACAAAGACAAACAAAAGGACGTAGCTGGAATCATTGTATCTCCTTTACATGCATACCTCCATCTTCTTCTTCGCTTCACCTTGAAGCTCTCTTAGTCAATTCCATACGAAGCTGCACATCACACAGTAGATCCATACTCTCCCTTCAAAATTATATCAACAGGCACGACTTCGGAACCTCGTTTACAACTTTCAAGATCCTACGTCAGCCGTCCAATCGAATGACAACCCAAAATGACATCCATCCTTGTTCTTCCTTTACCTTCTATACCTCCCTTCTTCTTTTCCTTCCCTTTTCCACCTTGCAAGCTCTTTCTCTCTCCTCCTTCTTCCACCTTTTCATATCGAGCTCCACATCCACACATTACATTCCATCATCTTCTTCCCTTCTTCACAATTATCCCTCTTCCTTTTCCTACCTACCTTCTTTTACCTTCCTTTTCCACCTTGCAAGCTCTCTCTCTTCCTCCCTACGTCCACCTTTCCATATCGAGCTGCTCCACATCTACACATTACATTCCATCTTCTTCCCTTCTTCAAAATTATCCCTCTTCCTTTCCCTACCTTCTTTTACCTTCCTTTTCCACCTTGCAAGCTCTCTCTCTTCCTCCTTCTTCCACCTTTCCATCCTGAGTTCCACTTCCACACACCCTCTAAATTTTTCCTACCTTCTTTTCTTTCTCATTTACATAATCTCTATTCTATATAAACTTTCTATTTTCTTCCCTTCCTTTTCCTTCTCTTTTCCACCAAACTCTTTCTCTTCCTCCTTCTTCCACCTTTCCATATCCACACATTCCATTCCATCTTCCCACTTCTTGATTTTTCCTACTTTCGTCCTTTCCATTTTCACTTAGCCCACATCCACCTTGCAAGCTTTTCTCGCCCTCCTCCCTCCACCTTTCATTATCTACGTCCACATCCACACATTGACTCTTCCACCACACTCATATTAATTGTCCTTTATCCACATTTTTCATCCATAAAATTAATCCACCTACTTGACTTTTTTTCTAACCCTTCATCTTTCCTTTTCTTTTATCCTTCCCTTATATGTCCTATCCTTTATGTCTTATAGGACTCCTTCATTCACCTTCCCCTTCTTCATTTTCTTATATGTCTTATTTTCTACTTTAGTTTCCTTTCCTACACACTAAAATTTCTTCTTCCCTCACAGACACTCGACACAATCCTCCATCCTCCCAACCCATTTTATGCAACACCTCCAATAATTCTTCCTCTTCTCCCCTCTCTTCTCCCCCACCACACAAATCCCCCCTCCCTTCACCTGTTCCCCTCCCCCTATACCCACACCTACCCCTCCCTTCCTCCCCTCCTTTCCCCTCTCCTCCACAAAAGATCTAAGTTTTCTCTACCATTAAATCTCTCCTCGTTGACACATTGGTCAGAGGGGAAAAAGAGGGGAGATAAAAAAGGGTTATTTGTGAGGAAATAGAGGGAGTTAGAGAAATCGTAAAGGAGGGAGGAAAGGTGAGGAATGGTAGGAGGAATGGAGGGAAGACAAGGTACTACTGAGAAGGGTCAAGGGAGGGAAGAAAGATGGGGAGAGAAGACAAAATGTGGTGAGGAAAGGTGAGGAATGGAGGGAAGACAAGGTACTACTGAGAAGGGTCAAGGGAGGGAAGAAAGATGGGGAGAGAAGACAAAATGTGGTGAGGAAAGGTGAGGAATGGAGGGAAGACAATGTAATACTGAGAAAGGGAGGGAGTCGAGGGAGGAAGAAAGATGGGGAGAGAAGACAAAATGGAGGAAAGGTGAGGAATGGATGGAGGAATGGAGGGAAGACAAGAGAAAGGGAGGGAGTCAAGGAAGGGAAGAAAGATGGGAAAAGAAGAAGAGAGAAGAGAAGAAGGAAGAAAGAAGTCAAGAGTTAAGGTTTTCATCGATCTCAAGGCTTTGTTCAATAGACCGGGGATGACTTGTGCTGGAGAGGTAAGGTCAGTGCTGAAAAATGCACCGCAAGTTGAATGAAAAGGATAACCGATGGTCAGTTGTGTTGATAATTCCCAGGAGCCTCATTAAATTATTACGTTTCAATTATTTTCTTCCTGGATGGACAACGATGACGTCAGACGCGATGGTTTCCGGTTTTAAAGAACACCTCTTTATCTTTTTTTTCTCAATTTAGGCCGAAAAATATATGATGTCAATTTGTATTCGAAATAATCGGGGTTTTTTCACTCGACGGTGAAGAAAGATTTTAAGTGGATTTTGGTTCTCGTCGGTGATCGAAATTGGGTCACCGAGAATGCCACTCGGAGACGTTAACCACTCTGCTACCACCTCCCCAAAAAAGTACACCTCGTTTTATTTTTCTTCTTCAATTTAGTCCAAAAAATGATGGTCAATCTGTATTCGAATTAAATACATGAATATATCTGCCATTCAAATTAATAGCGTTATGAAATCAAATATACTTTATCAGCAGCCAAAAACGGTGTCATATATTTCATAATTCACTGTATGTAAAAAGATATATTAACACCAAAAAAAAATATGAAAAAGCGAAAATCAAATCTGTAAAAAGAAAAACAAAAAAATTTAGAAAAAAGCGAAAAGAAGAAACTGTAAAAAGAAAAACTAACCAAAAAAAAAGAAGTAAAAAGTAAATCATGTAAAAAAATTAACTAAGCCAGAAATATTATGAAAAAAAGCGAAAATCAAACTGTAAAAAAAAAAAAATATATATGAAAAAAAAAAAAAAAAATCAAACCATTAAAAAGAAAAATAACCCAAAAAATATGATGAAAAAAGGAAAAAAAAAAAAATAATAATAAAAAAAAAAAAAAAAGCGAAAATCAAACCTCAAAATCTCATCTTTCATTTCCAAGTCTAACCCAATTTGGCGTTCCAATCATAACTTCATCCAATTAGCGGGCGACCTATCCCCGCAGGTGACCTCAGAGCCACGCCAATCAGCGGGGCGGGCAGGTCACAGGTCATTCTCGCGTGACCTGGCGTGCCTGATGACCAGATTGCAGGACGAA
>JACEEZ010009705.1:582500-585000 GCA_016584305.1 Chionoecetes opilio | reverse complement strand
AGTCCGCCCGGAGGGCGGCTTTGCGGCTAGTGTGTTATATGCTTGTCAATTAAATATATATAAAGTTTCTCGCACTGAGCTTGCATACGTCAATCTCTTAAGACACTAAGAGATAGGTTGTATTATTTATGTATAATGTATTGTAGCAGAGTTTTATACAATTCAGGGTTTCATTCATTTAGGTAACATGTTTTTTTATGGTTTTCGCTGTGCTAGTTAAGCTTCATCATCGTTTTCTATGCGTGTAAGCTTTCACCGTGTGGCAAACTATTACATTTCAAAGCTTCGTATCCCCACCAAAGCTAGTCCCACAACATTCTCTGTGCTGTAAAATTTCTCGTTTCCCTCACAACATAACCTTCCACCTTTACATTATATAGAGCGACACTTTGCTATCCATGAACCTCCTCCTTCCCTTCCCCTTCCAGCCCCCCTTTCCCTTCCCCTTCCCTTCCCCTTCCACCCCCAACCCTTTCCCCTCCCCCACCTCACACACACACACACACACACTCATCCTATTTTCTGCATCGCAAAACTAAAGAGCTTTCTGCACTGAACAATTACTACTGATCCCATAACATTGCCAACACTAAAAAAAGAAACAAAACCCAGACTAAGAACGCAGAAAGAGGAGGAAGGGGAAAATCAGAAGGGGAATGTGGGAAAAAGAGGAAAGAAAGGGGAAACTTAAGGAAAAGTAACATTCTCGTCTTTGCACACCAGTAGCAGTTACCTTTACGCAAACACACCAAAGGAAACCAAAGGAGTAGTACAAACACACAGTAAGGGAGGCGGAAACGATACTTTATAGAGAAACAAGCCAAGTGAAACACACCTCCTTGCCTCCACTCCCTCCACCACCACCGCCTTTATTGTACTGGAGGGGAGAGGAGAAAAAACGTAAAAGGTATTGTGTACAGAAGGGAAAAATGTCTTAATGAGCATAGCAGGGAAGAGTGTATGAGGGAAAGGGTGAAAGGAGGAGGAGGAGGAGGAGGAGGAGGAGGAGGAGGAGGAGGAGGAGGAGGAGGAGGAGGAGGAGGAGGAGGAGGAGGAGGAGGAGGAGGACGTAAGGGAAGGTGCATGTTACTAAAGAAAACAAATATAATAACAACAAATATATAAAATAAATAAATAATGGGATGAGGAATAAGTGCGAGAAAGGTGCTATTACAAAAAATATATCTAATAAATAAATAAATATATATACACATAAATAACTCAAAATGTTAAATTTATAAGAATCAACAAAATACTTGAAGTGGTTTAAATTCAAATACATCTACACACAAAATCTGGCCTAATAACCTCCATCAGGGTTAATGAAAAACAAAGAGTATACACATGAATTAGTGCTGCCTAAGTGTTCAGGTCAAGAGGTTTTTGACAGAGTAAAATGACACAACAAAATATTGATCCATCCACATTATCTCGTATTTTTTTGTTTTGTGTTGTATGTCTCTTCGTGTCCTCTCTTTTTTGTCACTACTTCTACTACGACTACAGTTTAACTCGTAATTCTCACTCACTCTATTTTCCTCTTTGCTTTCCTATTATTCATGGCGACCTCAACAAAAGCACCACCATATCAATATAAAACAAAACTCTGAACAAGGTTTCTACCCCAAAAAACCGACTTCCAATCATGTCAGACAACTCTTTAACACACCTGCTTATCTAGAACACCTGCAACACATACCTACTCACCTGTAAAAACATACCTGCGCAACATACACATACCTACACACCTGCAACACATACACATACCTTCACACCTGCAACACATACACATACCTACACACCTGCAACACATACACATACCTTCACACCTGCTACACATACACATACATACACACCTGCTACGAACACATACCTACACACACCTGCAACACATACACATACCTACACAACTGCAACACATACACATACCTACACACCTGCAACACATACACATACCTTCACACCTGCAACACATACACATACCTTCACACCTGCAACACATACACATACCTACACACCTGCAACACATACATATACCTACACACCTGCAACACATACACATACCTTCACACCTGCAACACATACATATACCTACACACCTGCAACACATACACATATCTACACACCTGCACACACATACACATACCTTCACACCTGCAAACACATACATATACCTACACACCTGCAACACTATATTCACTGAATAAATCTACACCTGCCTACACATATTAACATATACCTACACACCTGCAAACACATACCATATACCTACACACTGCAAACACATACACATACCTTCACACCTGCAACACATACATATACCTACACAACTGTAACACATACACATATCTACACACCTGCAACACATACACATACCTACACAACTGTAACACATACACATACCTACACACACCTGCAACACATACATATACCTACACACACCTGCAACACATACATAAACCTACAACACATACACATACCTTCACACCTGCTACACACA
>JACEEZ010009705.1:572500-577500 GCA_016584305.1 Chionoecetes opilio | reverse complement strand
GCGATTGTATGTTAAAGTGTATTTGTTTCTTTAGTGTTATTATGGACAAAACAAAATAAGATGTCCTTTTGTATAGATTTTTGTGTGTATTGTGTATGCTTGTCAATAAACTACTACTACTACTACTAACTACTACTATGTACTTGTCGGGTTCAAAGAGGTGTGTGGCTAATGTTTGAATCCTCGTTCACGAAATACAAAGAGGAAAAAAACAGTGAACAACTAGGGGGGGGGGGCACTCAGTAGAGCGCATACCTCCGCCCGAATATTTCATCAATTGGTTGCCATGGCAACAGTTGTCAATAGATTTCATCCAAAATTAAATCAGTTCTTCCTTATACCAAATAGACTTGGTATACCGAGTTTGGTTCAAATCTATTCGTAACTTTTCGAGAAATCCTGTACACTAACAAACAGACAGACAGACAGACAGACAGACAGACAGATCGGGGTGAAAACATAACCCCTCCAACTTCGTTGCGGAGGTAATTATCGGGCCCCTTCACTTGACACCACTCCGAGCTACGGTTTGGAACTCACTATAGCCCGACAGGAAGTAATACAGGAGTAAATCAATAGATGTGCGGTGATTTACTTTATTATATCCTTAGTTCTTATTTACTGTATTATATAGTTACTTAATTCTGATTTACTTCATTATATACTTAGTTCTGATTTACTTTATTAGTTACTTAGTTCTGATTTACTTTATTATATAATAAGACCGCAAATAAACAAGGAAAGTTACGTCAGCCTTTCATAAATGTCGATAAACTGGAAAGACAAAACACATAGATAATACTATTGCGTTGTGTCTATCCAGCTCATAAATAGCAATAAAATAAAGATAAATAAATAAATAAAAAGATAAAATTAAGATAAAAAATATTGTAAATGGTAGAAGTGTTGAGTGACGGACATACATACATACATACGAGGTGACGGACATACATACATACATACGAGGTGACGGACATACATACATACATACGAGGTGACGGACATACATACATACATACGAGGTGACGGACAGTACATACATAGAACATACGAGGTGACGGACATACATACATACATACGAGGTGACGGACATACATACATACATACGAGGTGACGGACAGACATACATACATACGAGGTGACGGACATACATACATACATACGAGGTGACGGACATACATACATACATACGAGGTGACGGACAGACATACATACATACGAGGTGACGGACATACATACATACATACGAGGTGACGGACAGACATACATACATACGAGGTGACGGACATACATACATACATACGAGGTGACGGACAGACATACATACATACGAGGTGACGGACAGACATACATACATACGAGGTGACGGACAGACATACATACATACGAGGTGACGGACAGACATACATACATACGAGGTGACGGACAGACATACATACATACGAGGTGACGGACAGACATACATACATACGAGGTGACGGACAGACATACATACATACATACGAGGTGACGGACAGACATACATACATACGAGGTAATCAAATGTGAAAAAATATTATAATGAGAATTTGTGTCACGATTTAATCAAATTTCAATACGTGAATTCATAATTGAATATCATTATTACCACCTGTCACTCATCAATTGCCTTTTCATGTCTCATTAATATAACAAAATCAGTAACATTATACACACACAAAAATATAGATATACATACTCAAATAATAGGGATGAGGATTTATATATTTTTTCTTAATTAAACACATATCATTACCTGTTAAATAAGTTTTTTCTCATTTTTTTTCCTACCGACAGTGTTATACCAGTCAACATTAACATTTTCAGTTAAATTAAATAAGTTCTAACTCAGTATTTATTTTCCTATTGGCAATTGTTAAACCAGCCAACATTTACATTTTCAGTTAAATAAGTTCTAACTCAGTATTTATTTTCCTATTGGCAATGTTAAACCAGCCAACATTTACATTATCAGTTAAATAAGTTCTAACTCAGTATTTATTTTCCTATTGGCAATGTTAAACCAGCCAACATTTACATTATCAGTTAAATAAGTTCTAACTCAGTATTTATTTTCCTATTGGCAATGTTAAACCAGCTAACATTTACATTATCAGTTAAATAAGTTCTAACTCAGTATTTATTTTCATATTGGCAATGTTAAACCAGCTAACATTTACATTATCAGTTAAATAAGTTCTAACTCAGTATTTATTTTCATATTGGCAATGTTAAACCAGCCAACATTTACATTATCAGTTAAATAAGTTCTTTCTCGTTATTTTTTTCTCCTATCGGCAGTGTTAAACCGAGCCAACATTTCCATCACTCAGACAGTTTTTCCTCAATATTCATGTAGTGTCCCGATATAGTTTTAATCTGGCAATGTTTCACACCGTATAAAAAAAAATGAAACTCATCATACTCGTCATATTACACTCTGATGAACCCCAGAAAAACACTATAATAATAAAATCCCATATTATTCAGCCAAAACATTATAAAAAAAAAATGAAACTCATCATACTCGTCATATTACACTCTGATGAACCCCAGAAAAACACTATAATAAAAAAATCCCATATTATTCAGCCAAAACATTATAAAAAAAAAATGAAACTCATCATACTCGTCATATTACACTCTGATGAACCCCAGAAAAACACTACAATAATAAAATCCCACATTATTCAGCCAAAACATTTTAAAATCACAAAACAAATTCACGTAAGGATATATACATTTTACTTCCGCATTCAAAGATTTACGTGACTTACAGAGAAAGAGAAAAAAAACACAATACTGCTTTCCATTTCATTGTCGAAAAAGTGATATGTGGCGATGGCAACTAAAAAAAAATAAAAAAACACACAAAAACACTAAACAAGAAAGATGACAGTAGAAAAGACACAACTATATGAAAATTGAAGCAAGATATGAACAAAAATTCTTCAGAAAAAGCAATCTCAAGTAAAATAATGAGAACAGAGAAAGATAAAACAGAGAAAGAGAAAAAAAACAATACTACTTTCAATTTCATTATCGAGGAAGTGATAAGTGGCGAAGGCAAATAAGAAAACACACACACAAAAAAAATTTAAACCGAAGTAGGAGAAGACAAAAAAAAACTTACGAAAAAGCAATCTAAAGTAAAAAGCTAAAAAAACTTGGGAGCAAATAGCGTAACAGGTAAACATTGAAGGTATAAAAAAACAGTAGTATCGGCCGTAATTTACATGTAATAATTGGGCTGTCAGGCCAATCACCCTATCAAGATGGGAGCCAAGATATCGACGCCTCAAGATTTAAAGTGCCAATAAAAGTCAGACATAATCCTTGTATTACTTTCTTTCGCTATCTCTCTTTCTAACCTTCCTGAATGTTACCTGGTGGTGGTGGTGGTGGTGGTGTTAGTGGTGGTGGTGGTGGTGGTGGGTGGTGGTGGAAATGGTGGTGGTGGTGGTGGTGGTGGTGGTGGTGGTGGTGGTGGATGTGGTGTGTGGTGGTGGTGGTGGTGGGTGGTGGTGGTGGTGGTGGTGGTGGTGTGGTGGTGGTGGTGGTGGTGGTGTGTGTGTCGGTGGTGGTGGTGGTGGGTGGTGGTGGGATGGTGGTGGTGGTGGTGGTGGTGGTGGTGGATGTGTGGTGTCGGTGTGGTGGTGGTGGTGGGGTGGTGGTGGTGGTGGTGGTGGTGGTGGTGGTGGGTGGGGTGGTTGTGGTGGTTGGTGGTGTTGTGGTGGTGGTGGTGGTGGGGCTGGTTGTGGTGTGTGGTGGTGGTGGTGGTGGTGGTGGTGGTGGTGGTGGTGGTGGTGTGGTGGTGGTGGTGGTGGTGGTGGTGGGGCTGGTGTGTGTGGTGTTGGTGGTGTTGGTGGTGGTGGTGGTGGTGGTGGTGGTGAGTGGTGGTGGTGGTGGTGGTGGATGTGGTGGTGGCGGTGGGGGTGGATGGTCGGTGGTGGTGGGTGGTTGGATGGTGGTGGTGGTGGTGGTGGTGGTGGCGGTGGAGGGTCGGAGGTGGTGGAAGTGGTGGTGGTGGTGGTGGTGGTGGTGGTGGTGGTGGTGGTGGATGTGGTGGTGGGTGGTGGTGGTGGTGGTGGTGGTGGTGGTGGTGATAAGACGTAATGGCCAAAGAGAGATCTTCAATAAATGGTTGTAGAAGAAAAAGAAGAATGAAATGGAGTGATTTGTGAGAAATTTTGGGCGGAATGCTAAAATGGAGAGGGAGAGAGAGAGAGAGAGAGAGAGAGAGAGAGAGAGAGAGAGAGAGAGAGAGAGGAGAGAGAGATATCAACGTGGGTTCCATATTTATTTTTTATTTTTTATTTTTTACATTTGAGCCTATAGCGCCTGTAGGCAGTGGTGACCCAGGCTCGGATGGTAGGCTCTGGAAGTTCACTTGAGGCTTCTGATAGTTGGTCCTCGCCCGTTGGTGGCGCAGGCAGGATTCTTATAGTGACGCCTGTGATTAGAGGCTCATGCCGCCCCCCTGTGTCCTCCGATGCACTCGCAGTCGAAGTTAGAGTTGATAGGCAGGGCATGTGGGTGTTCTTAGGCCACTCGACGGTGCAGAAAGGTTTTGGGTTTCTTCGGGGATCGAACTCGGGTCACCGAGAACGCCAGTCGGAGACTCTAATCGCTCCGCTACCGCCTCCCCAACATGATACAAACATGGATAACAAAAAAAACTATCAAAAACAGAGAAAACTAGAGAGAGAGAGAGAGAGAGAGAGAGAGAGAGAGAGAGAGAGAGAGAGAGAGAGAGAGAGAGAGAGAGAGAGAGAGAGAGAGAGAGAGAGAGAGAGAGAGAGAGAGAGAGAGAGAGAGAGAGATATCAACGTGGGTTCCAGATACAAACCTGGATAACAAAAAACGAAATATAAAATACAGAGAAAACTAAAAGTAGAGATAGGAAAAAAGCAGGGATGGAGAGCAAACGTATGGTGCAAGATTTATGGTGTGGGTGTTGCAAGCCGCGCATACAACCCCGC
>JACEEZ010009705.1:542500-562500 GCA_016584305.1 Chionoecetes opilio | reverse complement strand
CTTTAAAATGTTCGTCAAATGATAAATAAGAAACTAATTATTCTTTCACAGCAACACAAATATTTCCTTGTAAAAATAAAAAGCACAGTCAGTTTATTCTCTTCTGCAAATCGTCAAATTTAATCTTCCTTTGTTATTTATATTAATCATTTAACGACTATTTAATTGTTATAATAAAAAAAAACAGCAATCTGGTTTTTCTTCTTCTAAATCGTCAAACTTAGTCTCGGAAGAAAAAATTTAAACATCGCAAATTTAATCTTCCTCTGTTATTTATATTCATCATTTGACGACTATTTCCTTGTTATAATAAAATAAAACCCAGCAATCTATCTCACTTTGTTTTGTTTTCTTCTAAATCGTCAAAGTTAGTCTAGGAATAAAATTTTAAACATCACAAAAAAAAAATTAAGGCCTCACCGGGTACCCACACACCCCTGCCTGACACCACCTGTCCCCGCGCACCACCTGGCAGCTGGTGACTCCCTCTCATCTGTGCTGCTGTGGTTTATCAAGGAATTTATTACACCTGTCACCCCCATTACTGGTTCGCGGTTGGGAAGGGGGGGAGCTAGAGGGGAAGCAGGAGGGGGCAGGGGAAGGGGTGAGGGGGGATAGGGGGGCAGGGGAAGGGGTGAGGGGGGAAAGGGGTTAGAGGGGAAAGGGGGCGGCGGAAATTACGAGGCGCCGCGTCCACCCAATACCGTGATTCTGTGCTGCGATTTGAAGTCGATATTGAAATAGCTCTCCCATATTTATTCATACTCTCTCTCTCTCTCTCTCTCTCTCTCTCTCTCTCTCTCTCTCTCTCTCTCTCTCTTTCTCTCTCCTTTTTTTCTCTCTCTCTCTTTCGTCTTCACAAATCCCAGAATATTACCTCTTTTTAACCAGTTTCACATTATTTGGAGTCCACCCTTTCTCTCTCTCTCTCTCTCTCTCTCTCTCTCTCTCTCTCTCTCTCTCTCTCTCTCTCTCTCTCTCTCTCTCTCTCTCTCTCTCTCTCTCTCTCTCTCTCTCTCTTCATCAAATAAAATATGATTTAATGGAGATTTGTTTTGTAGTTAACTTACAATTCTTATTAGATTCTTATTTTTTGCCTTTTTCTGATTTACCATTTTCGCCGTTTTAGAATCCAAGCGAGATAATTTACCCGAAGACAAAGACCGAGGAAAAAACAAGAAAGAGGGAAATAAAGAGGACAAAGAGGATAACAGGAACGAAACAAATAATTCTGTTAATGGTGTTCTTTATGCAGATATTTCAGACCACCTTCCCATATTTTGTATTAAGAAAAATTATATAAGAAACAGAGAAGTTAATTTAATAACAAAGCGAATATTCAATGAAGATTGTATAAAGACATTTAATGAAATGTGTAACACTGTCAATTGGGATAATGTTATTGATACCACTGACTGCCAAGAAGCATATTCAAAATTTCAAAGTTATTTTTCTAAATGCTATAATGAAGCATTTCCTATAATCAAAATGAAAATGGGTTATAAGCATAGGAAGCCTTGGTTAACCTCAGCCATGAAGGAATCAATTAAGAATAAAAACAAACTATACCTATTGCAATTAAAAAGACCATCTACTGAAACGTCAAAGAATTACAAAACTTATAAAAGGAATCTTCAAAAGTTACTTCGTCTAGCTGAACGTGATCATTATAGTAAGTTACTTAATGACAATATTGGTAACATCAGGAAATCTTGGGATATAATAAATGAAATTATAAATAAAAAGAAATCGACTCTTGATTTCAAACAAAATTTTAGTGAATGATAGAGAAGAAGAAAATTCTGAAATTATTGCTAACGCTTTCAATTATTATTTTGTTAATATTGGAAAGAAAATTTGTGATTCATTGCCTCCTTGTAATCAAAATTACTCCGAATATTTGTCAGCGCCTAACGCAATTCTATTCTGCATCCGTCAGATACAAACCAAGTCACTAACGTAATAAAGACGCTAAAGAGAAAGAGTCCAGGACATGATGGAATAACAGCTGATGTCATTAAATTATCATATCCAGTCTTCATAAATGCTCTGACACATTATAAATCAGTCTCTTTTACAAGGTGTTTTTCCCCAAGAACTAAAAACTGCTAAAGTTATTCCCATATTTAAAGTAGGTAACAGTACTCTAATGAATAATTACCGACCAGTCTCTGTACTAAGTATATTCTCTTAAATATTTGAGCAAATAATGCATAAGAGATTAACTGAATTTATAGCATCGAACAATATTTTATATAAATATCAATTTGGTTTTAGGGAAGGCCATGGGACTGATCTTGCTTTGATCACCTTGGTAGACAAAATCTCAGAATCATTGGATGCAGGCGACTATGTGTTAGGAGTATTCCTTGATTTAAGTAAAGCGTTTGATACTGTTAATCATGATATTTTGTTAGGAAAATTGGAGCAGTATGGCATAAGAGGTACAGCTCGTAATTGGATTAAAAGTTATTTAACTAATAGGTATCAGTAAGTGTTATATAATGAAGTTGAATCAAAATTATTACAATTAAAATCTGGTGTTCCCCAGGGGTCTGTTTTGGGACCACTACTATTTTTGATATATGTTAATGACATTATTAATATTTCGACGTTACTTGTACCAATACTTTTCGCTGATGATACTAACTTATTTCTTAGTGGTCCAAATATTGATGAATTGTTTACAAAAATCAACCCTGAAATGAAGAAGTTGATGAGATGGATTTATGCTAATAAACTTTCATTAAATATTTCAAAAACTCATTATATGATTTTCAGAACTAGAGGTAAAACAGTGAAAACTAATCTCAATGTTTATGTTGACCAGGTTAAAATAGATCATGTAGAATCAACAAAATGTTTAGGTGTAGTCATTGATGAAAGATTGTCTTGGTTCCATCATATTAATTACATAAAAAGTAAAATAGCAAAAAGTATTGGGATTTTGTGTAAAGCTAGAAAATTTATAAATGCCAACTCTTTGATTACTTTGTATAACAGCTTTATATATCCCTATATTACTTATGGTGTAGAAGTTTGGGGATCTGCAAATGATTGTTATGTTCAGCAGATTATAATATTGCAAAAGAGAACTGTCAGAATAATTACATCATCAAGACCAAGGGATCACACTGCCCCATTGTTTAAGTCACTCAAAATATTACCATTCTCTAAAGTTTATTCATACTGTGTTACAAAATTGATGTTTAAGTATGTAAAACGGTTGGTGCCGATAGCATTGAGAGGCATGTTTCCTACCAGTGAGGATATACACTCTTACCCCACCAGACAGAGAGGTAACCTTCGTGTACCACAAGGCAGAACAACAATGCTACACAGAACATTTAGATATAAAGGAACACGTATAGGGAACGAGGTATCAACAACTATAGACCATCATTGCTCATTATCAACTTATCAATACAGAATTAAGAAATATTTCATGACCAGGTAAATTATGTTTTATATTTATTTTTTTGTGTTAGGATGTAGCAGACAATAGAACATTTAAGAAAATTAGATTTAGCCTTCTAATAATTTAATACAGTTATTATATAGAATAGGAGGGCAAAATATACCAGTAGTTATCAGTCCTCATTGCCATGTATCAAGGAAGAAATTAAGTCAATATATATATTGTGTATATGTTCATGACAATAAAGATTTTTGAATTGAATTGAACAAGACAATAAAAATGGATAGAAAAATGTGGAAAAGAGAGAAGAGAATAATCTATATATACAGGAAGAGGAGAAAGAGAAAGATCTACATTTATGAAAAGGACGAGGAAGAGGAAAATAAAGAGGAAAACTAGGAGGAAAAGAACGAAACAAAACAACAACAAAATGGATAGAAGACTGTGGAAGAGAAAATAATAATATACGTATAATAATATAATAATAATATACAAGAGGAGGAAGAGAAAGAACTTAATATATAAAAAGGAAGAGGAAGAGGAGGAGGATCTTAATACAGGAGGAGTATGGAGAGAGGAAGGGGGAGGAGAGTAGGAGGAGGGAGGGAGTAGGGGAGGAGGAGGGAGAGAGGGGAGGGGGTAGGAGGAGGAGGAGGATCTTAATATGTGCCAAAAATATGGACCACGTTTTATGCTCCGGCCTGAGACTAATAAAGAATTCAGTGGTAGTGGCTGACTCCTCTTCTCTTCCTCCTCCTCCTCCTCTCCTTCCTCCTCCTCCTCCTCCTCCCCCTCTCGCCTCTGCGTTTTTATCTTTCTTTATATTCTTGTTTATCTCCTCCTCCTCCTCCTCCTCCTCCTCCTCCTCCTCCTCCTACTACTACTACTACTACTACTACTACTGCACTTTTGCTATTGCTTCTTCTACTCTTTCTCTTCCACTTCTTTCACTTCCTCCTCCTCTTCCTCTCGCTTCTTCTCCTCTTTACTACTTTCACCACCACCACCACCACCACCACCACCACCACTACCACCACCACTACTACTACTACTACTACTACTTATACCACTACTACTACTACTACTACTATTACTACTACTACTACTACTACGACTACTACTATTACTACTACTACTTACGACTACTACTATACTACTACTGCAACAACAACTACTACTACTATTACTACTACTAATAGTCATCGTATACGTATTTATATGATGTAAACTGATTTTATGTCTGCTAAGGAGCTCATGCTCAGCAGACTAATGCCTATAAAAAAAAATGTGCATATATGTATTCATGTCTATAATTGTTATTTGGCAATAAACTCTATAAACTTTAAACTACTACTATAATTACTACTACTATTACTACTACTACTATTACTACTACTACTATAACTACTACTACTATTACTACTACTATATAACTACTACTACCACTACTACAACTACTACTACTACTACGACAACTACTACTACTACTACTACTATAACTACTACTACTACTACTACTACTACTACTACTACGTTTCTCCTGCTGTTTCCTCCGTCTCGTCATTCTATTTCACTTTTGTTTACTTCAATATTTCCGCTTTCCTTCCATTGATTGCTTTTGTTTTTTCTTCCCATCTTTGTCTTCCTGTCAGTATCAGGGTTTGTTTATGTACGTATGTATGTATGTGTGTATGTAATTATTTGTCTGTGTCTATTTTCTTCCATCATTCTTCATTCATTCATTCCCATGTATCCTCGCTTATTCATTTCCTTTCTTATTCATCAATCATTTCGGCTTATCCTTCCTCTATTCTTTTTTCTCATTATTCCATTTTATCCACCTCCCTTATATTCGTTTATCCACCTCCTTTATTATCTATCACCCTTTAATTCATTTATCCACCTCGCTTTATTCAATTACCCACCTCCTTCTTATTCATTTTCCACCTCCTTTATTCTATTTATCCACCTCCCTTTATTCTATCTATCCACCTCCCTTTATTCTATTTATCCCCTCCCTTTTTATATTTATCCTTCCCTTTTATTCTATTTATCCACCTCCCTTCATTCTATTTATCCACCTCCCTTTATTCTATTTATCCACCTCCCTTCATTCTATTTATCCACCTCCCTTTATTCTATTTACCCACCTCCCTTTATTCTATTTATCCACCTCCCTTTATTATATTTATCCACCTCCCTTTATTCTATTTATCCACCTCCCTTTATTCTATTTATCCACCTCCCTTTATTATATTTATCCACTTCCCTTTATTCTATTTATCCACCTCCCTTTATTCTATTTATCCACCTCCCTTTATTCTATTTATCCACCTCCCTTTATTCTATTTATCCACCTCCCTTTATTCTATTTATCCACCTCCCTTTATTATATTTATCCACCTCTCTTCATTATATTTACCCACCTCCCTTTATTCTATTTATCCACCTCCCTTTATTCTATTTACCCACCTCCCTTCATTATATTTATCCACCTCCCTTTATTCTATTTATCCACCTCCCTTTATTCTATTTACCCTCCTCCTTTATTCTATTTATCCACCTCCCTTTATTCTATTTATCCACCTCCCTTCATTCTATTTATCCACCTCCCTTTATTCTATTTATCCACCTCCCTTTATTCTATTTATCCACCTCCCTTTATTCTATTTATCCACCTCCCTTTATTTTATTTACCCTCCTCCCTATTTACTTTTCCTCCCTCTTGTATTTCCTAATAAACTTTCTCTCTACACTTCCTCCCCCTCTTTCTCTTTGTAGGTAAACTATAACCCTTCTCCCCCTCTTCCCCTCTTCCCCCTCTTCCTTCCTTCCTTCTCTGCCCTTGTTGCAATCTCTCTTTCATTCTTCCCATCCCCATCCTTTTTTTCCCACCCACTGGCTTTATTTCATCTCCCCCTTTCACAATGGTCTCAACCCCTTCCTCCTCGACCCAATCGCCTTTCTTTATGTTTCCACAGTCAACACTTCTCGTTCCTAATTCCGGGGTCTATTCCCTTGCATTTATATAAGGCTTTCTTTTATGTGACTTTCTTTCCGCACAGCCTCTCTCCTCACGTCAGTAGAAACGAGATATGATTGGGAATAATGCAAAGGGAAGGACGGAAGGAAGAGTGGGTATAACAGGAGTGAGACAAAAACAGGAGACAAAAACAGGAGACAAAAACAGAAGAGAGAGACAAAAACAGGAGAAAGAGAGACAAAAACAAGAGAAAGAGACAAAACAGAAAAAGAGACAGAAAACAGAGAAGAACAAAACAGATAAGACAAAAACAGGAGAAAAAGACAAAAACATGAGAAAGAGGGACAAAAACAGGAGAAAGACAAAAACAGGAGAGACAAAAACAGGAGACAAAAACAGAAGAGAGAGACAAAAACAGGAGAAAGAGGACAAAAACAGGAGAAAGAGACAAAAACAGGAGAAAGAGAGACAAAACAGGAGAAAGAGACAAAAACAGGTGAGACAAAAACAGGAGAAAGAGACAAAAAAGGAGAAAGAGGGACAAAAACAGGAGAAAGAGACAAAAACAGGAGAGAGACAAAAACAAGACAAAAACAGGGGAGACAAAAACTGGAGAAAGACAGAAAAACAGGAGAAAGACAAAAACAGGAGGAAGAGACAAAAACAGGAGAAGAGGGACAAAAACAGGAGAAAGCGACAAAAAGAGACAAAAACAGGAGAAAGAGACAAAAACAGGAGAAAGAGGGACAAAAACAGGAGAAAGAGACAAAAACAGGAGAAAGAGACAAAAACAGGAAGAGACAAAACAGAGAAGAGACAAAAACAGGAGGAAGAGACAAAAACAGAGAAAGAGGGACAAAACAGGAAAGACAAAAACAGGAGAAGAGAGGACAAAAACAGGAGGAAGAGACAAAACAGGAGAAAAGGGACAAAAACAGGGAAGAGACAAAAACAGGAGAAACAGGGACAAAACAGGAGAAAGAGAGACAAAAACAGGAGACAAAACAGAGACAAAAACAGGAGAAACAGGACAAAAACAGGAGAAAGAGAGACAAAAGCAGGAGACAAAACAGGAGACAAAAACAGGAGCAAGAGACAAAAACAGAGAGAGACAAAAACAGGAGAAAGAGACAAAAACAGAGACAAAAACAGGAGAAAGAGACAAAAACAGGAGACAAAAACAGAAGAAAGAGACAAAAACAGGGGACAAAAACAGGAGCAAGAGACAAAAATAGGAGAAAGAGAGACAAAAACAGGAGAAAGAGACAAAAACAGGAGAGAGAGAGACAAAAACAGGGGAGAGAGGGACAAAAACAGGAGTAAGAGACAAAAACAGGAGAAAGAGATAAAACAGGAGAGAGAGAAAAAGGAGAAAAAGACAAAACATGAGAGAGAGGGACAACACAGGGAAAGAGACAAAAAGTTGAGAGAGAGGGACAAAACAGGCAAGACAAAAACAGAGAAAGAGACAAAGACAGGAGAAGAGACAAAAAAGAGAGAAGAGACAAAACAAGAGAAAGAGACAAAAAAGAGGAGGAAGAGACAAAACAGAGAAGACAAAAACAGAGAAAGAGACAAAAAACAGGAGAAAGAGAGACAAACAACAGGAGAAGAGACAAAAACAGGTAAAGAGGAAAAAACAGGAGAGAGACAAAAAACAGGAGACAAAAACAGGAGAAAGAGCAGAAAAACAAGGACAGTGGTGATAAAAAGGTTAGGAGAGAGGTGAGAAAGGGAGAGGAAAAACAATGATGAAAGGAAGGTAGGAATACAAAGAAAAAAGGTTGAGAGAGAGAGAGAGAGAGAGAGAGAGAGAGAGAGAGAGAGAGAGAGAGAGAGAGAGAGAGAGAGAGAGAGAGAGGGGAAAAGAAAGGACAACAATGATGGAAGGAAGGGAAGAGGACAAGAGAAAAAAACTAGAAAAGGGACGTAAAAAATATGATAATAGTACTGTCACAGGGAAGAAAAATGAAGGATAGGAAAAATACGTAAACAAGGATAAAGAGGAAGTGAGGAGGAATGGATGATGAACCGAGGAAGGAAAACAAAGGAGAGGAAGGACCAGGAAACATGGAATGAAATCAAACTGCAAATAATAAGACTAACATAAGATTAAAATTATGAAGCAACGAGATGAAAGAATGGAAGAAACGGTGGAATTATTAGAAGCAGTAAAGGTGGAATTATTAGAAGCAGAAAAGGTGGAATTATTAGAAGCAGTAAAGGTGGAATTATTAGAAGCAGTAAAGGTGGAATTATTAGAAGCAGTAAAGGTGGAATTATTAGAAGCAGAAAAGGTGGAATTATTAGCAGCAGTAAAGGTGGAATTATTAGAAGCAGAAAAGGTGGAATTATAAGCAGCAGTAAAGGTGGAATTATTAGAAGCAGTAAAGGTGGCATTATTAGAAGCAGTAAAGGTGGAATTATTAGAAGCAGAAAAGGTGGAATTATTAGAAGCAGTAAAGGTGGAATTATTAGAAGCAGTAAAGGTGGAATTATTAGAAGCAGTAAAGGTGGAATTATTAGAAGCAGAAAAGGGGGAATTATTAGAAGCAGTAAAGGTGGAATTATTAGAAGCAGAAAAGGTGGAATTATTAGAAGCAGAAAAGGTGGAATTATTAGAAGCAGTAAAGGTGGAATTATTAGCAGCAGAAAAGGTGGAATTATTAGAAGCAGTAAAGGTGGAATTATTAAAAGCAGTAAAGGTGGAATTATTAGAAGCAGTAAAGAGAGCGAGAATTAATGAGAGAAAGAGAAAAGAATGAGAGAAAATAAAACTTATAAAAAAAGGACAATCACGGAATGAGAGGTCTGATGGAAAAATAATGAGGACAAAAAATATATCGAAAATGAAATTTAATTAGAAAAAAAAAACAGACTTGATGTAGCAGATGAGTAAAAAAAATTGAAGGGAAAAAAAAAATCGAAGATGAAACTAGAAATAAAGAAAAAAAGACTGTAGAAGATGAGTAAAAACAGATGGACACAAAAAAATATCGCAAATGAAACTATAAACAAAGAAAAAAGGCTGTAGAAGATGAGTAAAAACAGATGGACACAAAAAAATATCGAAAATGAAACTATAAACAAAGAAAAAAGACTGTAGAAGATGAGTAAAAACGCCTTTGGAACACAAAAACTAAAAAAAATTAAAAAAAATTTAAAAAAAAAACAAAAAAAAAAAGGCCCTGAGAAAAAGAGTAAAAACAGAGGACACAAAAAATTTCCAAATAAACAAAAAAACCAAAGAAAAAAGGGCTTTTAAAATATGGGGAAAAAAACCCAGAGGGACCCAAAAAATTTTTTCGAAAATGAAAACCTAAAAAAAGAAAAAACTTTAAAAGATGGGGGTAAAAACAGATGGCCACAAAAAAAATTTTCAAATTTTTAAAAATTTAAACAAGAAAAAAAGACTGTAAAAGATTTTTAAAAACGGAGGGCCCCCAAAAAAAAATTTATCGAAAAATAAACTACCCAAAACAAAAAAAAAAGGCTTTTAAAGTGGAGAAAAAACAGCTGGACAAAAAAAAAATCGAAAATGCAATTAGACAAAAAATAAGAACGATATATATAAAACAATACATATATGAGTAAGAGAAAGATGGCTTGCATAGTTACACAGCTTTTAATGACCAAAACAGTAAAAACCCTTTAACTTAAATCGGGATCATTTAAATTAGAATCTGTTCAAAAACCCCAAAAACATATCATGAAAAGTTTTTTTACACGAAAACGCAACGAAAATAATTTAAAGGGGGCAAAAAAAAAAAATTTTTTTTAAATTTTGACATTTTTGGCACAGAAATAGGGGAAATGACTGCCCTTCTCTCTTCTTTTCTCTCTCCCTCCCCCCCTCCCCCTTTTCTCCCCCTTTCTCTCCCTCTCCCATCTCTCCCTTCTCTCTCTCTCCCCTCCTCCTCTCTCCTCTCTCTCTTTTCTTCTCTCCTTCTCTCGGTTTTCCCTTTTTTTTCAAGGGAATTATTGGGGGCGATTTTGTTTTGTTTTGGGTTTGTTACTAAATACGTTGATGGTTTTTCTGTCTCTCCGTCTGTCTGTACGTATCTCTCTCTCTCTCTCTCTCTTTCCCCCTTCCCCTTTTCCTTTCCTCCTCTTCTTTTCTCTCTCCCCAATCCTCTTTTCCCCCACCCTCTCTCTCTCTCTCTCCCCTTTTCTTCAAAATTATACTCCATCTCTTTATTGTATTCCTCCATCTCCCTTCCTATGCATCTCCTTTCCTTCTTTCCGGCACTCCCTCTATCATGCCCTCCCTTTCTCCCTTCTTCCCTCTATCCTATTATTTACCTTTCCTTATTCCCTACCTTCCCCTACCCCTTACACCCTTTTAAAAATCCCCCTTCCTTATTCCCTTCCATCTCCCCTTTTTCCCCCTTCCCCCTTTGTCCTTAAATTTTCTCCCCCTTTTTTCTCTCTCTCTCTCAACCTAAACTCTCTCTTTCCCTCTCTCTCTCTCCCCATTCCCTTTTCCCCTCTCTCGTCTCTCTCTTCATCTCTCTCTCCCCTCTACTCTCAAAAACCCATTCCATTCTGCCCTCAACTTTCCACTCACACATTCCTCAAATTTTCTTTTAACCCCATGGAAAGCCCCCTTTTTCCCCCCCTCTTGAAAACACATACCCAGAATTCCTCTTACTTACTCTTGCATCCACACCCCTCTGGAAATTCTTGTACTCTTGCCCTTTTTTGCATCCGCCTTAATTTCCCCTGATTAATTCACTTAAACCCAAACCCCTAGCAGCTTTTTCTCTCTCTCTCTCCTCTCTCCCTTCTCCTCTCTCTCTCCTCCCTTCTCCCCACCTCTCTCCCCCTCTTTTCTCCTCTCTTCTCCCCTCCTCTTTTCTAGTTTCTAAGAAAAAAGAAAGGCAAGAATTT
This sequence comes from Chionoecetes opilio, assembly GCA_016584305.1. NCBI lineage: Eukaryota > Metazoa > Arthropoda > Malacostraca > Decapoda > Majidae > Chionoecetes > Chionoecetes opilio. The sequence goes on along the minus strand of JACEEZ010009705.1, from coordinate 551,209 downwards.
TGTAGGAGGCAAGAAAAAGGGAGGAAAAAGTTTAAAAGGGGAAACGAAGGGGAAGAAGAAAAATAAAGGAAAAAAGAAAAAATAAGGTGAAAATTGGAATCCCGGTGAAGAATTGTTATGGGGAAGAAAGGGGGGGAAAAGGGTATGAGGAGGGGAAGAGGAGGAGGAGGGAAAGGGTAAAAAAATTTGTTTCTCCACGGAGGGTGACATTGTAAAAACTTGAAGCCTCCCTAAACGGGGAACGGTTGTAGTAGTAGAAAGTGTAGTATAGTTTTTGTTTTTGTTTTATAGTAAAAGTAGTTTTTTGTTTATTAGTAGTAGTAGAAAGTATTTTTGGAGTAAAAAATATTTTTTTGTATTAGTTTTTTTTAAGTAGTAGTATTAAAAATTAGTAGTAGTAAGTATGGGTTGGTTGTTAGTAGTAGAAAGTTATTTAAGTAGAGGAAGGGTAGTATTTAGTCGCGAGTAGTAGTTTATAGGGCGCAGTATTAGTAGTAAAAGTAGTATTTTTTTGGGGGCTAGTAGTGAAATGAAAGGCCCGCAGTAGAAATAGTAGCAGTAGTATTAGGGGTATTTCGAAATAGTGTAGAAGTAGTAGTAATGGGTAGTAAAGGGTAGTAATAAGAAAAGTAAATTTGGGTATTCATTGGGTAGATAGAAAGTGATTGTTTTAGTTTTTTTGAATAAAAATTTATGGGGTTTTCCTATTTGCTACAAATTTTGGGGGTTTTATGTGCTGTGGGTGGGGTTTTTGTGTGGGGGTTTTGGTGGTGTAAGGGGTGAGTGGGGGGGTAGGGGTGATTGAGTGAGTGGGGTGAGTGAGTAAATGAGTGGGGTGAGTGATTGATTTGAGTGAGGGAGTGAAGGGGTGAGTGAGTGATGAGTGTGTGTGTGTTTGTTTGTAAAACCTATATATCCATCTTTTCCCTTTGCTCAAGAAATGACACCCAAATTAAATAAGTAACCCAAAACCCAATTTAAAAATAAAATTTTAAACATCTATAATTTTCCTCCCCAGTTTTTTTGTACGGTTTTTTTCCCTTTCCTTCCCAAATTTCCCAAATCTAAAAAACTGCCAATTATTGACAGAAAAGCTAGAATTTTCCCCTTTTTTCCATGAACCCCTTTTTCCCTTTAAAACGAAAAGAATAGTAATTTTTTAAATAAGAGAGAGGAAAAGGGGGGAGAGAGAGAGAGGAGAGAAAAGGGGAAGGGAGAGAGAGAGAGAAAAGAGAGAGAAAAAGAGGAGAGAGAGAGAGAGAGAGAGAGAGGGAAGAGAGAGAAAGAGGGAGGGGCCCACACTTGCAATTTTCCCCCTCCCTTATCCTTAGATAGAAAAGAAAAGATAGATAGATAAAAGTAGAGGAGGAAAAAAGAAAGGGGAGAGTTTAGAGAGAGAGAGAGAGGGGAAGAGGAAGGGGAAGAGAGGAAAAGAGAGAAGAGAGAAAAAGAGAGGAAAGGAAAGGAAGAAAAAGGAAAAAGAAAAAGAGAAAAGAGAAAAGAAAAAAAGGGTTAAGAAAGGTGAGAAACCCAATAAATAGAGAGAGAAGAAAGAAAAGAAGAGAGAGGAGGTGAAAAAGAAAGGGGGCAAAAAAGGGGGAGATAAAGGGGGAAAAGCAAGCAAAGAAAGTAAAAAAGGGGAGGAAGGGAAGGGAAGGGGGGAAAAAGGGAGGAAGGGAAAGGGAAGGGGGGGAAGGGGGGTGGGGGGGGGGGGAAAGAGAGGAAGAGAGAAAGGGGGAAAAGAAGGAGAAAGAAGGAAGGGGACGGGGAAAAAGAGAAAGGAAAAAAAAGGGTAAAAAGAGAAATTTTTTTTTTTTTTTAAGAATTTGAAAGGGGGGTTTTTTTTTAAAAAAAAAAAACCCCCCCTCCTTCCTTTTTGGGGGTTTAAAAAAAATTTTAAATCCCCCTTTTCCCTTTCCCTTTCTTCTCCTTCTTTTCCCCTCCTCCTAAATTTTCCCCGTCACTTAAAAAATTTTTTCGGTTTTTTTTCCCCCTTTCCCCTCTCTCTCTCTCTCTCTCCTCCCTTCTCTCCCCAATCTTCCCCCTTTCTCTCTCTCTCTCTCTACCCCTCTCTCTCTTTTATTTCCCGTCCATCTCTAAAATTCTGTTTTTTTTTCTGTTCCTTTTTTTTTTTTTTTCGCTCTCTCTCCTTCCCTCTCTCTTTTCTCCTTCTCTCTCTCCTCCTCTCTCCTCCTCTCTCTCTCTCTCTCTCCTCGTCTCTCTCTTCCTCCCCATTTTCTCTCTCTCTCTGGGCTCCCCATTACTTTTCCATCCCCTCCATTCTGCCCTTTTTTCCCTTTTCCTTCTCCTCTTTTCTCTCTTTTCCTCTCCCCTCCTCTCTCCCTCTCTTCTAAATTCTCTTCTCCCCTCGTTTTCTCTCTCCTTTTTCTTCTCTCTCCCCTTTCCCCTCTCCCCTCTCTTTTGTAACCCCCTGAGTGCCCACTGAATAAAAAAAACAAAAAAAAAACCCTTTTTGTACATATAAGCAGTCAAAAATATATAGAAGCAAAAAAACGAAAATGAAAAGGCCCTCAAAGAATAGAAAAGCCCCTGGGAATATAAAAACCTCCTTATTTTAAATTTCCCTGTGACTTAGGTGACTTTTCAATTAGAAACTTTCGGAAAATAGAAGGGAAGAAAAAACCCCCAAAGGGTTTAACCAAACAGAAGATAACCAAAAACGGAATTTTGGGAAAAAGCGAGCATGTTTCTTCTTTTTTATGATGTAGTGGGTGTTTTTCCTGCCAGTTTTCCCCCAAAACCCAGCTCGCTTTCTCCTCTCCCCTTCCCTTCTCTCTTCTCTTTTTTCTCCATCTCTCTCCCATCCCCTTCTTTCTCTCTCTCCCCCTTCCCCCTCTTCTCTTTTTCATCTTCCTCCCCCTTTTTTTTTTCTCTCTCTCTCTCTCTTTTCCCCCTTTTCCCCTCTTGTTTGTATTTTTTCTGTTCCCCCCGGGTTCTCTCTCTTTTCTCCCCCTCTCTCCTCTCCTTTTTTTTCTTTTCCACTCTCTCGTCTCTCTCCCCTCCCCTCTTCTCCTCTCCTCTCTCTTTTCCCCTCCCCTCTTTCTCCTCTCCCCTTTTCCTCCCTCTCTCTCTCTCCTCCTCTCTTCTCTGTGTGTGTGTGGGGTGGGGTTGTTTTTGGCCCTCTCTCCTTTCTTTTCTCTACCCCTCTCTCCCCTCTCTCCTCTCTTCTCCCCTCTCTCTCTTCTTTCCCCGGTCTTCTCCTCTCTCTCCTTCTCTTTTCCCCTCTCCCCTCTCTCCCCTTTTCCTTCTTTTTAACTTAAACCCCAAAAAAATTTCTTTCATTTTCTTGCCCTTAGATATAAAAAAACATGTAGTTTCTCAATATTATTTTTTTCATTAAAATTACCAATATCCATTTTCCTATATCCAGCTACATGATATTAACCTAAAATCTAATTATCTTACAACCCCAAAGGGAAAAAAAATTATCTAATTAAACGTTGAGTCATTTTTTTTTTAAGTAAAAAATTTTAATAAAACCCTAAATTACCCTTCTGCAAAATAAAGAAAAAATAAATAAATAAAATTCCCCCCCAAAATTTTGGGAAAAAACGAAAAAAAAGATCCAGGGAAAAAAATTTAATTTTTCCCCTTTTTTAAACGAAAATTAAAAAAAATTTTCCCTTTGGAAAAAAAAAAATTTGCAGGCCCCTCAACCCAAAAGAGAAAAAAAACGAAATAAAAAAAATTTTTCCCGGATGAAAAATGAAAATTTTTTAAAAAATAGATTTCTATTACCTAATTGGGATTATTATTTTCTTTACGTTTTACTTCTTCTTATATCACTTCTGTAGGATGCGAATACGAAAAAAACTGACCACTCATCCAATTAAACCAAAGAAAAAAACCCCTAAATTTTTTTCCCTCCTCTCTCCCTCTGTTTTTTTGTTTTTTTCTCTTTTTTTTTTTCCTTTTTCCCCCTTCTCTTTTCTCTCCCCTTTTTCTTCTCTTTTGTCTTTAAATTTTGTCTCTCTTTTTTTTCTCTTTCCTTCTCTCTCTCTCTCTCTCTCTCCCTCTTCTCCTCCTTCTCTTCTCATCCCCTTTTCTCGTCATCTCTCTCTCTCTTCCTGTTCTTTCTGTCTCCTTTTTTTCTTTCCTCCCCATCTCTCTCTTTTCTCTGTTCTTTTTTCTTCTCTTTTCTTTTCTCCCCTTCCCTCTCTCCCCTCTCTCTCCCCCTCTTTTCTCTGTCTTTGCTTCTCTTTTTTCTCTTTCCCATCTCTTTTCCCCTTTTCTCCCCTTTCCCCCCTCTCTTTTTCCTTCCCCTTTCCTCCTCACCTTTCCTTCTCTTTTTTTAAATTCCACAAAAAGTTTACAAAAATTTTAAAAAAATTAAATGAAGGCTAAAGGGGGGAAATTGGCCATTTTTAATTTTCCCACCCTTTGGGGCCTCCTGCCCTTCTTTCCCCTTTTTTTCGCTCCCCAATATTAAAAAGAAAATTTTACGAAAATTTGGAAAAAAACCTTCTTTTTTTCTCTCCTCTTCTCTTCTCCTTTTCTCTCTCTTTTCTCCCCTCCCCCCTCCCCCTCTCTCCTTTTCCCCCCCGGTTTTTCTTCTCCTTTTCTCTCCCCCTCTCCTCTCTCCTTCTCCTCTCTCTCCCCCCCCCCTTTTCTTTCTTTCTCTCCTTTCCCTCAAAAAGACTTCCCCACCCCCTAAACAGGAAACTGAACGGGCCCCTTTTTTCCCCCCCTTTCCCTCGTACCCCCCTTCCCGGGCCTAAAATTTCTCCTCTCCCCCCTCCCCCTTTTTGTCTTTTCTTTCCTCTCTTTTTTTTTCCCTCTATTTTCTCTGCCCCTTACCCAAAAAACTTTTCCCTACCGCCCCCCTTTTTCCCCCAAAGGGTTTTTTTAAAGGGGTCCCTTTTTAAAAAAATTTCCCTTTTTATTTCTTTCCTTTCCACCAAAAAGGGGACCCCAAAACCCTTCCGGACATTTTTAAAATTTTTCTCCCTCCCCTCCCCTTTTTTTCCTCTTTTCCCCTTTGTTTCTTTTCTTTTTTCTTCCCTTCAAACTTTTTCCCTTTTTCTTTCCTTTTTCCCCTTTCTTTTCTTTTTCACTTTTCCCCCCTTTCCCAAAACATTTTTAAAATTTATTTTCCCTTTCCCCATTTTTCTTTCCCTTAAAATTTGGTTTTTTTCCCCAAAAATTTTCCCCTTTCTTTTTTTTTATTTTTTAATCCCTCAATTTTCCATTTTTTTTCCCCAAAAACCTCCCCTTTGTTTTCCCCCCCTTTTTTTTTTTCTTTTCCCCCCAATTTTCTCCCCTAAAAAAAAAATTTTTTCCCCCCCCTTTCCACAATTTTTTTTTTCCCCTTTCTCCCCCCCTTTTTTGTTTCCCCCCTTTCCCAATATTTTCCCCCCATTTTCCCTATTTCTCCCCCCATTTCCCCTATTTTTCTTCCCCCCCTCATTTCCCTTTTTTTTCTTCCCCTTTTCCCCTCATTTTCCCTTTTTTTCCCCCCTCATTTTCCCTTTTTTTTTCCCGTTTTCCCCCCATTTCCCCCTTTCTCCCCTCATTTTCCCCCTTTTCTTCCCCTCATTTTTCCTTTTCCTCCCCTTTTTTCCCAAAATTTCTCCCCTCATTTTTCCCCCATTTCCCCCCCCCTCATCCCCTTTCCCCCCCCCTTTTAAATTTTTCCCCTATTTCCCTTTCTCCCCCCTTCCCCTGTTTTTTCCCCCATTTTCCCTTCTTCTTCCCCCTCATTTTTCCCTTTATTTTTTCCCCTCATTGTTTTCCCCCCATTTCCCCCTTTTTCCCCTTTTTAAAATTTTTCCCCCCATTTCCCCTTTCCCCCCCTCATTTTTTAAAATTTCTCCCCTCTTTTTTCCCTTTTTTTTTTTTTTTTTTTTTTTTTTTTTTTTTTTTTTTTTTTTACAAATTTTTTTGGTTTTTTTTTCCCCCAAAATTTCCCTATTTTTTTTACCCCCCATTCCTTTTGTCCCACCCTTTCCCCATTTCTTTTAGTTTTCCAATTTTTTCTTCATTTTCCGGGATTTTCCCCACCCCTTTAAAACTTAGGTTTTTTCCCCCCCTTCATTTCCCCCAAGTTTTTTTTTTTTTTCGATAATTTTTAGCCCGTTCCCGGGGGAAAGGGTGGGAAAAAATTTTTTTGTCCTTCCCCCCCAAAAAATAAATTTTGTTTTCCCCCTTTGGGCGTTCCCTTGGGTGGGGGGTTGGGGTGAGTTGGGCGCCCACGGCCCCCCGGGGTATGCGGAGGGGCGGGGCCGGCCTGGGGGAGGGAAAAAATTTTTTTGGCCCCGTGGGCCGTTCCCTGTTTTTGGGATTGGGTTTTTGGGGGGGCCCAGTTGCATGCCGGGGGGGCCTTAGGGAGTGGCCGGGGATTTTGGGGAAGGTTTTGGGGGACCTTTTCCCGGGGCCCAAAGGGAAAAAGGGTTGGGGGGCAGGGGACCAAGGGCAGGGGGGGGTATCCAATTGGGGGCCCGGGGGGACTTTGGGGCCCCATAAAGGGTTGTGACACCCCGACGTCCCAAGGGGGTGGGAAAAAGGGTCCTGACGCAGTTCAACCTTCCCCCGCGGCCTTGGAGGCTGTCTTCCTGACGTGGGTGGTGAAGGGAGGGGGGGGTGTTCCAAACCCCAAAGCCGAGAATGTTTTACCGCCGGGTTTCAAGGGGAACCTTCCCGCCAGAAAATGGGTGGGATAAGGGGGTCTGGGGGGGGGGTGTCGCCCGGGGATCCATGACCTTGTTTTTTGTCCCCGGGCAATCGACCCCCACCGTGCCCCCCCATGAAGGGGAAAGGTCTCCAAAACTTTTTTTGACAGGGCGACAGTTGTTTCGGTTTCCCGTATGTCACAGGGGAAAAGTGAGGGGGGCAGTCTCCGCGTAGGCCCCTGTGCCTCCGGGGGGGAGCTCAAAGGGGGTCATTGAAAAACACCTTTTCCCTAAAAAGGGTTTCCCAAGGGAAAACTGCCCTTTGGGAAACCACCTCCCTATGCTTGTGCTTCTCCCCTATTTCTCCCCTCATTTCCCGTTTATCCCCTCCTTTTTCCCAAATGCCTTCTTTTCCCCCCCCTTTCCCCTATTTATCCCCCATTTTCCCCTGTTTTTTTTTCCCCCCATTTTTTCCCCCATTTCCCCTGCTTCTCTCCTCATTTCCCCGATTTATCCCTCATTTCCCCTATTTATCCCCCTCCTCCCTTCTACACGTGTCCTATTTCACCCGCTGGAAAAAGAAAAAAAAATTCCGCACTCTATTTCCAAACCCAAATTTTACTTTCCCATCTTCTTTCGCACCATTTTCTTTTCTTCAATATCGAGGTTCCGATCTTTCATTTATCTTTGTGCTTTTACCAATCGCCTAAATCATGATAACAGGAGGAGGAGGAGGAGGAGGAGGAGGAGGAGGAGGAGGAGGAGGAGGAGGAGGAGGAGGAGGGGAGGAGGAGGTAGAGTGAGGAGAGTAGGAGAGGAGGAGGGGGAAAAGGATGGGAGGGGGTGGGGAGGAGAAGAGGAGGATGAGAGGAGGAGGAGGAGGAGAGGAGAGGAGGAAGGAGGAAAAGAGGAGGAAGAGAGAGATTGGAGGAAAAGAAGAAGGAAGAGAGAGAGAAAGAATAGCAACATAAAAGACTGCAAGACTATGAAAAAACGTAACCACGAAAATATGAAACCCCGAAAAACTTGATGAATTTCGTGACCTCAGCCTCGCATCTGGAGGTCATCCGTCATGGGTCAAAAAGAAGCGAAGAGACTAGCGAATAATAGAAAAGAAGAAAAGACAAACCTGAGATGAAGGAGAAATTGTATCTGGACATTGAATGATGGTAATGGAGGAGAGAGAGTGGATGACAGAGAGGGGAGGAGAGGGAGAGAGGGAGAGGAAGGAGAGAGAGAGAGAGGAGAAAAAGAGAGAGAGAGAGAGAGAGAGAGAAGAGAGGAGAGAGAGAGAGAGAGAGGAGGAGAAAAGAAGAGAGAAGAGGAGAAAAAAAAAAAGAGATTGAAGATGAGAATAGACACTTTAGTTCTCATCTCTCTCTCCTCTCTCTCTCTCTCTCTCTCTCCTCCTCTCTCTTCTCTCTCTCTCTCTCTCTCTCGTAATCCGCTGAGTGTCACTAAGATGAGATGAATAAGAAATAAAAATAAAAAAACTCGTCTTTTGTACATAGAGCAAATTAAAAAAATAGAAAGAAAAGTCTCTCTCTCTCTCTCTCTCTCTCTTCCTCTCTCTCTCTCTCTCTCTCTCCTCTCTTCCTCTCTCTCTCTCTCTCTCTCTCAATGCAACCCAACACAAAAAAACAAAGGCAACCAAGCGTAACCAAACAGCAAGGAATGTCCCTCAGAGTTCACCTGCCCCCCACACACACACACACACACACACACACACACACACACACACACACACACACACTTGCCCCCCCCCCCCCCCCGACACACACACACTCACCACAGAACCGTGACGCACAACGTGAATAAATGCTGCTCACCTGAACACTAAATGTCGACAAGCAGACCTGAGTTCCTAGACTGACCCTTACACACCTGGCGGACATAAAGTGAGTGCTCTGGTGGAATGACCTCACCATTATACCAGGTCAACCAGGTCATCAAAATAATGGTATGTCTTATTGGGGTTAGTTTTGCTTCATGTAGAGTTTATATTGAATGTAAATGTGAGGTAAAAAAAAAAAAAAAAAAAAAAAAAAAAGTAAATAGATGAAATATTACCTGTGTTCTT
>JACEEZ010009705.1:525000-532500 GCA_016584305.1 Chionoecetes opilio | reverse complement strand
TCTCTCTCTCTCTCTCTCTCTCTCTCTCCTCGTCCTCTTCTCTCTCTCTCTCTCTCTCTCTCTCTCTTCCTCCTCCCCCCCCCCTGGTTGTTAAGGCTCTTAATACTGAGTTCCCTGTGGCTTGTATTACTTTTCATTTTAAACGGTAGGTTCTCAAAATGATACGCGTTATATTTCCGCAAGATTTCCCTCAGCCACCACACCTGCACACACCTGTCCACACCTGTACAATGGGGACACCGGGCCGTGAAATGATCCCTCGCCACCACAAGGATATTCTAGGTTTGCATCACGTAGCCTCGACACTACACTAAATTTCCTTCTGTAGATTTTTTTCCCGTTTTTATTAAATTTTTTTACATTATAAATGCGGGAATTAAAATTTTATATTTTTTTTTTTAAAATCAAAGGGAAATGCGAGTATTTTTTTTTTTTTTTTTACATCAATACTGGGGAGTATTTTTTTTTTTTTTCATCAAAAAGTCTGCAGTATTTTTTTTTTTTACATCAAAAGTCCCGCGGTTAAATTTTTTTTTTTTTTAAAAATCAAAAGCTGGGGAGTTTTTTGTTTTTTATATCAAATATTTTTTGCGGGGTATTTCTTTTTTTTTAATCAAAAACTGGAGTATTTTTTTTTTTTTTTCATCAAAGGGCTGCGGAAATATTTTTTTTTTTTACAAATTTAAAGACTGCGAGTATTTCTTTTTTTTTTTTCATTAAAAAGGAAATGCGAAATATTTCTTTTTTTTACATCAAAAATCTCGAGTATTTCTTTTTTTACATCAAAAAATTTTGCGAGTATTTTTTTTTTTTTACATCAAATATCTGCGAGTATTTCTTTTTTTTTAAACAAATTACTGGGGGTATTTTTTTTTTTTTTACTCAAAAAATCTGCGAGTATTTTTTTTTTTTTTTCATCAATGACCGGTATTTTTTTTTTTTTACATCAAATGACTGCGAGTATTTCTTTTTTTTACATCAAAAGCTGCGATATTTTTTTTTTTTTTACTCAAAGACTGCGAGTTTTTTCTTTTTTTTTCATTAAATTCTGCGATATTTTTTTTTTTTTTCTCAATATCTGCGGTATTTCTTTTTTTTTTCATCAAAAGTCGCGATATTTCTTTTTTTTAATCAATTCTGCGGTTTTTTTTTTTACACAAAAATTCCCAGATTTCTTTTTTTTTCATCAAATATGCGAGTATTTTTTTTTTTACATCAAAGGCTGCGAGTATTTTTTTTTTTTTACATTAAAAAGAATGCGAGTATTTCTTTTTTTTTTTACCAAATGACTGCGATATTTCTTTTTTTTTCATCAAATGACTCGGGATTTCTTTTTTTTTTTTTACACAATACTGCGATATTTTTTTTTTTTACATCAAATGACTGCGAGTATTTCTTTTTTTTACATCAAATATCTGCGAGTATTTCTTTTTTTTACATCAAATATCTGCGAGTATTTCTTTTTTTTACATCAAATATCTGCGAGTATTTCTTTTTTTTACATCAAATATCTGCGAGTATTTCTTTTTTTTACATCAAATGGCTGCGAGTATTTCTTTTTTTTTACATCAAATATCTGCGAGTATTTCTTTTTTTTACATCAAATATCGCGGTAATTTCTTTTTTTACATCAAAAAATTTTGCAGTATTTTTTTTTTTTCTGGGGCCTTTTTTTTTTTTCTCTTTTTCGGGTTTTTTTTTTTTTCTTTCTCTTTTTCTTTTTTTTAACAAAAGGCTGCGATATTTCTTTTTTTTTACACAAAAATTTTGCGAGTTTTCTTTTTTTTCCTCAAAAATCTGCGGGATTTTTTTTTTTTTTACATCAAAACTGCGAGATTTTTTTTTTTAATCAAATTGCGAGTATTTCTTTTTTTTTTCAAAAATTTTCGAGTATTTCTTTTTTTTACATCAAATCTGCAGTTTTTTTTTTTTACACAAATACTGCGAGTTTTTTTTTTTTACTCAAAAACTGCGAGATTTCTTTTTTTCATCAAATTGCGATATTTCTTTTTTTACATCAAATTCTGCGAGTTTTTCTTTTTTAATCAAAAAACGCGAGATTTCTTTTTTTACTCAAATCTGCGGTATTTCTTTTTTTTTTCATCAAATATCTTCGAGTATTTTTTTTTTTTACACAAAAAGGCTGCGAGTTTTCTTTTTTTTTCTCAAATGACTGCGGGTATTTTTTTTTTTACATCAAATCTGCGGTATTTCTTTTTTTTTAATCAAATCTGCGATATTTTTTTTTTTTTACATCAAATACTGGAGTATTTCTTTTTTTTACATCAAATGACTGCGAGTATTTCTTTTTTTTACATCAAATGACTGCGAGTATTTCTTTTTTTTACATCAAATGACTGCGAGTATTTCTTTTTTTTACATCAAATGACTGCGAGTATTTCTTTTTTTTACATCAAAGACTTGGGGGATTTCTTTTTTTTAATCAATACTGCGGTATTTTTTTTTTACTAAATGCTGGATATTTTTTTTTTTTCATCAAATACTGCGAGTATTTCTTTTTTTTACATCAAATGACTGCGAGTATTTTTTTTTTTTACATCAAATGGCTGCGAGTATTTTTTTTTTTTACATCAAATATCTGCGAGTATTTCTTTTTTTTACATCAAATAACTGCGAGTATTTCTTTTTTTTACATCAAATGGCTGCGAGTATTTCTTTTTTTTACATCAAATATCTGCGAGTATTTCTTTTTTTTACATCAAATGACTGCGAGTATTTCTTTTTTTTACATCAAATGACTGCGAGTATTTCTTTTTTTTACATCAAATGATGCGAGTATTTCTTTTTTTTACATCAAATGACTGCGAGTATTTTTTTTTTTCATCAAATATCTGCGAGTATTTCTTTTTTTTTCATCAAATGGCTGCAGTTTTCTTTTTTTTACATCAAAAATCTCGAGTATTTTTTTTTTTTACATCAAAAGCGCGATATTTCTTTTTTTTTAAAACAAATGCTGCGAGTTTTCTTTTTTTTTCATCAATACTGCGAGTTTTTTTTTTTTTACATCAAAGACGCGGTATTTCTTTTTTTTTAAACAAATGCTCGGTATTTCTTTTTTTTTAAACAAATGACTGCGAGTATTTCTTTTTTTTCATCAAATGATGCGGTATTTTTTTTTTTAAATCAAAAGAGCGAGTATTTTTTTTTTTTAATCAAAAGATGCGAGTATTTTTTTTTTTTTTCATCAATGGCTGCGGTATTTCTTTTTTTTTAAACAAATGAATCAGTATTTTTTTTTTTTACATCAAAAGACTGCGATATTTTTTTTTTTACATCAAAAAACTCGAGTATTTCTTTTTTTTACATCAAATATCTGCGAGTATTTCTTTTTTTTACATCAAATAACTGCGAGTATTTCTTTTTTTTACATCAAAAATCGCGAGTATTTCTTTTTTTTTTCATCAATATTGCGAGTATTCTTTTTTTACATCAAAAAGCGAGTATCTTTTTTTTACATCAAATCTGCGGTATTTCTTTTTTTACATCAAAAATCGCGATATTTCTTTTTTTTTTTCATCAATGACTGCGAGTACTTTTTTTTTCATCAAATGACGCGAGTATTTTTTTTTTTAACCAAAAATGCGAGTATTTCTTTTTTTACATCAATGGCTGCGATTTTCTTTTTTTTTCTCAAATTTCTGCGAGTATTTTTTTTTTTACATCAAATGACTCGAGTATTTTTTTTTTTTTTCATCAATGGCTGCGATATTTTTTTTTTTTACATCAAATTGCGGTATTTTTTTTTTTTTAATCAAATGACTGCGAGTATTTCTTTTTTTTTTCTCAAAGCGCGGTATTTTTTTTTTTTACATCAAATTGCGAGTTTTCTTTTTTTTTTAAACAAAGATGCGAGTATTTCTTTTTTTTACATCAAAAGCTGCGAGTATTTTTTTTTTTTTTACATCAAAAGACTGCGTTTTCTTTTTTTTAATCAATGTGCGAGTATTTCTTTTTTTTACATCAAATGACTGCGAGTATTTCTTTTTTTTACATCAAATAACTGCGAGTATTTCTTTTTTTTACATCAAAAAAGACGCGAGTATTTTTTTTTTTAAACAAAAACGCGAGTATTTCTTTTTTTTACATCAAATGACTGCGAGTATTTCTTTTTTTTACATCAAATGACTGCGAGTATTTCTTTTTTTTAAATCAAATGACTGCGAGTATTTCTTTTTTTTAAATCAAATGACTGCGAGTATTTTTTTTTTTTCTCAATGGGCGCGAGTATTCTTTTTTTTAATCAAAGCGCATATTTCTTTTTTTTTAAACAAAGACTGCGATATTTTTTTTTTTACATCAAATGGCTGCGAGTATTTCTTTTTTTTACATCAAATGACTGCGAGTATTTCTTTTTTTTAAATCAAATGACTGCGAGTATTTCTTTTTTTTACATCAAATGACTGCGAGTATTTCTTTTTTTTAAATCAAATGACTGCGAGTATTTCTTTTTTTTAAATCAAATGACTGCGAGTATTTCTTTTTTTTACATCAAATAACTGCGAGTATTTCTTTTTTTTACATTAAATGACTGCGAGTATTTCTTTTTTTTTTACATCAAATGGCTGCGAGTATTTTTTTTTTTTTTCAAATATCTGCGAGTATTTCTTTTTTTTACATCAAATATCTGCGAGTATTTCTTTTTTTTACATCAAATGGCTGCGAGTATTTCTTTTTTTTTTACATCAAATGACTGCGAGTTTTTTTTTTTTTTAAAAAATCCAATACTTTGCGAGTATTTCTTTTTTTTACATCCAATAACTGCGAGTATTTCTTTTTTTTACATCCAATGACTGCGAGTATTTCTTTTTTTTACATCCAATGACTGCGAGTAATTCTTTATTTTTATACCTAAATTCCTGCAAAAAAAATATACTTCATGAAACTAATTAACAAATAAATTAACAAGATATATAAAATGAGTAAAATAAAAGTCGACGCATATAATAGTTTATCACATAGTCAATATACAGACTCCACAAGACATATATTTTGCACACACCCAGGAATATAGAGACACAATTTCCTCTCTGCAAGAATATCATACACAAAAAAAACATCTGTACACTTAACTAATCTAAAAAAAGCGTAAAATATTGTTAAGACACGCATACACACACAAAAAAAGGAAAAAATATACATAAATATGAAAATATGATAAATTAGATATATTTAAAATAAAAAAAAATATATAAAATATTGTATATCATAATATAAATATGGAGCGAAGGGAAAACGGGTAAGAAAAAAGTAAGGAAGAGGAAGCGTGATGAGAGAAATTGAAGGAGAGAAAGAGGGATAGGGATGGAGGGGAGAAAGGGGGGAGGGGGGAGGAGGGGGGAGGAGGAGGGGAGGAGGGGAGGGCGGAGGCGGAGGCGGAGGCGGAGGCGGAGGAGGAGGAGGAGGAGGAGGAGGAGGAGAAAGAGGTAGGTGATTTCCTTGCACCACACAGCAAACAAACCTCTTAGGTTCTTCCCGAAATGGAAAGGACAAAACAACATCCTGCTTTGACGCGATTATTAAGGTAATGGCCCTAATAGCGAGCCCTTCCTTCCTCCATCACTGTCCTGCCATTCCAACACAAACCATTATTCACCTCACCATAAACTGCAAAGTGCGTCAGAGGGTATCAAAATGCGTCAGTGCGTAAAAATGTGTTAAAAGTGCGTCAAAATAAGTCAAAATGCGTTAGTGCGTCAAAATGGGTTAAAGTGCGTAAAAGCGTTAAAAAGCGTCAAAATGCGTTAAAGTGCGTCAAAATGGGTTAAAGTGCGTAAAAGCGTTAAAAAGCGTCAAAATGCGTTAAAGTGCGTCAAAAAGCGTTAAAGTGCGTCAAAAAGCGTTAAAGTGCTTCAAAATGCGTTAAAGTGCGTCAAAATGCGTTAAAGTGCGTCAAAATGCGTCAAAATACATTATAGTGCGTCAAATGCGTTAAAGTGCGTCAAATGGCGTCAACATGCGCTAAAGTGCGTCAAAACGGGTTAAAGTGCGTCAAAGTGCGATAAAGTGCGTCAAAATGCGTTAAAGTGCGCTAAAATGCATCTAAGTGCGTAATTTTCTGGGAGCTATCATTCTATTTATATTTTTTTCCCTTTACAAGAAGAAAGGCATTTGAGTGAACAGTTTTTAAATACCTAAGAGCTTTCTAGACATTTTTCGTTAAGATATATATTACGAAATTGGAAAGTCTGCTATACGTGTGTTAGGTAATGGCCCTAATAGCGAACCCTTCCTTCCTCCATCACTGTCCTGCTATCCCAACACAGACCATTATTCACCTCACCATAAACTGCAAGGTGCGTCAAAGGGTGTTCAGTTCTGGCAAGAGTGTGCATCAAAGATAAAACAAGCATCGTAACCACAGGATATACTGGAACACACGCCTATTTTTGTTATTCCATATTCGTTTGCAACTTTCTGAACTTTACTCTTCATATAACTCATTCTTTTGTTGCACGGAGACATTTAAAATTTTCTCTTTTTTATATTGTGTCGCCAATGAAATGTCACAATTGTAAGAAAAAAGAAGACAAGAAAAGAGAAGAGAAGAACAGAGAAGAGAAGAAGAAGAAGTTAGATAGCAGAAAAGTACTCTAGTCTTCCAGAGGAGCATCGGATTGCATTAAGAATTCACACTAACACTGTCTTTAGGGTTTTATCTTCCTTCATTTTGCAGGGATGGGTACAAACACACATTCTCTTTCACATTCTCCGCAGTTAACGTGTGTGTGTGTGTGTGTGTGTGTGTGTGTGTGTGTGTGTGTGTGTGTGTGTGTGTGTGTGTGTGTGTGTGTGTGTGTGTGTGTGTGTGTGTGTGTGTGTGTGTGTGTGTGTGTTTTGCGTGCGTGTGGGTGGGTGGGTGGGTGGGTGGGTGGGTGGGTGGGTGGGTGGGTGGGTGGGTGGGTGGGTGGGTGGGTGTGTGTGTGCGTGTGTGTGTGTGTGCGCGTGTGTGTGCTCTCATAGACGGAAGGCAACACACACAAAAGATCAATAAAAATGAAAACACCAAAACAAAAAACGTTCACTCTTTGTTATTGTTATTCTATGGAACCAAGAAATCTCTCTCTCTCTCTCTCTCTCTCTCTCTCTCTCTCTCTCTCTCTCTCTCTCTCTCTCTCTCTCTCTCTCTCTCTCTCTCTCTCTCTCTCTCTCTCTCTCTCTCTCTCTCTCTCTAAAAGAAAAAATACACAACAAAAACCGTAAAACAGAAGGGAGTCAAAAAGATAACTCGTCTCGTGCAGGTTCCAAAAGATCACCATATCAACAGCTTCTTCAGGAGAGACAGAGTAGAGGTAGTGAAGCGAGAAGTGAGATAATAAAGCAGCTACAAACAAGACACCACGACCGTAGGTGAAGGTTCATTAGCCCTCAAGAGAGACAAAAATCAATGGGGGTACAAGAAAGGCCAGATTAATGATTCCCTGCAACAACATTTTTTCTATACGTTTTTCTTAGTTGCTGCTGTTGCCCGACCAATCTTAA
>JACEEZ010009705.1:512500-520000 GCA_016584305.1 Chionoecetes opilio | reverse complement strand
AAATTTTCTAATATTTTCAATGTAACATTATGTTTTCTAGCTTTTGAAATGTCATCACTCTCTCTCTCTCTCTCTCTCTCTCTCTCTCTCTCTCTCTCTCTCTCTCTCTCTCTCTCTCTCTCTCTCTATCTAATTATATCTATGTATCTATCTATCTGTCTAAAACCGCTAGACTAACTAATTTTCCAATATTCTCAAAGTCACATTCCATTTTCTACCATTTCTAAATATTACATACCATTACTATCTTTCCATAATAAGTCTTGACACTGCGAATCAACTATCTGGCCTATTTTACCTCCTATTTTCCTCCTTTCCTGCCTTCTCTTTCCTCTTTCACCTCTATTTCCTCCCTCTTAACCACTCGCTTCTACATTTACAAGCTCTTAACTCCCTCTCCACATCCTCTATTTCCCTTTCCTACATGTCCTCAGTGTCTCCAACCATTTCCTCCTCCTTCCATATCTAACACAAGTTCCTTTTCTCCTTTCCTCCACATCTTAACCAACTTCCTTCCCGCCGTATCTCCGTCTCCTTCTCCTTCTAACTCTCCACATTTGTTTTTCTCTCAGTGTTTTCTCGAGTTGCCACTAAATGTCTCTCGCTTCCTCTTGCGGTCTTGTTGTTATCTGTCCACCTGTCACTATTATTTTCATTTATATTACGTAAGGTAAGGTTAATATCCTCTTATGATAGTTATCTTATATGTGTTTTGCTTCAAAGGGATTCAGGAGAAAGAGGTAAAGGAGGAGAGGAAGATATGAGGAAATAAAAGGAGAATGGAAGTGACAAGGAGAGATGAGGAAATGTAACTTTGATCATAGTGAAAGAGAAGTGTGTGTGTGTGTGTGTGTGTGTGTGTGTGTGTGTGTGTGTGTGTGTGTGTGTGTGTGTGTGTGTGTGTGTGTGTGTTTGGGTGTGTGTGTGTGTGTGTGTGTGTGTGTGTGTGTGTGTGTGTGTGTGTGTGTGTGTGTGTGTGTGTGTGTGTGTGTGTGTGTGTGTGTGTGTGTGTGTGTGTGTGTGTGTGTGTGTGTGTGTGTGTGTGTGTGTGTGTGTGTGTGTGTGTGTGTGTGTGTGTGTGTGTGTGTGTGTGTGGTGTGTGTGTGTGTGTGTGTGTGTTCTTTATTATCCTATTACGAGACGGCCAATGACCTCATTTTAAGATGCAGTCAGGTCACGTAACCAGACACTGACAGCTTATTAAGGTTTCCTGTCTGAGTCTGAGTCTGGTTTTGATTGTTGTTGTTATAGTAAAGAATATTTTTGTATAAGAGAGATAATTAAAGTTATGATCATATGTACTGTACTGCTGGTTATGGAGTAGTAGTAGTAGTAGTAGTAGTAGTGGTAGTAGTAGTAATAGTAGTAGTAGTAATAGTAGTAGTAGTAGTAGTAGTAGTAGTCGTTGTAGAAGTAGTAATAGTAATAGCAGTAGTAGTAGTAGTAGTAGTAGTCGTTGTAGAAGTAGTAATAGTAATAGCAGTAGTAGTAGTAGTAGTAGTAGTAGTAGTAGTAGTAGTAGTAGTAGTAGTAGTAGTAGTAGTAGTAGTAGTAGTAATATTAGTAGTAGAAGAAGAAGAAATAGTAGTAATAACAGTGATAATAGCAATTGTGAAATGTTGATAATAATAATAATAATAACAATAATAATACCAAAAAATAATAATGGTGAAAATAACATAAAATTTCATGTTCTCCAATTCTCTTTTACACCATTTGTATTGTCTTTCTGTTTATACAACCACAACAACAACAACAATTACTACCCCCACTACTACTGCTATCACTCCCACTACACTATCACCCCCACCATCAGCACCACCACCACCACTACTACTACTACCACCACCACCACCACCACCACAGTCGTTCTCACTCCCCCATCGACAAAGAAACAGAAAAGCTGCAAGGTGTCAAGATAACTCCTCGCCACAGCACCGCATGACACGCACACACACACAGTCTCAGACACACACAGTCACACACACAGTCACACACACGCACACAAACACACACACACACACACACGCACACACACGCACACACACACACAGTCACACACGCACACACACACACACGCACACACACACAGTCACACACACACACGCACACACACACACACACACACACGCACACACAGTCACACACACACACACACACGCACACACAGTAAGTCCCTCTAACCAAATACAAAATACCATCAATTATTTCCTACATAATTTTTATGAATACACAAGTAACTTATTTTTTTGTTCTCTGTATGACAAGACAAGACAATCACCCTAAAACCTCATGCAACATTTTTTTATCTCTCTCATTTATCCCCTATTTATTTATTCCTCTCATTTATCCTTTTTTTTATCCCTCATTTATAGGGAGGAAAGTATAAGGCAGGTGTATAAGGGCGACTCTTTACGATCCTTTTGGTGACGTCAATAAGCGATAGAGGACAACCAGGTGTTCTCAAGGGGTTGGTCAGGTAAGTTACAGGTTAATAGGACTGTTTCGGTATGGCAGTCTTGATGGTGACTCTCTATTGGGTCGATATAATACGTAACTCCCTTTCAGTAAATAGATAAATAAGTAAAAGGTGGTCATTTTGCTTCACTTTCAACAAAATTTCATGTATACTTTTTTTTCGTATATATATATTTTTTCTTTCATGTATACTATCAATCAAACATTTAATCTACTTTATAATATATATATATCTGCCTCACAAATCTTAATCTGTAACCTGTAACTCTCCTTCAGTAAATAAATATATATGTAAGAGGTGTTCAAACTGTCCATTTTGCTTTATTTTAAACTTAATTTCATATATTACTTGCCATATCATTCATTCAAACTCTATACTATACCTGCTTCTTAAATCTTAATCTGTAACTCCTTCAGTAAATATAGAAATAAGTAAAAGGTGTCCATTTTGCTTTACTTTAAACTTAATTTCATATATTACTTGCCATATCATTCAAACTATACTATACCTGCTTCTTAAATCTTAATCTGTAACTCCTTCAGTAAATATAGAAATAAGTAAAAGGTGTCCATTTTGCTTTACTTTAAACTTAATTTCATATATTACTTGCCATATCATTCAAACTATACTATACCTGCTTCTTAAATCTTAATCTGTAACTCCTTCAGTAAATATAGAAATAAGTAAAAGGTGTCCATTTTGCTATACTTTCAACTTAATTTCATGTATACATTTTAAATTCTGCATCATTCAAACATTTAATCTACTTCATTGGGGAGAAAGGAGAAAAAATAGTTCACAAATAGGCTGGTAGATGATTGGAATGGACTGTCATGAGGTAGTTAGTGCGGAGTCAAGTCAATAGGGAGTTATAAAAGGAGGCTAGACAATTTCATGGATGGGGATGAAAAATGGATGTAGGTAGTGTTAAGTAACAGGAACTACCACGTGTAGGTCTCACGGCCTTTTGTAGCTTCCTTTTCTTATGTTACTATGTTCATTACATGTTTCACAAATCCTACGTCTGTCATACGCGTGACTAAGAATCCGTAATTACAGGTGCGACACTGTACCAACACGCTTAATTAAAGGCGTCATCAGGTAGTCTCACGCCAATCACAAGGCGACTCAACACAAGTTACGTGACAGAAACAAGCGTGATAATAATTCCCCTCTTCTTCTTTCTTTTTTTTCTACCTTTTTTTTCCCCACTTATTCCATGGCGACAAAATAAAAGTTACGTGGCAGAAAGATTTTTTTTTTTTTTTTTTTTTTTTAATTTATTTATTTATTATTTTTATTTTTTATTTTTTTACTATACCTTCTTATTTCTCTCTTATTCCTATATTTTCCCTTATTTTTTGCCCTGCCTTCTTTCCCTCCCCACTTATCCCATGGCGACACAACACACCTTCCGTGGCAAAAAGCAAGTGTTATAATAGGTCCCCCCTTATTTATTTCCCATGCCTCTTTCTCCCCCTTTCTTCCTTTTTTTACTTCCGCCTTCCTTTTCCCCCACCTATTCCATGGCGACAAAATACAAGTTACGTGGCAGAAAGAAATAATTCTCCTTTTTCATTTTTTTTTACTAGGTATGCCTCCTTATTTTTTCTCTTATTCCTTTTTTCCCCTTCTTTTTTTACATGCCTTTTTTTTTCTACCACTTATTCCATGGCGTCAAAATACAAGTTACGTGGCAGAAACACGTGTGCTAATAGGTACCACTTTATTTTTTGTCCCTACTTCCTTTTTTTTCCTCCTTATTCCTTTTTTTCCTCCTTATTCCTTTTTTTCCTCCTTATTCCTTTTTTTCCTCCTTATTCCTTTGTTTTCCTCCTTATTCCTTTTTTTCCTCCTTATTCCTTTTTTTCCTCCTTATTCCTTTTTTTCCTCCTTATTCCTTTTCTTCCTCCTTATTCCTTTTTTTCCTCCTTATTCCTTTTTTTCCTCCTTATTCCTTTTCTTCCTCCTTATTCCTTTTTTTCCTCCTTATTCCCTTTCTTCCTCCTTATTCCTTTTTTTCCTCCTTATTCCTGTTTTTCCTCCTTATTCCTTTTTTTCCTCCTTATTCTTTTCTTCCTCCTTATTCCTTTTTTTTCTCCTTATTCCTTTTTTCCTCCTTATTCCTTTTTTTCCTCCTTATTCCTTTTTTTCCTCCTTATTCCTTTTCTTCCTCCTTATTCCTTTTTTTCCTCCTTATTCCTTTTTTTCCTCCTTATTCCTTTTCTTCCTCCTTATTCCTGTTTTTCCTCTTTATTCCTTTTTTTCCTCCTTATTCATTTTTTCCTCCTTATTCCTTTTCTTCCTCCTTATTCCTTTTTTCCTCCTTATTCCTTTTCTTCCTCCTTATTCCTTTTTTTCCGCCTTATTCCTTTTTTTCCGCCTTATTCCTTTTCTTCCTCCTTATTCCTTTTCTTCCTCCTTATTCCTTTTTTTCCTCCTTATTCCTTTTCTTCCTCCTTATTCCTTTTTTTCCTCCTTATTCCTTTTTTTCCTCCTTATTCCTTTTCTTCCTCCTTATTCCTTTTTTTCCTCCTTATTCCTTTTTTTCCTCCTTATTCCTTTTTTTCCTCCTTATTCCTTTTTTTCCTCCTTATTCCTTTTCTTCCTCCTTATTCCTTTTCTTCCTCCTTATTCCTTTTTTTCCTCCTTATTCCTTTTTTTCCTCCTTATTCCTTTTTTTCCTCCTTATTCCTTTTCTTTCCTACTTATTCTTGTTTTTCCTCCTTATTCCTTTTTTTCCTCCTTATTCCTTTTTTTCCTCCTTATTCCTTTTTTTCCTCCTTATTCCTTTTCTTCCTCCTTATTCCTTTTCTTCCTCCTTATTCCTTTTTTTCCTCCTTATTCCTTTTTTTCCTCCTTATTCCTTTTTTTCCTCCTTATTCCTTTTCTTTCCTCCTTATTCCTTTTCTTCCTCCTTATTCTTGTTTTTCCAGCACTTATTCCATGGCGACAAAATACAAGTTACGTGGCAGAAACAAGTGTGCTAATAGGTACCACTTTATTTTTGGTCCATAACTTCTTTTTCCCACTTATTCTTTTTTTCCCTCCTTACTTCTTCTCCTTAAACCTTTTTTTTCCTGCCTTCTTTTTTTCCCACTGATTCTTTTTTTCCCTCCTTACTTCTTCTCCTTAGACCTTTTTTTTCCTGCCTTCTTTTTTTCCCACTTATTCTTTTTTTCCCTCCTTACTTCTTCTCCTTAGACCTTTTTTTTCCTGCCTTCTTTTTTTTCCCACTCACAGATTCTTTTTTTCCCTCCTTACTTCTTCTTAGACCTTTTTTTTCCTGCCTTCTTTTTTTTCCCACTCACAGATTCTTTTTTTCCCTCCTTACTTCTTCTTCTTAGACCTTTCTTTTCCTGCCTTCTTTTTTTCCCACGCACTTATCCATGGCGACACAATAAAGTTACGTGGCAGAAACAAGTGTGATAGTAGATCCCACTTTCTGTTTTTGGTCCCTGTCTCCTTTTTGTTCCCCCTTCTTCCTATTTTTCTGTAGCAGTGTCCACGTCATGAATGTTTGAAGAGAAGCGTTGCGTAACATGTTCCTTCGATTGTGTTCGTGGTTTGTTCCCATTGTTGCTTTTTATTGCATTCGTCTGTTGCGTGTTAGAGAGAATTGTGGCTCGTAATGGTTGGTCTAGACACACACACACACACACACACACACACACACACACACACACACACACACACACGCACACGCACACGCACACACACAGACACACACACACACATACAGACACACACACACACACACACACGCACGCACACACACACATTTATAAGACTGGATAAATGTATATATGAAGACTTGACCACACGAATGTAGCTCAGGCCCTGTAAAACACAACTACAGGTATATTCAGCTAGGTAAATACACACCACACACACACACACACACACACACACAGACACAGACACAGACACACACACACACACACAGTGATAAGAGAATAAGAAATACAAAAAATATGAACCTTTTCCCATACACAATTAACTCGCCAAGCTGATGAGTATCATTAATAAAATAAAAACTTAAAGAAGATTGTAGTAAGAAACTCTCGAAAAAATATCCAAACCATCTTGCAAAATTGAAAGAAATCGAAACAAAACAAAACAAAACAATAACAAGCTGCCAAAAATGAAAACTTCCAGCAAACTAAAGGAAAAAAAACAGACAACCAGAATGTTGGAAACGAAGAAAGAAAACTAAGAAAACCAAACATCAGGAGTAGGAGGAGGTGGAAAAGAAGAAAGAAGATGGATAGGAAGAGGAATAGCAAGAGAGAGAAGAACCAGGAGGAGGAGGAGGAGGAGGAGGAGGAGGAGGAGGAGGAGTGTAGAATATAAATAGAAATAGGAGGAGGAGGAGGAATGAGAAAAAGGGAAAAGAACCAGTAGCAGGAGGAGAAGGAAGAGCAGGAGGAAGAGGAAGAGCAGGAAGAAGAGGAAGAGAAGGAGGGAGAGGTGTAGAAAATGGATAGGAAGAAGAGGAGGAGGAGGGATGGCAAAAGGGAGAAGAACCAGAAGGAGGAGAAGGAGGAAGAGCAGGAGGAAGGAAAGAATGAAGAATATGGATAGGAGGAGGAGGACAAATGGCAAGGAGAGGCAGCAGGAGGAGGAAGAGCAGGAAGAGGAGGAGGAGGAGGAGGAGGGAAAGGAGTGTGCATATCACAGCCTGAATCCCTGCATGGGCGACGGGGCTCCTCTTGATAACCCGGGCGGCTTTGGGTAACAAGGCAGCGACCCGGGTGATACCAGCTGATAAGGTGGCCTGGGGGTGCCTTTACTCACCTCCAAGGGCACGGCAGCGGTGAGGGAGCGCTGTGTCACGCCTTGAGGCCCTAACAAGCTGAGGGGAGTGAGGGGGGGAGAGGGGAAAGGCAAAACGAAGAGGGGAAAAGATGGGGTGCCTTCTATCTGTTTTTCCTCTTCCTCTGAGAACGTGTTGGAGGAGGAGGAGGAGGAGGAGGAGGAGGAGGAGGAGGAGGAGGAGTGAGGTAAAGAAGTAAAGAAAA
>JACEEZ010009705.1:502500-510000 GCA_016584305.1 Chionoecetes opilio | reverse complement strand
TACGCTCCGGGGATAAAATTCTCTTGGATGACATATTCAATATTAAATAACTTTTTATGACAATCACTACTAGTATGATGATAAAAATAGTAGTAATACAAATGCCAGTGATGACAAAAACAACATAAGGACATAAGACAATAAGGAAGCTACAAGAGGCCGTGAGACCTATACGTGGAAGTTCCTGTAAACAATAATAAAAACTTTATGAATAGAAATAATAGAAATAATAATAATAATAATAATAATAATAATAATAATAACAATGAGAATGCAGATGTGTCAATTATCGATTACAATGAAGATTATCAGAAAGAAAAAGAAAGAAAGAAAGAAAGAAAGTAAGAAAGAAACAAACAATCAGCCACATCCTACACAAACAAATAAAAAAAAGAAAAAAAAGTAAACAAACAAACGCAAAAAATGAAGATAATGCGGAAAAAAAACCCAAACACATCTAACACAAACAAATAAAAAAAATGACAAGTAAAAAAAACAAAAACAAAAACAAGCAAGTCACTAATAACAAAAAAGAAAAAAAGTGGTCCTATCTCCCCCACACACAAAAAAAAAAGCAGAAATAATCCATAAGCCAACGAAGATAATTTGTACAAAAAATCAAAAACACATCTAACAAACAAATCATAGAATGACAAAAATATATACAAAAAAAAAAAAAAAAAAATCTCAAGCCAGTCACTAATAACAAAGAAGAAAAAAAGGTCATATCCCCCATACAAAAAAAAAAAAAAAAAAAAATCTCAAGCAAGTCACTAATAACAAAGAAAAAAAAAGGTCATCTCCCCATACAAAAAAAAAATACAAAAAAAAAATACGAAAAAACCCACCCAAAACAAGCCCAAAAGACCACACAAAAAAAAACTAAAGAAAAAAACCATAAGAAAAAAACCAGAAAAAGCCCAAAAGATCACACAAAAAAAACGAAAGAAAAAAAAATAAGAAAAAAAGCAGAAAAAAACCAAGACCACACACAAAAAAACAAAGAAAAAAAAAAAACAGAAAAAGCCCAAAAGACCACACAAAAAAAACCTAAAGAAAAAAAACAAGAAAAAAACCCAGGAAAAGCCCACACAAAAACAATCTAAAGAAAAAAACAAGAAAAAACCCGAGAAAAAGCCCAAAAGACCACAAAAAAAACCTAAAGAAAAAAAACATAAGAAAAAAAAAACCGAAAAAAAACTACGACCACACAAAAAAAACAAGAAAAAACTCAGAAAAAAACAAAAGACCACAAAAAATAACCTAAAGAAAAAAAATGAAAACCCCAAAAATCCCACCAATGTTTAAGCTCATCAAGGGAAGGCGACGCGACACCAGGTTAATTATAATGACCTTTTTTCCCTTGGCGTGATCAGTGAAGGTATTAGCGATTATCTGAGGCAGGTGGTTGGTGTATTTAATCAGTAGTAAAGGTGGCGAGGCGGCGATGAATTGGAGGATGAGTGATTGATCGTGATAAGAGAAGATTGCAAAGATTATCCTGAGAGAGAGAGAGAGAGAGAGAGAGAGAGAGAGAGAGAGAGAGAGAGAAGAGAGAGAGAGAGAGAGAGAGAGAGAGAGAGAGAGA
This sequence comes from Chionoecetes opilio, assembly GCA_016584305.1. NCBI lineage: Eukaryota > Metazoa > Arthropoda > Malacostraca > Decapoda > Majidae > Chionoecetes > Chionoecetes opilio. The sequence goes on along the minus strand of JACEEZ010009705.1, from coordinate 508,412 downwards.
GAGAGAGAGAGAGAGAGAGAGAGAGAGTGGGTAGAAAGAGAGTGTGAGACAAAAAGTGTGTGAAAGAGGGTGGTGAGAGTGAGAGGGAGTGAGAGAGAGTGGGGGGTAGAAAGAGAGTGTGACAGAAAGTGTGAGTGTGTGAAAGAGAGGGGGAGTGAGAGTGAGAGTGAGTGAGAGAAAGTGTGTGTGAGAGTATGAGTGAAAGAGAGTATGAGAGAGACAGACAGATTGAGTGTAAGAGAAAGTGTGTGTGTGTGTCTGTGAGAGAGAGAGAGAGAGAGAGAGAGAGAGAGAGAGAGAGAGAGAGAGAGAGAGAGAGAGAGAGAGAGAGAGAGAGAGAGAGAGAGAGAGAGAGAGAGAGAGAGAGAGAGAGAGGGGGGGAGAGAGAGAGAGAGAGAGAGAGAGAGAGAATGTCGTCCCTATCCATGAATCTTATCCTAACTCGTGACTTCCATTCCTATCCCTTAACGAGTATGAAAAATGGAATAATAATTTAAATGATATGAATAAAAAAGATGATGAAAAAAGGAAGAAAAAATAAAGGACGTCAGCGAGTAAGAAGTCTAAGAAACTCAAGAATAGTATAAACGAAAAGCACAAAACAGGAGCAAATTAATAATAAACTAGAAACACTTAGAAAAACAGGAACAATATCATAAAAAAAACCATCAGCAATCCCCCTAAAAGAAAGAAGTAGTTAGTAATAGTTATAATAATACATAATAGTTAACCAGAAGATTACATGGCATAATATAATTTAAGAAGTAGAAGCATATAAGTAACTAATAAAAGAACCATATTACTAACCGCCACCTCCTCCTCCTCCTCTTCCAACTACTATTACTATCAGGCTACAATTGCCATAACAACAACCCTAACAATTATTTTCATGGCCATTTATCGTCATTCTTCATTTTCTTCATCAATTTTATGAACCATTAGAAAAAACTTATCGATTGGGATTAAGAACCAAGTAAAAATTGGAAATCGGCGTGAGAGGCAAAAATAGATCTTGGGCATGCCACTTATGAGTTCAATTTTGTGGTTTAATTGGCGTGTGAGACTTCAATTACTGTGTGGGATTGAGCGTCTGATATGGTTACGCCTGAGACATGAGAGAGAGAAAGAGAGAGAGAGAGAGAGAGAGAGAGAGAGAGAGAGAGAGAGAGAGAGAGAGAGAGAGAGAGAGAGAGAGAGAGAGAGAGGAGAGAGAGAGAGAAAGAGATATACGGCTGAAACATGAGAGAGAGATACGGCTGAAACATGGGAGAGAGAGAGAGAGAGAGAGAGAGAGAGAGAGAGAGAGAGAGAGAGAGAGAGAGAGAGAGAGAGAGAGAGAGAGAGAGAGAGAGAGAGAGAGAGAGATTATGGAGGTGAAGTGAGAGAAGAATGATATAAAGGAATGAAGGAAGAGGGAAAGAAGGAAGGAAGAAAGAAAGAAAGCTATTGTTAGAGAATCAGAGAGAGAGATAAAGAGAGAGAGAGTGTGTGGGAGAAAAAAAACGACCACACACGTGTACAACAAAATTAGAATAATAAAAAAAATTCAAGTCAGTGCTGGGGCAAACAGAAAAAAATGAGCAACCGAGGCAAAAAAAAAAACGATCCAAATAACACCCAAAGGAAAAAAATAAAAGGAAGAAAAACTTAAGTCATCAAAAACCTTAAGCTTAATAAAAAAAAATCAAAATCATGAACGTAAACTCATCTTGGTCACACAAAGATAAAAAAAACGAGACTCATTTGATAAACAACACATATTATTTTAGGCTTTTCATATTTTCCCTCATATAATTCTGAGGATTAACTCCTTGAGACTAACCCAAGATTAACCCCAGAACGTAATTTCCATTGTAATTTGGGTACCATTACACCATTTTTAGTGAATATAAGCAATATTTTATAGATATGACCTGTTTAGTATCCTTGTCCACGAGTTAATTTGGTATATTCAGTCACTTCTCGTAATTTTATGGCTAACAACAGACGATTTTATATAGCAAAGGAAAGATCTGGGCGCGAAGGGGTTAATAGAATATCATAGGATTAGATTATTATATCATTAGGCATAGAAACTTATTATCTTGGTCACACACAAAAAAAAACCAGTGACGAAACATATATTTGATAAACAACACTTATATTATTTTAGGCGTTTTATATTTTCCCTCACTATCATAGGAATACACACCTGTCAAATTCCACACCTGTAAAATTCCACACCTGTAGGATTCTACAACTGTAAAATTCCACACCTGTATGATTCCACATCTGTAAGATTCCACACCTGTAAAATTCTACACCTGTACAATTCCACACCTGTACAATTCCACCTGTAAAATTCCACACCTGTCAAATTCCACACCTGTACAATTCCACACCTGTACAATTCCACACCTGTACTATTCCACACCTGTACAATTCCACACCTGTACAATTCCACACCTGTACAATTCCACACCTGTACAATTCCACACCTGTACAATTCCACACCTGTACAATTCCACACCTGTACAATTCCACACCTGTAATATTCCACACCTGTAATATTCCACACCTGTAATATTCCACACCTATAATATTCCACACCTGTAGGATTCCACACCTGTAGGATTCCACACCTGTAAAATTCCACACCTGTAAAATTCCACACATGTAGGATTCCACACCTGTAAAATTACACACCTGTAGGATTCCACACCTGTAAAATTCCACCTGTAGGATTCCACACCTGTAAAATTTCACACCTGCAGGATTCCACACCTGTAAAATTCCACACCTGTAGGATTCCACACCTGTAAAATTTCACACCTGCAGGATTCCACACCTGAAAAATTCTACACATGTAGGATTCCACACATGTAAAATACCATACCTGTAAAATTCCACACCTGTAAAATTCCACACCTGTAGGATTCCACACCTGTAAAAGTTCACACCTGCAGGATTCCACACCTGTAAAATTTCACACCTGCAAGATTCCACATCTGTAAAATTCCACACCTGTAAAATCCCACACCTGTAGGATCCTACATCTGTAAAATTCCACACCTGTAGGATTCCACACCTGTAAGATTCCACACCTGTCGGATTCCACACCTGTAGGACTCCACACCTGTAAGATTCCACACCTGTAAAATTCTACACCTGTATATAGGCACCTGTAATGAGCTCGGTGCCTAACAATACCATCTTTATGAACCGAGACTCCACAAATGGCATAAAAAAACACACATTACCTCGCCTCCTCGGTCTCTTCTGCTCTGAAACAAGATCCAATTACAACTGTACAATTTCAATTTCACTTTGATTACCTTTTTGTACTCCTATTGAGGCTCAACGCAAGGATAAAGACCGAGTGAAAATGAAGAGAAATATTCCACCTCCAATATTCCGTGATAGCAAATGTGAATCTCTGGTAGTGGATGGTTACTAATGGAAGAAGAGAGAGAGAGAGAGAGAGAGAGAGAGAGAGAGAGAGAGAGAGAGAGAAGGAGAGAGAGAGAGAGAGAGAGAGAGAGAGAGAGAGAGAGAGAGAGAGAGAGAGAGAGAGAGAGAGAGAGAGAGAGAGAGAGAGAGAAGAAAGAGAGAGAGAAGAGAAGAGAGAGAGAGAAAAAAAAAAGTGAATAAAAAAAGTGAGAGAAAAGAGAATAAAAAAGTGAGAGAAAAAAAGAATAAAAAAGTGAGAGAGAGAGAGAGAGAGAGAGAGAGAGAGAGAGAGAGAGAGAGAGAGAGAGAGAGAGAGAGAGAGAGAGAGAGAGAGAGAGAGAGAGAGAGAGAGAGAGAGAGAGAGAGAGAGAGAGAGAGAGAGAGAGAGAGAGAGAAAAAAAAAAGGTGAGAAAAAAATTTAAAAAAGTGAGAGAGAGATAGTTACTAATGGAAAAAAAGGTCAGGTCATTAAGCTTATTGAACTTTTATGTAGTTTATCGAAAGAGGTATTTTTGTTATCATTCGTCAGTTCAATGTTCTTCCTATGATAGTGTTCGTTTTTTTCTTAAAGTTATTTTCTAGTTAACTATTAATTTGTTTTTGTGTTGTGATTTTCGTTCATAATATTCATAAATTTCTTCGACTTATTACGCGCTGATGTCCTTTTTTTTTTTTTTCGTCTTCTTCATCCTTATCATTTACATTATTATTCAATTTGTCACGCATTACCCATTAACCCCTTGAGGCCCACAACGTAATTTCCATTGTAATTTAGATACCATTAAACAATTTTCATGAATATAAGCAATATTTTAATAGATAATGACCTGCTTAGTATCCTTATCCACTAGTTAATTAGGTATATTCAGTTACTTTTTGTAATTTTATGGCTAACAACAGAGGATTTTATATAGCAAAGGAAAACTCTCAGAAATAAGGGGTATATAAGGGTAGAATTGTTACATCGCACCATCACTACCCTTTTTAAACCCTATGTCCAGGCTGGAGGGTAGATGCTGCCGATTATACCCTTCATCTACCCTTTATCTACCCTTTTTAGACGAGAGGGTTGCAAAAGGGTATATTTGCGTCGATCCGAAAGGGTATATTTGTAAGGGTAGAAAAAGGGTAGCAGTATTTCATCACTACAAATACCCTTTTTCTACCCTTTTCCTGCCCTTCTTTTCTAAGAGTGTAGTTAATTAGGTATATTAAGTTACTTTTTGTAATTTTATGGCTAACAACAGGATTTTATATAGCAAAGGAAAGATCTGGGAGTGAAGGGGTAAATGGCTAGCTAGGAATTAAACTCATGAATCCAAGTTACGTAGAGTCTGACGAAGTTTGCGTGTAGGTGAACTAACCCCATCCTCACATTTTTTCCAGTGGGTTCATTTCTCATTAATTCCCTGCAATCACATCCTTAATTACGGTTCTCCTTAATGGACAGACCGAGTACCTGCCTCAAAAGGTAATTAAGAGGAAGACAAACGCTGAGCAATCGGACGTTGGGGTATGGGGGGATAAGTAGTTTGAAGTGTTCTGTGTGGAGGCGATGGCTGTGATGTGTTCGAAGGCCTTCCTGATGACTTAAGATCGTAACTATAGTATTATTATTTTTTTCTCTCTCTCTTTTTTTTAAGGAGGCAAAAAATCCTGCCCCCTTGCTGCTTACTCACTGATATTTGATGCCAGGAGAAGGGAATACTACGCTTCTTCTAAATTTCAGTTGTATTGTATCATAGTTAACCCTATTATCAGGTAAACATAGGCGTAACTTTAAGCATGAGACCTTCAGATAACATGGATTTTTTGCCTCGTTAAGAAAAATAGACAATAATCAATCCCTGTCCTCGGTATAGGCTAGATCAATTAACTTAAAAAAAAAAATTTAATATACAGACATGAAGGAAGAACTTAAGTACTGAAGCAAATAAAAGATAATATGATTGATTGTAGAGATAGTAGTGATAGATTGATAATTAGGTTACTGGTTATTGCTTTTAAATGCACTAGTTAATAGATGGATAGATAGATAGAAGGTCAATTAATCTTGGGTAAGGGTGTGACAGGATCAGAACGCGTATTGCTGGTGATATGTTGTGTAGGACGTGTAGTGAGGTAGCAGAAAACGATACTGGGTTGATCATAAAGGCTGATTTGACTTGATTTTTCGTATTACAATTGTTGTTTATTAATCAGTAGCAGTAGCAGTGGTGGTAGAAGAAAAAATAGTAGAAGTTGTTGTTGTTGAAGTAGTAGTAGAAGTAAAGTAGTAATAGTAAAGTAGTAGTATCAGTAGTAGTAGTAGTAGTAGTAGTAGTAGTAGTAATAGTAGTAGTAGTAGTAGTAGTAGTAGTAGTAGTAGTAGTTGTAGTAGTAGTAATAGTAGTAGTAGTAGTAGTAATAGTAATAGTAATAGTAATAGTAATAGTAATAGTAATAGTAATAGTAGTTGTAGTTGTAGTTGTAGTTGTAGTAGT
>JACEEZ010009705.1:497500-500000 GCA_016584305.1 Chionoecetes opilio | reverse complement strand
GAGAGGAGGAGGAGGAGGAGAGAAGAGAGGAAGAGGAGGAGGAGGAGGAGGAGGAGGAGGAGGAGGAGGAGGAGAAGACAAAGAGGTAAATCGGCCTCGTGGTGACAAATAATTCTCAGTAACGACTCGGTAAACTTGTCCAAACCGCCCCTCACGACGAAATGACCTCGTTAAGTAATGTAAGTAGTTGAAGGCGCGGCACATGTGACTTACAAAGGGGGGGGGGGAAGAGGAAGGGGGTCAGAGATAAGGAAGAGGGGAGGAGGAGGGAGGGTTGGGAGGTAGGGAGAGGGTAGGCATGAAGAAGGTGGGAACAATAGGAGGAGGAGGTGGAAGAGGAGGAGGAGGAGGGAGGAGGAGGAGGAGGAGGTGGTAGAGGAGGAGGTAGAGGAGGAGGAGGAGGAGAGGAGGAGGAGGAGGAGGAGGAGGAGGAGGAGGTAGAGGAGGAGGAGGAGGAGGAGGAAATGATGGAGAATGTTGTTATGTGGGATTATCTGTGGTGAGGAAAGATTCTTTGTAAAATTTCGAAGCGGAAATAATTATCTGGATTTCCAGTTCCACTTTTTTATGTGTGTGTTTTGTTCAAGAGTTACTTAGGTTTGTATGTATGTACGTGTGTGTGTGTGTGTGTGTGTGTGTGTGTGTGTGTGTGTGTGTGTGTGTGTGTGTTGTGTGTGTGTGTGTGTGTGTGTGTGTGTTTATGTGTGTGTGTGTGTTTGTGTGTGTGTGTGTGTGTGTGTGTGTGTTTATGTGTGTGTGTGTGTGTTTATGTGTGTGTGTTGTGTGTGTGGTGTGTGTGTGTGTGTGTGTGTGTGTTGTGTGTGTGTGTGTGTGTTATGTGTGTGTGTGTGTGTTTATGTGTGTGTGTGTGTGTTGTGTGTTTATGTGGTGTGTGTTTATGTGTGTGTGTGTGTGTGTGTGTGTCATCAGTAACACACATACAAGCACACAAACTTGCATACACACACACCACACACACATACAAGCACACACACTTGCATACACATACACACACACTCACACACACACACACACACACACACACACACACACACTACATACAAACACACAAACTTGCATGCATACACACACACAACACACACATACAAGCACACAAACTTGCACACACACACACACACACACATACAAGCACACAAGCACACACACTTGCACACACACACACAAAGAAGAAAATAATAAAAGCACAGTCTCACCGCCTATACCCTGGGGCAAATAATCTCTCTGTGTTTCCTGTTCCCTCCTTGCAACAGATGCTAGACGGGGAGAAAGAAAAAAAAAAAAAAAAAAAAAAGAAGAGCAGTATCTTTAAGCGATCAGGAGGGTTGCGAGGTTGCCAACTTGACGCCGAGGTTCATGAGGTTACCTGTTCCCGTTTTCTGCGAGGTTTTTTTTGCGCCTTTTACTCGAAAAACCTTGAGGGATAACTTGTTTTTGTACGAATGCTGAAAATTTTTGTACCCCGTTTAGGCTACAATGAGGATGTGTGTGTGTGGGAGGGAGGGAGTAAGGGCGTAAGGAAGGAAGGGAGGGAAGGGTGCAGAGAGGAGGGAAGAGGAGTGGGAAGGAGGGTGGGATGGAGGGAGGAGGGAGGGGTGGGGGAAAGGCAGAAGAGAAGAGAGAGGGGGGAAGGAGGGAGGGAGAGAGGAGGAAAGAAGGGGGCAGGGAGGGGAAGGAGGGAGGGAGGAGGGATGTGGTTATATGTGGTATCAGTGTCAAGGATGATGATGATGATGATGATATGATGATGATGATGATAATAGTGGTGGTGATCATTCTGACCTAAAGACATGATCGTTTACATGATTTCTTACTTCCTTTCCTCCTCCAATTATTATTATTATCACTGATTCCATAACCACAACCATAATTTCCATGGTCATTTATCGTCTATCTTAATCTTCTTCAACAATTCTTTAACCCCTTGAGTCCCAGATCTGTCCTTTGCTATATAAAATCGTCTGTTGTTAAGCCATAACATTTCGAAAAGTAACTAAATAAACGAGATAAGCTTGTGGACAAAGATACTAAACAGGTCATATCTAAAAAACAATTGCTTATATTAACTAAAAATGGTCTAATGGTAGCTAAATTACAATAGAAATTACGTGCTGGGTCTCAAGGGGTTAACAAGGAAGACTTCATCACAGCCTTTATACAAACGACAAAACCTGCCAAATCGATAAGACAGATGACAGAGTTGAAAAAAAATGTGTTTCTGGACAAAAAATAAAATACGAGGCGTGTCCCATAGAAAATATTCAAAATTCTGAATGTTTTTTACTATTCACCCAACAATGCCCAAGGAAATAACCACCTAGCAATCAGAAATCACAAGGGTCTACAAAGGAGTAGGAGAAAATGTGATGAAAGCAAGCAAAGAAATGGGGGATAGCAGATACAAAAAATGGAAATCAATGCCAGAGTTTCCAAGGCGATCACAAATGTATACAAAGGAATGAGAAAAGGTGATGAAAGGAAA
>JACEEZ010009705.1:480000-492500 GCA_016584305.1 Chionoecetes opilio | reverse complement strand
TTAATGACTATAAGCAATGTTTTATAGATATGACCTGTTTAGTAGCCTTCCCCACTAACTGATTTGGTATATTTAGTTACGTTTCGTTATTTTAGGGCTAACAACAGACGATTTTGTAGAGCAAAGGAAAGATCTGGGCGTGAAGGGGTTAACATGCCATACAAAAACACACACAAAAAAATCACATCTCAAGCAAACTAACAAACAAAAAAGGTAAAAAAAAAAAAAAAAAAAAAACAATAAATCAACACACATCACACACCGATTAAATGTCACAAATCACTCCGCTATTATAAATCACAGCGCCAAGGCCAGACAGGGTGTGCGGGCGCGCGGGCGAGGCGAGGCAAACAAACATAGACACGCCGTTTATAGGAAGCAAACACCGGAGGCTCGATAAGTGATTGTACATACAGACAGACGGACGATTTGCTTGAGTTATTGGCAGCCTGATATCCCGCTCCTGTCGTCTGCCCTGCCTGACCCCTTAACACCTGGGTAAGTGTAATTGAGTAAGTGACATGATTAAGTGACCTGATTAAGTGACCTGAGTAAGTGACCTGAGTAAGTGACTGAGTAAGTGACCTGAGTAAGTGACTGAGTAAGTGACCTGAGTAAGTGACCTGAGTAAGTGACCTGAGTAAGTGACCTGAGTAAGTGACCTGAGTAAGTGACCTGAGTAAGTGACCTGAGTAAGTGACCTGATTAAGTGACCTGAGTAAGTGACCTGAGTAAGTGACCTGAGTAAGTGACCTGAGTAAGTGACCTGAGTAAGTGACCTGAGTAAGTGACCTGAGTAAGTGACCTGAGTAAGTGACCTGAGTAAGTGACCTGAGTAAGTGACCTGAGTAAGTGACCTGAGTAAGTGACCTGAGTAAGTGACCTGAGTAAGTGACCTGAGTAAGTGACCTGAGTAAGTGACCTGAGTAAGTGACCTGAGTAAGTGACCTGAGTAAGTGACCTGAGTAAGTGACCTGAGTAAGTGACCTGAGTAAGTGACCTGAGTAAGTGACCTGAGTAAGTGACATGAGTAAGTGACCTGAGTAAGTGACCTGAGTAAGTGACATGATTAAGTGACCTGAGTAAGTGACATGATTAAGTGACCTGAGTAAGTGACCTGATTAAGTGACATGAGTAAGTGACCTGAGTAAGTGACATGATTAAGTGACATGATTAAGTGACCTGAGTAAGTGACATGATTAAGTGACATGATTAAGTGACATGATTAAGTGACATGATTAAGTGACCTGAGTAAGTGACATGATTAAGTGGCATGATTAAGTGACATGATTAAGTGACATGATTAAGTGACATGATTAAGTGACCTGAGTAAGTGACATGATTAAGTGACATGATTAAGTGACATGATTAAGTGACATGATTAAGTGACCTGAGTAAGTGACATGATTAAGTGACATGATTAAGTGACATGAGTAAGTGACATGATTAAGTGACCTGAGTAAGTGACATGATTAAGTGACATGATTAAGTGACATGATTAAGTGACATGATTAAGTGACCTGAGTAAGTGACATGATTAAGTGACATGATTAAGTGACATGAGTAAGTGACATGATTAAGACACCTGAAATAAGTGCATTCTAACACACCTGAGTAAGATAATATAATATTAATTATAATGATAATAATAATAATAATAATAATAATAATAATAATAATAATAATAATAATAATAGAGTAATGGTAAAATTAATAAATATAATATCAATAACTAAAACTTGATAATGATAAAGTTGATTGTGAAGAAGAAGAAATAAAAAGGAGGAGGAGGAATCATCGCAACATTTGGCTTATCATTTACACAATCAACACAATTACTAAATAAATCCATGACTCAAATAAATAAACGCTGCAAAACTACGACTCAAATATAATAAACGCAGCAAAACTACGACTCAAATAAATAAACGCTGCAAAACTGACTCAAATATAATAAACGCTGCAAAACTACGACTCAAATAAATAAACTCTGCAAAACTATGACTCAAATAAATAAACGCTGCAAAACTACGACTCAAATAAATAAACGCTGCAAAACTATGACTCAAATAAATAAACGCTGCAAAACTATGACTCAAATAAATAAACGCTGCAAAACTACGACTCAAATAAATAAACGCTGCAAAACTATGACTCAAATAAATAAACGCTACAACACTATGACTCAAATAAATAAACGCTACAAAACTACGACACAAATAAATAAACGCTGCAAAACTATGACTCAAATAAATAAACGCTGCAAAACTATGACTCAAATAAATAAACGCTGCAAAACTGACTCATATATAATAAACGCTACAAAACAAAAAATCACAAACACGGAAATTTGATCCCTGGCATGGACTAACCCTTGACACAACACAACATCATGTACACAGCTACAAAGGCCGCTTGGGTGTTGGTGTACAATGTAACACACACCGCATGTATGTGGATAAACTTCAACACACTGAATAGGAAAGATAGACAGACAGACAGACAGACAGATAGATAGATAGACAGAGAGGCCGGATTATTTGACATTTACATAGCGTTGAGGAGAAAATTATTAGATATTTAATAAGGTAATTAAATAAAAAGAATGGTTGTGGATAAATGTCACACTGAACACACTCAATAGGAAAGACAGACAGATACAGACAGATAGACAGACAGATAGACAGACAGATACAGGCAGATACAGGCACAGAAAGACAGACAGATAGACAGGCACATAAAGACAGGCACATAAAGACAGACAGATAGACAGGCACATAAAGACAGACAGATAGACAGGCACATAAAGACAGACAGATAGACAGGCACAGAAAGACAGACAGATAGACAGACACATAAAGACAGACAGATACAGGCACATAAAGACAGACAGATAGACAGGCACATAAAGACAGACAGAGAGACAGGCACATAAAGACAGACAGATAGACAGGCACATAAAGACAGACAGATAGACAGGCACATAAAGACAGACAGATAGACAAGCACATAAAGACAGACAGATAGATAGGCACAGAAAGACAGACAGATAGACAGACACAGAAAGACAGACAGATAGACAGACACAGAAAGACAGACAGATAGACAGACACAGAAAGACAGACAGATAGACAGTCACATAAAGACAGACAGATAGACAGACACAAAGACACAGATAGACAGACACAGAAAGACAGACAGATAGACAGGCACATAAAGACAGACAGATAGACAGGCACAGACAGACAGACAGGCACAGACAGACAGACAGATAGACAGACACAGAAAGACAGACAGATAGACAGACACAGAAAGAGACAGATAGACAGGCACAGACAGACAGACAGATAGACAGGCACAGAAAGACAGACAGATACAGGCACAGCAAGACAGACAGATAGACAGACACAGATAGACAGACAGATAGACAGGCACGTAAAGACACAGATAGACAGGCACAGACAGACAGACAGATAGACAGACACAGAAAGACAGACAGATAGACAGGCACATAAAGACACAGATAGACAGGCACATAAAGACAGACAGATAGACAGGCACAGAAAGACAGACAGATAGACAGGCACATAAAGACAGACAGATAGACAGGCACAGAAAGACAGACAGATAGACAGGCACATAAAGACAGACAGATAGACAGGCACATAAAGACAGACAGATAGACAGGCACATAAAGACAGACAGATAGGACAGGCACATAAAGACAGACAGATAGACAGGCACATAAAGACAAACAGATAGACACACAGAAAGACAGACAGATAGACAGGCACATAAAGACAGACAGATAGACAGACACATAAAGACAGACAGATAGACAGGCACATAAAGACAGACAGATAGACAGGCACAGAAAGACAGACAGATAGACAGGCACATAAAGACAGACAGATAGACAGGCACAGAAAGACAGACAGATAGACAGGCACAGAAAGACAGACAGATAGACAGGCACATAAAGACAGACAGATAGACAGGCACAGAAAGACAGACAGATAGACAGGCACATAAAGACAGACAGATAGACAGGCACATAAAGACAGACAGATAGACAGGCACAGAAAGACAGACAGATAGACAGACACAGAAAGACAGACAGATAGACAGGCACAGAAAGACAGACAGATAGACACACAGAAAGACAGACAGATAGACAGACACATAAAGACAGACAGATAGACAGGCACATAAAGACAGACAGATAGACAGGCACATAAAGACAGACAGATAGACAGGCACATAAAGACAGACAGATAGACAGGCACATAAAGACAGACAGATAGACAGGCACATAAAGACAGACAGATAGACAGGCACATAAAGACAGACAGATAGACAGGCACAGAAAGACAGACAGATAGACAGGCACAGAAAGACAGACAGATAGACACACAGAAAGACAGACAGATAGACAGGCACAGAAAGACAGACAGATAGACAGGCACATAAAGACAGACAGATAGACAGGCACAGAAAGACAGACAGATAGACAGGCACATAAAGACAGACAGATAGACAGACACAGAAAGACAGACATATAGACAGGCACAGAAAGACAGACAGATACAGGCACAGAAAGACAGACAGATAGACAGGCACAGACAGACAGACAGATAGACAGGCACAGAAAGACAGACAGATAGACAGGCACAGAAAGACAGACAGATAGACAGGCACAGAAAGACAGACAGATAGACAGGCACAGAAAGACAGACAGATAGACAGGCACAGAAAGACAGACAGATAGACAGGCACATAAAGACAGACAGATAGACACACAGAAAGACAGACAGATAGACAGGCACATAAAGACAGACAGATAGACACACAGAAAGACAGACAGATAGACAGGCACAGAAAGACAGACAGATAGACAGGCACATAAAGACAGACAGATAGACACACAGAAAGACAGACAGATAGACAGGCACATAAAGACAGACAGATAGACACACAGAAAGACAGACAGATAGACAGGCACAGAAAGACAGACAGATAGACAGGCACAGAAAGACAGACAGATAGACAGGCACATAAAGACAGACAGATAGACACACAGAAAGACAGACAGATAGACAGGCACAGAAAGACAGACAGATAGACAGGCACAGAAAGACAGACAGATAGACAGGCACAGAAAGACAGACAGATAGACAGGCACAGAAAGACAGACAGATAGACAGGCACAGATAGACAGACAGATAGACACACAGAAAGACAGACAGATAGAGAGAGAGAGAGAGAGGGCCAGGATTATTCGACATTTACATAGCGTTGAGTTAAGACAATAAACATATATTTACAACAATTAATTTATATGTATAAAAAAAATACATATAGGTTGTGGATGAGTTACAACACACTCAATAGGAAAGACAGACACAATGACAAACAGAAAGACAGAGAGAGACGGATTATTTGACATTTACATAGCGTTAAAAAGACAATAGGCAAATATTTAAACCAAGTAACTAATATTGTGATAAATAAAATGTACACAATACTTGGCATATCGAAATGTAAATGACAGCAATTTACTAAGATAGAGAAAAAATTTATGAAAACAATATTTGGGATATCGAAATGTAAAAGCTGTGACCTTGGAAATTCTTCAGTTAAAAGACAATAAGCAAATATTTATTCTAAGCAAATATTATCGACATCAAATAACTCATATGGCGATAAATAACCTGTCAACAAAACATGGGACATCGAAATGTAAAAGACAACCAGTAACTAAGATTGTGAAAAGTAAAATGTAAACAATACTTGGCAAATCGAAACGAGTGAAAAATAAAATGTGAACAATACAGTAAAACCTCTCGTATTCGGACCCTCATTATTCGGACTTTGACATTATTCTGACCTTCTCTTTTTTTTTTTTTTTTTTTAGGGGTCGAAATTTCCTAGCTATATATACGCCTAGAATTTTTTTTTTTTTTTTTTTTTTTTTTTTTTTTTAGGGGTCGAAATTTCCTAGCTACATAGTATATATATTATACACCTAGATTTTTTTTTTTTTTTTTTTTTTTTACATATCCCCCCATATATAATCCCCCCATTATTCGGATCCTTGCATTACTCGGACCACTCCTTGGCCCCATTAGTCCGAATATGAGAGGTTTTACTGTACTTTGAAATCCGAAATGTAAAACGTGTGTGACCAAGGAATTCTGTAACTGTGAGTCCGACACAAACACAGATGCAAATACCTGGGGTTCATTAGGGCATGAACCCGGGACTCCCACAGCGGCATATCGGGCTTTGTTATCAATTCTCCTTCAAAACCCGAGCGGAAAGCAGGAGAGTAGTCAGTCCGAAACACACCAGAAAATAGTGATACGATACATTTACATTTTGTCTTTATCCAAAATCCTATCAATGAATGGAAAAATAGTATAAAATAAATATGTTTCCGTCCGGTATTATCATGTGAAGGCATTACGTTGAGGATTGTGAAATACGTGTAGTACTGGGAATATAAAAGGATTGTTGGAGTAATATGAGAAGGAAAATAGATGGCGAAGCAGCTTAAAGATTCACTACACCAACACACCCCAGTTGCTCGGCTCTCACAGATCAGGTAAACAAGGCGAGCTGCTCAAAATAAAAGCTGGATAACAAGCGCATGCATCTCTCAGTCTGCAGCGACGGAGAAAATGAAACATAAATAAAGAAAACACGCACAAAACACACTATTTATCCGGTGGTACAGAAAGAACGATGCTGTTATCACTACACTCTCAGAAATGGGGGGTATATTAAGGGTAGAATTGTTACATCGCACCATCACTACCCTTTTTAAACCCTATATCCAGGCTGGAGGGTAGATGCTGCCGATTATACCCTTCATCTACCCTTTATCTACCCTTTTTAGACGAGAGGGTTGAGAAAGGGTATATTTGGAGTTGGAAAAGGGTATATTTGGGGTTACAAAAGGGTATATTTGCGTTGATCCGCAAGGGAATATTTGTAAGGGTAGAAAAAGGGTAGCAGTATTTCATCACTACAAACACCCTTTTTCTTTTCTACCCATCTTTTCTAAGAGTGTACTACTGTTAGTCTCTCTGTTTGTAGAGACTTAACGTGGGCTTAGTTGAAACGTAGTACAGTTATGTAGAGTTTATTTTACATTTGCATTGAATGGTAATACAGTCATGTAGTACATCAGGGTGTTGAGAAGACCACGTGAGCGTCCGTCTGGTACCAGCCGTGGTCAAAGTAGTTATGTCTTCATATCCAAGTCCGTAAACCTCGCTCAGCTGTATATAGGGACGTCATTGTTGAAAAGGTGTATTTCACATTCCTGGGTGTGTCATGCTTTCCTCGGTGATCACTGGGTTAACCCTTTCACTGCTGTGTTTGTTTCTGTGTGTGTATGTTTCACTTCGCGCCAATCAACTGCTGGCTGTCTGACAACACACTATTATCAACTGTTGTGTTGTGTCTTCCCGTGCTTTCCTCGTTTATGAAAGGTTGACGTACTATGGGTAAAACAAGTATCGGTGCCTAGGGGTCCGATGAATACTGTAAACATTCGGTCAAATGCTGATGATATGGGAGGGTTTTCGTTTTCTTAGTTCCGTAGTGTTAGAATGTTTCACGCCTATAGTGCACCGATACTTGTTTTACCCATAGTACCTACAATCGTTATGGATCAAATTTGTGGGCGCTACCAATAAGGCTGTTCTGTCATCTGTTCACACGGTTCGTATGGGCGTACAACATATGCCCGTATTCGTAGTCACATACCATCATTGTACGTGGTCATTGTTCACTTTTTGTCTTGTCCTAATTAAATCAATGTCATGCCAGCTCTGTTGTGATTGCAATAAGAGTACTGTATAATTGCTCTAGTACTTTCCATGGCAGCTACAAGATCAAGTGAATAATTTTAACTGAGTAGAAATGGAACAAAATCATAGCAATTACCACGAGCAATTATGGTATGTGACTACGAATACGAGCAATATTACTACCTAAATAGTATTACAAATGTATCTGATAGTCTCGGTAACTAATTATACTTATGATAAGAATATTCATAAATTGCAGAAGCGTTTTACTGACTGACACTACTACCACTACTACTACTAGAAATGTCCTAACTGCACCCCAAGAACAACCCTTTCACCCCCCCCCTCAACCCTCCCTTTCCCTAATTAAGTGACTGACCGGAAGTGTTTTGAACATTAACCCCTTCACGCCCAGATCTTTCCTTTGCTATAAAAAAAACCGTCTGTTGTTAATCCATAAAACTACGAAAAGTAACTTAATATACCAAATTAGTTAGTGGACAAGGATACTAAATAGGTCATATCTATAAAATATCGCTTATAGTCACTAAAAATGTTTAATGGTACCCAGATTACAATGGAAATTACGTTCTGGGTCTCATGGGGTTAAAAATAATTTGCCTCAAAAGACAAACTAATCTAACACGTAATGACTTGATAAAGGTACACGGGCGCACGTAAACACCCCTGACCTTATTTACATCTATAATTTGGCTTCGTAATTAAATATAAAGGTACATTGAATTAAATAAAGGTAAAAAATTAAATAAAAAGGTACATTGAATTAAATAAAAAGGTAAAATATTAAATATAAAGGTAAAAAATGTAATATAAAGGTACATTAAATTAAATATATAGGTAAAAAATTAAATAAAAAGGTACATTGAATTAAATATAAAGGTACATTGAATTAAATATTAAGGTGCATTGAATTAAATATAAAGGTGCATTGAATTAAATATAAAGGTGCATTGAATTAAATATAAAGGTGCATTGAATTAAATATAAAGGTGCATTGAATTAAATATAAAGGTGCATTGAATTAAATATAAAGGTGCATTGAATTAAATATAAAGGTGCATTGAATGAAATATAAAGGTGCATTGAATTAAATATAAAGGTGCATTGAATTAAATATAAAGGTACATTGAATGAAATATAAAGGTGCATTGAATTAAATATAAAGGTACATTGAATTAAATATAAAGGTGCATTGAATTAAATATAAAGGTGCATTGAATTAAATATAAAGGTGCATTGAATTAAATATAAAGGTGCATTGAATTAAATATAAAGGTGCATTGAATTAAATATAAAGGTACATTGAATGAAATATAAAGGTGCATTGAATTAAATATAAAGGTGCATTGAATGAAATATAAAGGTGCATTGAATTAAATATAAAGGTGCATTGAATTAAATATAAAGGTACATTGAATGAAATATAAAGGTGCATTGAATTAAATATAAAGGTACATTGAATGAAATATAAAGGTGCATTGAATTAAATATAAAGGTACATTGAATGAAATATAAAGGTGCATTGAATTAAATATAAAGGTACATTGAATGAAATATAAAGGTGCATTGAATTAAATATAAAGGTACATTGAATGAAATATAAAGGTGCATTGAATTAAATATAAAGGTACATTGAATGAAATATAAAGGTGCATTGAATTAAATATAAAGGTACATTGAATGAAATATAAAGGTGCATTGAATTAAATATAAAGGTACATTGAATTAAATATAAAGGTGCATTGAATTAAATATAAAGGTGCATTGAATGAAATATAAAGGTGCATTGAATTAAATATAAAGGTGCATTGAATTAAATATAAAGGTGCATTGAATTAAATATAAAGGTGCATTGAATTAAATATAAAGGTACATTGAATGAAATATAAAGGTGCATTGAATTAAATATAAAGGTACATTGAATGAAATATAAAGGTGCATTGAATTAAATATAAAGGTGCATTGAATTAAATATAAAGGTACATTGAATGAAATATAAAGGTGCATTGAATTAAATATAAAGGTACATTGAATTAAATATAAAGGTGCATTGAATGAAATATAAAGGTGCATTGAATTAAATATAAAGGTGCATTGAATGAAATATAAAGGTACATTGAATTAAATATAAAGGTGCATTGAATTAAATATAAAGGTGCATTGAATTAAATATAAAGGTGTATTGAATTAAATATAAAGGTGCATTGAATTAAATATAAAGGTACATTGAATTAAATATAAAGGTGCATTGAATTAAATATAAAGGTGCATTGAATGAAATATAAAGGTGCATTGAATTAAATATAAAGGTGCATTGAATGAAATATAAAGGTGCATTGAATGAAATATAAAGGTGCATTGAATTAAATATAAAGGTGCATTGAATGAAATATAAAGGTGCATTGAATTAAATATAAAGGTGCATTGAATTAAATATAAAGGTGCATTGAATGAAATATAAAGGTGCATTGAATTAAATATAAAGGTACATTGAATTAAATATAAAGGTGCATTGAATGAAATATAAAGGTGCATTGAATTAAATATAAAGGTGCATTGAATTAAATATAAAGGTGCATTGAATGAAATATAAAGGTGCATTGAATTAAATATAAAGGTGCATTGAATTAAATATAAAGGTGCATTGAATGAAATATAAAGGTGCATTGAATTAATATAAAGGTACATTGAATGAATATAAAGGTGCATTGAATTAAATATAAAGGTGCATTGAATTAAATATAAAGGTACATTGAATGAAATATAAAGGTGCATTGAATTAAATATTAAGGTGCATTGAATTAAATATAAAGGTACATTGAATTAAATATAAAGGTGCATTGAATTAAATATTAAGGTGCATTGAATTAAATATAAAGGTACATTGAATGAAATATAAAGGTGCATTGAATTAAATATAAAGGTACATTGAATGAAATATAAAGGTGCATTGAATTAAATATAAAGGTACATTGAATGAAATATAAAGGTGCATTGAATTAAATATAAAGGTACATTGAATTAAATATAAAGGTGCATTGAATTAAATATAAAGGTGCATTGAATGAAATATAAAGGTGCATTGAATTAAATATAAAGGTGCATTGAATTAAATATAAAGGTACATTGAATGAAATATAAAGGTGCATTGAATTAAATATAAAGGTGCATTGAATTAAATATAAAGGTACATTGAATGAAATATAAAGGTGCATTGAATTAAATATAAAGGTACATTGAATGAAATATAAAGGTGCATTGAATTAAATATAAAGGTGCATTGAATTAAATATAAAGGTACATTGAATGAAATATAAAGGTGCATTGAATTAAATATAAAGGTACATTGAATTAAATATAAAGGTGCATTGAATGAAATATAAAGGTGCATTGAATGAAATATAAAGGTGCATTGAATGAAATATAAAGGTACATTGAATTAAATATAAAGGTGCATTGAATGAAATATAAAGGTGCATTGAATGAAATATAAAGGTGCATTGAATGAAATATAAAGGTGCATTGAATGAAATATAAAGGTGCATTGAATTAAATATAAAGGTGCATTGAATTAAATATAAAGGTGCATTGAATGAAATATAAAGGTGCATTGAATTAAATATAAAGGTGCATTGAATTAAATATAAAGGTGCATTGAATGAAATATAAAGGTTCATTGAATTAAATATAAAGGTGCATTGAATTAAATATAAAGGTTCATTGAATGAAATATAAAGGTGCATTGAATTAAATATAAAGGTTCATTGAATTAAATATAAAGGTGCATTGAATTAAATATAAAGGTGCATTGAATTAAATATTAAGGTGCATTGAATGAAATATAAAGGTGCATTGAATTAAATATTAAGGTGCATTGAATGAAATATAAAGGTGCATTGAATTAAATATTAAGGTGCATTGAATGAAATATAAAGGTGCATTGAATTAAATATTAAGGTGCATTGAATTAAATATTAAGGTGCATTGAATGAAATATAAAGGTGCATTGAATTAAATATTAAGGTGCATTGAATTAAATATTAAGGTGCATTGAATTAAATATAAAGGTGCATTGAATTAAATATAAAGGTGCATTGAATTAAATATTAAGGTGCATTGAATGAAATATAAAGGTGCATTGAATTAAATATAAAGGTGCATTGAATTAAATATAAAGGTGCATTGAATTAAATATAAAGGTGCATTGAATTAAATATAAAGGTGCATTGAATTAAATATAAAGGTGCATTGAATTAAATATAAAGGTACATTGAATGAAATATAAAGGTGCATTGAATTAAATATAAAGGTACATTGAATTAAATATAAAGGTACATTGAATGAAATATAAAGGTACATTGAATTAAATATAAAGGTGCATTGAATTAAATATAAAGGTGCATTGAATTAAATATAAAGGTGAATTGAATTAAATATAAAGGTGCATTGAATTAAATATAAAGGTGCATTGAATTAAATATAAAGGTGAATTGAATTAAATATAAAGGTAAAAAATCTTATATAAAGGTACATTGAATTAAATAAAAAGGTGCATTGAATTAAATATATAGGTAAAAAATTTAATAAAAAGGTAAAAAATTAAATAAAAAGGTACATTAAATTAAATATAAAGGTAAAAAATTAAATAAAAAGGTACATTGA
>JACEEZ010009705.1:472500-475000 GCA_016584305.1 Chionoecetes opilio | reverse complement strand
AGAGAGAGAGAGAGAGAGAGAGAGAGAGAGAGAGAGGTACTCATTGCGCTGGAGCCTCAAGACTACTATGTTTGCGGCTCTAAGAAAAAGATAAGAGTAGGCCTATTGATGATAAAAATAACCAAGCACTAGCAACAATGATATGTATTTTATAGCATTAATACCTATCCTTATGTATATTAATTTCTATATTGCAATGACGGCCTGGCTGGGCTGGGGTCAATTGTAATTTTAATTGCGTGATTGAGTCATTAATTACAAGTTGATGTAATTGTAATTGTAATTGTAATTGTAATTGTAGTTGTAATTGTAGTTGTAGTTGTAGTTGTAGTTGTAGTTGTAATTGATAAAAGTAATTGAAAAAACTGTTCAATTACAATGCATATGTAGAATACAGCACCATTTTCAGCCATCAATGTCCATCTGTCCAAAAGTATGTAGTATCAACTCTATGACATTTTGGAAAATGAAAGGAGAATTAAATCAGTCATAAAATATATAATGATGATAGTATCTATTATATAATGCTATAATGTATAGGTAGGTGTGGATGTTGGATATTAATTAATAAATTGATTGAAATAAAAAAAAAACTTAGTATGACTAGTTAGTAGACTGAGTAGTTAGTGATCATTGTGTTGTGACTATTTGTAATTGTAATTGATTGTAATTGTAATTTTAATTGATTGTAATTGTAAGTGTAATTGTATTGTAATTGTAAATGTTTATTGTAATTGAAAAATATCTTGATCAGTGTAATTGTAATTGACTTTTTGGATAACAAATAAATGTAATTGTAATTGTAATTGATCAAAGTAATTGAACCCAGCCCTGGCCCACGATATATCTGGTTCAGTTGAGTTTTGCGACCTAACTGATTTTTTTAAACTGGAAAAGCGTAGATTTAAAAAGGAAATAGGGAAAAAATGGTTCGCAAATAGGGTGGCAAATGATTGGAATGGAGTCAGTCGTGGGGTACTTAGTGCGGAGTCAATAGGGAGTTTTAAAAGGAGGCTAGACAATTTCATGGATGGGGATGAAAGGTGAATGTAGGTAGTGTTAAGTAACAGGAACTACCTCGTGTAGGTCTCATTGCCTCTTGTAGCTTCCTTATTTTCTTATGTTCTTATGTAGGTAGGTGCAACGCCCTTCGAGAATGTGTTCTACGGAAGTGACTGCCTTTAAAAAAAATTGTGAATAACACTGACTTAGCGTATAGCGGTGAAGCAACACTGCTCGAGGACGTAAACACTTCATACTAATCATCAATGGAAATGTTAATCAGTTCTTGGTCCCCGAGGGAAAGTAATTAATTCCACCTCAATACCTGACGCAACACGCTGTTACGTATCTTATTACTTGTCACAACACTGTATTACATTATTACTTGTCACAACACCGTATTACCTTATTACTTGTCACAACACCGTATTACATTATTACTTGTCACAACACTGTATTACATTATTACTTGTCACAACACCGTATTACATTATTACTTGTCACAACACTGTATTACATTATTACTTGTCACAACACCGTTATTTTAAACACTTTATTACTTGTCACAACACTGTATTACATTATTACTTGTCACAACACCGTATTACATTATTACTTGTCACAACACCGTATTACATTATTACTTGTCACAACACCGTATTACCTTATTACTTGTCACAACACCGTATTACATTATTACTTGTCACAACACTGTATTACATTATTACTTGTCACAACACCGTATTACATTATTACTTGTCACAACACCGTATTACATTATTACTTGTCACAACACCGTATTACATTATTACTTGTCACAACACTGTATTACATTATTACTTGTCACAACACTGTATTACATTATTACTTGTCACAACACCGTATTACCTTATTACTTGTCACAACACTGTATTACATTATTACTTGTCACAACACTGTATTACATTATTACTTGTCACAACACCGTATTACATTATTACTTGTCACAACACCGTATTACATTATTACTTGTCACAACACCGTATTACCTTATTACTTGTCACAACACCGTATTACATTATTACCTGATACAGCATCAAGTTACCTTTAATACTATAGAGTAGATTGTACACAACACGACATATACGTGTCTTGAGTAACACTGTCCACCCGTATGAAGCGATGCAGCATTCTGACCCCACTCGGAACTCCTTATTTTGGGGTATATTTTTGTTTGTTTGTTTGTTTACATTACAAAGGACTGGCTAAGGGCAAAATAAAGAAGTAACAATCTGGAGTATCAAGTATTTGGAGGAAGTACGTTTGTTTGTGTGCCAGTCAGGCGGCCTCTTAGGGAGTGGCAGAGTTTGTGTACACTCTTAGAAAAGAAGGGTAGGAAAAGGGTAGAAAAAGGGTGTTTGTAGTGATGAAATACTGCTACCCTTTTTCTACCCTTACAAATATACCCTTTTCTAACCCCAAATATACCCTTTTCCAACCCCAAATATACCCTTTCTCA
>JACEEZ010009705.1:435000-450000 GCA_016584305.1 Chionoecetes opilio | reverse complement strand
ACTACTACTACCACCACCACCACTACTACTACTACCACCACTACCACTACTACTACTACTACTATCTACCACCACAACCACCACCACCACCACCACCACCACTACTACTACTACTACCTTCACCCCCACTACTACTACTTCTATTTCTACTACTACTACTACTACTACTACTACTACTACTACTACTACTACTACTACTACCACTACTACCACCACCACCACCACCACCACCACCACCACACTACTACTACTACTACTACTACTACCACCACAACCACCGCTACTACTACTACTACTACTACTACTACTACTACTACTACTACTACTACTATATTATTTCACATACACTACGACCACACTTACTTTTATCTCCTACTCTTCTTCTTACTCTTTATTTATCTTCTTTTCTTTTCCTTCTCTTTCCATTCTCCACTTCCTCTTCCTTCCTCCTCCTCCTCCTCCTCCAGCAGGCATTACGAGATGGAGCAAAGGTTTAATCATAAGGTAAATGGATTAGCTGTGTCCTGCCCGCTGATTGCCATCCCTTCGGAGGAGTGTAGAAGGAGGGGGGATAGGGGGATATAGGGATGGGGGGTATGGAGGGGGGATAGGGAGGTTAAGGGGGGGAGAAGGGGGGAGGAGGAGGGAGAAGGAGGGGGAATAGGGAGGTTAAAGAAGGGAGAAGGAAGGGAGAGGAGGAGTGTGGAAGAAGGGAGGATAGGGAGGTAGAGAAGAGGGGAGGAGGGAGGAAGGAGGGGGAATAGGGAGGTTAAGGAAGGGGAGAAGGGAGGAAGAGAAGGGAGGAAGAAGGGAGGATAGGGAGATTTAAGAGGGGGAAGGAAGGGAAGGAGGAGTGTGAAGAAGGGAGTATAGGGAAGGTAGAGGGAAGGAGAGAGGGAGAGGAGTGTGGAAGAAGGGAGGATAGAGGAGGGGAGAAGGGAGGAAGAGGAGAAGGAGCAGCAGTACGAAGAGAATGAATGAGGTGGCAGGAGGTAAATATGATGATGTATGAATTTAGACGGATAAAATAGAGAAAATGTGTGTGAGAGAGAGAGAGAGAGAGAGAGAGAGAGAGAGAGAGAGAGAGAGAGAGAGAGAGAGAGAGAGAGAGAGAGAGAGAGAGAGAGAGAGAGAGAGAGAGAGAGAGCTCAAATAAAGTCAGTACACAGACATAATAGACAAGAGAAAGGTTATGGAATAAATCAACATAGACAAGGAGACAAAAGACAGCCACAGTCCTTCCCAATTTTCTCTTCTTCTTCCTCCTCCTCCTCCTTCTCTTCTTCTTCCTCCTCCTCCTCCTTCTCTTCTTCTTCCTTCTCCTCCTCCTCCTCTTCTTCCTCTCCTCTCTCTCCTCCTCCTCCTCCTCTTCTTCTTCCTCCTCCTCCTCTTCTTCTTCCCCTCCTCTCTCTTCTTCTTCTCCTCCTCCTCCTCTTTCTTCTTCCTCCTCTCCTCCTCCTCCTTCTCCTCTTCATTCCTCCCTCCTCCTTCTCTTCTTCTTCCTCCTCCTCCTCCTTCTCTTCTTCTTCCTCCTCCTCCTCCTCCTTCTCTTCCTCCTCTTCTTCCATCTCCTCGTTTCCTGGCTCGTCTTGCCCTTCTTCACCTTTTATCATTCCTCCTCCTCCTCCTCCTCCTCCTCCTCCTCCTCCCTCCTCCTCCTCCTCCTCCTCCTCCTCCTCCTCCTCCTCCTCCTCTTCCAGTGAGAAACGGAGGAAAATTCTATCCATAACTCCAAAAAGATACGATTTTCTGACAGTTCTCTCTCTCTCTCTCTCTCTCTCTCTCTCTCTCTCTCTCTCTCTCTCTCTTCTTTCCGTGGCAAAATAGCAGAAAGTAGAGGGTTTAGGAAAGAATAAAGGAGAGAGAGAGAGAGAGAGAGAGAGAGAGAGAGAGAGAGAGGAGAGAGAGAGAGAGAGAGAGAGAGAGAGAGAGAGAGAGAGAGAGAGAGAGAGGAGAGAGAGAGAGAGAGAGAGAGAGAGAGAGAGAGAGAGAGAGAGAGAGAGAGAGAGAGAGAGAGACCGAATTACACAAAACAATACTTAAGAAACTGTCAAAACGGTCATATATTCCTACTGTAAACCTAACAAAAAAAAATGAAACCGAGAACAAAGAAATAAAAAGGATGAAAATACTAAACCTACAATACATTCCCTATTCTACATCTCCAATCTTTAATCAATGAATTAATCTTCGTCGAAATATATGTACATACAGTGTGTGTGTGTGTGTGTGTGTGTGTGTGTGTGTGGGTGTGTGTGTGGTGGGTGGGTGGGTGTGGTGTGTGTGTGTGTGTGTGTGTGTGTGTGTGTTTGTTGTTGTGTGTGTGTGTTGTGTGTTGTGTGTGTGTGTGTGTGTCTTTTGTGTGTGTGTGTTGTTGAATGTCATAAAAATTCATCGCTGCTCGTGGCTAGTTAGTGACGGGTCAAAGTTTGTCTAAATTACATCACTCCCATGTGGTCGCTTGGCTGATGTTAAAAAGAAAAGTTGTTGTTTTTGAATTTATTTTGGGTGCGTGACGACGAGAGAGAGAGAGAGAGAGAGAGAGAGAGAGAGAGGAGAGAGAGAGAAGAGAGGAGAGAGAGAGAGAGAAGAGAGGAGAGAGAGAGAGAGAGAGAGAGAAGAGGAGGAGAGGAGAGAGAGAGAGAGAGAGAGAGACTTAGTGAGTGAATGAATGAATGAGGGAATGAGTGTGAGTGAGACAGACAAAGAAGCAGAGAGAGAGAGAGAGAGAGAGAGAGAGAGAGAGAGAGAGAGAGAGAGAGAGAGAGAGAGAGAGAGAGAGAGGAGAGAGAGAAAGAGAGGAGAAGAGGGAGAGAGAGGAGGAGAGAGAGAGAGAGAGAGAGAGAGAGAGAGAGAGAGAGAGAGAGAGAGTGAGTAAATAAAGACAACCAAGTACGAACATTCAATTTTAGCCTACTATAATTTTTTCTTCTCTTTTTAATAACCGCGTCAATTTTTTCAACACTTCCTCTGCCGCGTTCCCGATATGACTGATTACTCTCACCTGCCTCCTTGCCTACCTGTGTATCTATCTGCCTCTTAAAACACTAAACCTTAACAAAACTTCCATTACAAACACCGCATCCCATCCATCACCACTTCATCCAACACCACAATTATCCGCTTCTTTATCCCCTTAAAATCCATTCACTTATCGCTACACAAATTCTTCTTCTTTTATCTACATTTACCTTAATTTATCCTCTTTTTTTTATCTATTTATCTATTTTTTTTTATCTATTTCCAACTTTTATCAATTATCCGCTTCTTTATCTCCTTAAAATCTATTCACTTATCGCTACACAAATCTTCCTTCTTTTATCTACATTTACCTTCAATTTATCCTCTTTTTATCTATATATTTATCTTTTTATCTATCTCCTATTTTATCAATGTCTTATCTATCTTTTTATCGACACTCTTCCACAATTTACCGTCACAGAAACTTCCTTTTTCAATCTCTATGTCAAGTCTGTGTGTCTCTTCGTTCTCAGACACACTCGGCCTCGGTCTCGATCTTGTAGCTGTCCATTGAGAGAGAACACTGCTCAATATTTCTCACCCGGCGTCTCGGTCCGACAGAGGCGAGGCGTGAGGGCGAATCGACGATGCATCAGGATACTCCAAGAAAAATGAGGTGTTGCTTTCACGGAGGGAGGCGCGGGGCGAGGCGGTGAAGAATACATAAACGTTAGGGCGCCTCGTGTATTAAGCTTTTACCCTTATTTTATTTTTGTTTTTATTTTACCCTTATTTTATTTTATTTTTATTTTACTTTTTTTTTGTATTATACCCTTTTTTTTCTTCTTTTTTTTCCCTTATTTTATTTTACCCTTATTTTATTCTACCCTTATTTTATTTTATTTTTATTTTACTTTTTTTTTGTATTATACCCTTATTTTATTTTATTTTTATTTTACTTTTTTTTTGTATTATATCCTTATTTTATTTTTATTTTATTTTACCCTTATTTTATTTTATTTTTATTTTACTTTTTTTGTATTATACCCTTATTTTATTTTATTTTTATTTTACCCTTATTTTATTTTATTTTTATTTTACCCTTATTTTATTTTATTTTTATTTTACTTTTTTTTTGTATTATACCCTTATTTTATTTTATTTTTATTTTACCTTTTTTTTTTTTATTTTACCCTTATTTTATTTTTTTTATTTTATTACCCTTATTTTTATTTTTTTATTTTACCCTTAGGTATTTTATTTTATTTTTATTTACTTTTTTTTGTATTATATCCTTATTTTATTTTATTTTTATTTTACCCTTATATTATTTTATTTTTATTTTACCCTTATATTATTTTATTTTTATTTTACCCTTAGGTATTTTATTTTATTTTTATTTTACTTTTTTTTTTGTATTATACCCTTATTTTATTTTATTTATTACCTAATTTTTCTTTATTTTTACCCTTTATTTTTTTTATTTTATTTTACCCTTTTTTATTGAACTATACTCCTTTTATATTTTATCTTTTTTTTTACTTTTTTTTTTTTGTAGTTAATCCTTCTATTATTTATTTTTAATTTTAACAGTACTTTTATAATTTTATCTTATTTTGTTACCCTTATTTTATTTTACTTTTGTATTTGTAACCTGTTTTCTATTATATAGACCTTAAATTCTTATCTGTGTTTCTAACTCATTTATCTCTTATTTTTTATAATTTTGTTACTTTTTTGTTTTGGTACTTGAGTCAATCGCTGTCTAATTCCCCATAATATACCTTTAATTTCCCTCAATCACGTACTTTCTATAACTTTAATCTTAACTCTTTTCCGTTCCTACTCATCAATTACTTTTTGTTTTACCTTTTGTTGTTGTATGGTTGAGTAACTTGAGTCCAATTGGTGTCTAATTCCCCATAATAGACCTTAAATTTCCTTCAATCATGTGCTTTCTCTAACTCTCATTCTTACTCTTTTCTTTCCTACAATCAAATTGTTTTTACCTATGTTGTGTATGGTGAGTACCTTGAGTCAATGTGTCTAATTTCATACATATACCTTATTTTCCTCAATCACGACTTCTTTCTATAACTCTCCTTTTACTCTTTTTTTTCCTACATTATCAATAACTTTTTGTTTACCCTTTGTTGTTGTATGGTTGAGTAACTTGAGTCCAATCGCTGTCTAAGTCTTCATAATATACCTTTAGTTTTCCTCAATCACAAACTTTCTATAACTCCCATTTTACTCTTTTCTTTTAATACACATCAATCACCACAAATAAATTCTTTGGAAACCCCAAATCAATTACTTATTTTGAAAACACGAAGATTATTAAACCCTTTACGTATTTTTAACCCTTCAATCAAGTACTTTACATAGCTTCCATCCTGTTATTTTCATTCCCTATAGCCCGTCAGGGTGGCAAGGTTGGTAGAGACGTGTGCTCGCAATGTGCAGCGTCCCTGTGCATTCGGTCAGCGGTTCGAGTCCGCCTAGTTCGTGCTGACGTGGCGGCGCTTTGTATAGTCAATAACCTTGTAGTTGGTACTTGCAAAGTGTCTAGATAGGATGAAAATCTTTCTCATTCCCTATACAGATCAATAACCAGAAAAAACACTGGAAACCCTCAACCAGTAATTTGAACCAGTAAACCCTCAACCTAATTTGAAAACACGAGGATTTTTTACCCCTTTAGGTACTTCAAATACTACTTTTCACCATAAACACCCCGAGGAAATTTCACGTCAAGGATAAACTGAGGCCACAATGGATGTTTATGTCCTACTGATTGCATTCACACGCCTGCCAACCCACCACCAACTCTTCCACCTTAAAAAATAGGGAAAGACACTCCTCACGCATTTATTCCCGGAGAAGCGTCGATTTAAAAAGAAAATAAGGAAAAACTGGTTCACAAATAGGGTGGTAAATGATTGGAATAGACTAAGTCGTCAGGTAGTTACTGCAGAGTCAATAGGGAGTTTTAAAAGGAAGCTAGACAATTTCATGGATGGGGATGAAAAGTGGAAGTAGGTAGTATTAAGTAACAGGAACTACCACGTGTAGGTCTCCCAGCCTTTTGTAGCTTCCATATTGTTGTATGTTCTTATGTTATCCCAGACTCTTTCTTCACCGCGCTGCCTCGGAAGGGTTGGTATACCTGCGTCCTTTGTTTACATCTTTTTGCGCCGCCTAGTGCCTGTGGGCGACGCTGCGGTATAGTTGAAGGCACAAAAAACTTCATCTGGTCTTATTCCCGCGGCGACAGGATATCAGTCTCCAGGCTCCATCTTGCTACGTCCTCGAGTGTACAAAGAAAGATGAAGCCTCAGATGCCTCCACAAGCTTCATTACTAACAGTCTGGTTATAGATGGTTCGTGTGCTTCATCGACCGAGCTTCAGGTAACGAAAGAAGCGACGCCAGGTAACAAAATATTAAAGAGACGTATTTTGAGTCCCGTTTTGGATATGTTTTGATTTATTCAGTTTGTGGCGTTAGTTAATATTAATGACATCCGCTATAGGTGTGTCAGGGATGGATTGGCACGGGTTATCGGAAATGTTTGGTGTTTAATATGTTTTTTTTCGTTTCCTGGTATTGCTTTCACGATGTTATGTTAGCTTGATTTTTATCGATATATTGTCGCTGCAAATTACTTTACTATTACTACTACCTCTACTACTACTACTACTACTACTACTACCACTACTACTACTACTACTACTACCTCTACTACTACTATACTACTACTACTATTACTACTACCTCTACTACTACTACTACTACTACTATACTACTATTACTACTACCTCTACTACTACTACTATACTACTACTACTATTATACTACTACTACTACTACTACTACTATTACTACTACCTCTACAACTACTATACTACTACTACTACTATTACTACTACCTCTACTACTACTATTACTACTACTACTACTACTACTACTACTACTATATACTACTACTACTACTACTACTATACTACTACTACTACTACTATACTACTACTACTACTACTACTACTATTATACTACTACTACTACTACTATTATACTACTACTACTACTACCTCTACTACTACTATACTACTACTACTACTACTACTAACTACTACTTCAGTTTGTCCTGCCATGATAAAAAAGTGTAATAATAATATCAATAATAATAACAAGCAAAATATATATGAATAAGAATGTGAATTAGAAGTAAAATATGAAGAAGATAATATAAGCACAGATGAAAAATAAAAGTGATATTTATAAACGTAATGAATAGATGATTGACACCCACATATACATATAAAAGAAATGACCTACATAAAGTAACACACACACATACACACACTTACACTCATACTCACACTCACTCACACTCACACTCACACACACTCACACACACAGAAAGAAAGAAGAAAAGAAAGACAGAAAGAAATGAAAATAGTCACATTCTCACAACTTCTATCGATTAGTAAGTAAGCAAGTCTCACCTACTACTACTACGACTACCACTACTACTACTACTACCTCTACTACTACTTATACTACTACTACTACGACTACCACCACTATTACTACTACCTCTACTACTACTATACTACTACTACTACTGCTACTACTACTATCTACTACTATTACTCCTACCACCACCACCTCTACTACTACTACTTCTACAATGCCTCACCTCACCCTTCATCAATAACAAAGAATTTTATACATCATTGCAAACCGCCAGAGGACAGTCAATAAATCCAAGGGCAGTCACTAATCCTTGCCTGGCGGGGGAGATAGAGAATGCTAGAAAAGGAAAGTGGAAGGTCGAGGAAAAGAGAGAAAGGAAAATAGAGGGTGAGACAGACGAGACCACATAGAGAAAAGGGGAGTAAAGAAGCGTTTGGATAAGGAAATAAAAGAGAAAGATTGATCAGATGAAAAATAGAGGAGTAAGGACGCGTTAGGAAAAAGAAATACGGGAAAAGTTAATTATGGATGAAAATGGAATTGGACATATAAAGAATGTATAGAATAGAAGGAATTTGAAGGTTAGAAAGAAGGGAGTAAGGAAGCGTTAGGAAAAATAAATATGGGAAAAGAATGATGTAGGGATGAAAAAGGGAATTGGAATATAAAAAATGTATCAAATATAAGGGATTTGAAAGTAAAAAAAAAAAGGGGGGGGAGGTAAAGAATCGTTCAAAAAAATTAATAGAAGGAAAAGATTGATTTATGGATGAAAAAGGGAAATGTATGGAATAAAAAATGGCTAGAATTTTTACTTTCATTATTTTTTATTTTTTTTACATTGGAGTCTATAGCGCCTGTAGGCTATTATCTTCCTTTCTTAGGTAGAATAAAAGGGATTTGACAGTGAAAAGAAAGACAAGAATAATTGGAGGTGGGAACAGAAGTAAGAGTAAATAGGGAATGAGAGTAAATAGGGAATGAGAGTAAATAGGGAATGAGTAAATAGGGAATGAGTAAATAGGGAATGAGAGTAAATAGGGAATGAGAGTAAATAGGGAATGAGAGTAAATAGGGAATGAGAGTAAATAGGGAGTGAGAGTAAATAGGGAGTGAGAGTAAATAGGGAATGAGAGAGTAAATAGGGAATGAGAGAGTAAATAGGGAATGAGAGTAAATAGGGAATGAGAGAGTAAATAGGGAGTGAGAGTAAATAGGGAGTGAGAGTAAATAGGGATGAGAGTAAATAGGGAATGAGAGAGTAAATAGGGAATGAGAGAGTAAATAGGGAATGAGAGAGTAAATAGAATGAGAGTAAATAGGGATGAGAGTAAATAGGGAATGAGAGAGTAAATAGGGAATGAGAGAGTAAATAGGGATGGAGAGTAAATAGGGATGAGAGAGTAAATAGGGAATGAGAGAGTAAATAGGGATGAGAGAGTAAATAGGGAATGAGAGTAAATAGGGAATGAGAGTAAATAGGGAATGAGAGTAAATAGGGAATGAGAGTAAATAGGGAATGAGAGTAAATAGGGAATGAGAGTAAATAGGGAATGAGAGTAAATAGGGAGTGAGAGTAAATAGGGAATGAGAGAGTAAATAGGGAATGAGAGTAAATAGGGAATGAGAGTAAATAGGGAGTGAGTAAATAGGGAATGAGAGTAAATAGGGAGTGAGAGTAAATAGGGAGTGAGAGTGTAAATAGGGAATGAGAGTAAATAGGGAGTGAGAGTAAATAGGGAGTGAGAGTAAATAGGGAGTGAGAGAGTAAATAGGGAATGAGAGAGTAAATAGGGAATGAGAGAGTAAATAGGGAGTGAGAGTAAATAGGGAATGAGAGTAAATAGGGAATGAGAGTAAATAGGGAATGAGTAAATAGGGAGTGAGAGAGTAAATAGGGAATGAGAGAGTAAATAGGGAGTGAGAGAGTAAATAGGGAATGAGAGAGTAAATAGGGAGTGAGAGAGTAAATAGGGAATGAGAGTAAATAGGGAATGAGAGAGTAAATAGGGAATGAGAGAGTAAATAGGGAGTGAGAGTAAATAGGGAATGAGAGAGTAAATAGGGAATGAGAGAGTAAATAGGGAATGAGAGAGTAAATAGGGAATGAGAGAGTAAATAGGGAATTATAGTAAGAAGGAAGATAAAGAGTAAATAAAAATAAAAATAAACATAAGTAAATATCTGAAGAAAAAAAATCTACCTGGTGTTAAAGATGTTATGAGGAGAAATTTATGACAGGTGACAATGAATAAGTGAATGTGATGAGCAATGACAATGAATAATGAAATGACAAAGTGAATAATATAAACATGCAGACACCATGCATAGTTAACCCTTCATGCACGTGTTATTTAGAGTATTAAAGATCTATATGGACTCCTGTTACATAAATAAATAACAAAATAGAGTGAAAGGTTACTCCAGGAATTTATTGAATGGTGAGTTATTGTTGCTTCAGGAACGACCTACTTTAACCTGATTCATATTAGTATTTGTAGTAGTAGTAGTAGTAGTAGTATAAGTGGTAGTAGTAGTAGTAGTAGTAGTAGTAGTAGTAGTAGTAGTAGTAGTGGGGATGGTAGTAGTAGTAGAAGTAGTAATAGTAGTAGTAGTAGTAGTAGTAGTGGTAGTGGTAGTGGTAGTAGTAGTAGTAGTATAAGTGGTGGTGGTGGTAGTAGTAGTAGTAGTAGTAGTAGTAGTAGTAGTAGTAGTAGTAGTGGGGGTGGTAGTAGCAGTAGTAGTAGTAGTGGTGGGGGTGATAGTAGCAGTAGTAGTAGTAGTAGTAGTAGTAGTAGTAGTAGTAGTAGTAGTGGAGGTGGTTACGAGCGAGCGCAGTCCTCGGTGGATAAGGGATTATTCTCACTTAAGCGGCCGACCCGACCGACCGACCGTCACGCTTTTCAGGAGCTTTTATCTTTGGAATCTCGCTTCCGATTGACAAGCGGTCTTCGCCATCTGATAGCCCCATTCATAGACCACTGTATACCTGGACTGCGCACGGAATATCGGCCTGTTGCACAAGGGCCTGTAATCGGAGGGCCGGTCGGTTCATATTCTATATATATATATATAATAATTATATATATATATATATATATATATATATATATATACGGATCATATAGACTGGTTTATCAGTATATATGATATACTGTAATCTTCGTAAATGTTTGTTCTACAATATTATCAAATAAAAAACAGTAAAACACGCTAAAGAAATGCCATTACGAGACTGAAGAAATATGCATGAATTTCAACTCTTCGCCATTTAAAACTTTGCGAGTCAACTTTTATCATGAAGGGTATCAATAGAAGCGCAATTTTATTAGCTTTCCATTGCTATATTTCGTTATCTGATAAATTAATTAAAATCATGCATAAATGAGCGTTAACTAAATAAATAAAATCATCAATCGGGTAATTTTCCCGATTGATGGGGTTATTTATTTAGTCAACGCTAATTTATACATGGTACTAATTCATTTATCAGAAAACGAAATATATAAGTAAATAAATAACATCATCAATCGGGAAAATTACCCGATTGATGATTTTATTTATTTAGTTAACGCTAATTTATGCATGGTTCTAATTCATTTATCAGATAACGAAATATAGCAATGGAAAGCTAATAAAATTGCGCTTCTATTGGTACCCTTCATGATAAAAGTTGACTCGCAAAGTTTTAAATGGCGAAGAGTTAAGTGAATATTAAGTTCATGCATATTTCTTCAGTCTCGTAATGGCATTTCTTTACCGTGTTTTACTGTTTTTTATTTGATAATATTATAGAACAAACATTTACGAAGATTACAGTATATCAAATATACTGATAAACCAGTCTATATGATAGTCCATAGACCACTATATCTCTTTGTCGGGCGCCCCGCAGGCCCCTATGCAGCTCCGCAATTCAAAACATTGTCGCGTGCGCAGTCCAGGTATACAGTGGTCTATGCCCCATTCAATCCCTATTTGTGTTGACATGTTTTGTCTCACGTGAGGGGTCAGCATGGCGCGTGGCGCGTGCCGCGTGAGGGGTGTCAGACAACGTTACCTTGCTATAGCTGAGAAACGGTTGTACCGACTAAGTTGAAATTTGGTGTGTGGTTTGAGAGCACACACCTAGCAATGTCACATAGGTCAAACTCCGGGTGACGCCGCACGTGTGCACGTGCGGCGGGTATCTACGGGCTCGCTGGTCCCTCGCCGATTAAGGCGTCTTACTGGTAGTATAAGTAGTTCAGTAGTAGTAGTAGTAGATTGAGTAGTAATTGTAGTATAATAGTAGTAGATAAAGTAGTATAAATAGTAGTAGTAGTGGATAAAGTAGTAGTAGCAGTATTATATAAAGTAGTACTGGATAAAGTAGTAATTATAGTATAGTAGTAGTAGATAAAGTAGTGGTAGAAGAGTAGTAGTAGTAGTAGTAGTAGTAGTAGTAGTAGTAGTAGCAGCAGCAGCAGTAGTAGTAGTAGTAGTAGTAGTAGTAGTAGTAGTAGTAGCGAGCTTACACAATAACACCCCCCTCCCCCCAACACACATATATCTGACCACTGCATCTTTTAGTGACAATTCCAACCACAACGACACCCCTTCGGACAATAAATCTTGCGCCCGTTGACCGTAATACATAATACAACACCTTATTACCCTATGTCACGGCCGCGAATGTTCATGTAATTCCCACCTATGACAGGGAAAGTAATAATGGCAGCTCCAATTTTCCTGTCAGGCGCCGCTGTGTTGTGCAGGAATTAAGATTTTCTTCCGCAGCAAAAGGAGGAAGGAGAATAAAAGGAGGAGGAAGGAGGAAAAAAGGAGGAGGAAGGAGGAAAAAAGGAGGAAGGAGAAAAAAAAGGAGGAGGAAGGAGGAAAAAAAGGAGGAGGAAGGAGGATAAAAGGAGGAGGAAGGAGGATAAAAGGAAGAGGAAGGAGAAAAAAGGAGGAGGAAGGAGGAAAAAAAGGAGGAGGAAGGAGGAAAAAAGGAGAGAGGAGGAAAAAGGAGAGGAAGGAGGAAAAAAAGGAGGGAAGGAGGAAAAAAAAAGGAAAAGGAGGAGGAAGGAGGGAAAAAAGGAGGAAGGAGGAAAAAAAGGAGGAAGGAGGAAAAAAAGGAGGAGGAAGGAGGAAAAAAAGAGGAGGAAGGAGGAAAAAAAGGAGGAGGAAGGAGGAAAAAAGGAGGAAAAAAAAGGAGGAGGAAGGAGGAAAAAAAGGAAGAGGAAGGAGGAAAAAAGGAGGAGGAAGGAGGAAAAAAAGGAAGAGGAAGGAGGAAAAAAGGAGGAGGAAGAAGAGGAGGTCACATAAAAGGTCAAAAAAGGTTGGGACGTTTTTTTTCACAATTCTTTTTTTTCAATTATTTAGTTGTAGTTATTATTGATCTAGTTTTTGAGGCAGGTTATGTTTTTTTTTCTCTCTCTCTCTCTCTCTCTCTCTCTCTCTCTCTCTCTCTCTCTCTCTCTCTCTCTCTCTCTCTCTCTCTCTCTCTCTCTCTCTCTCTCTCTCTCTCCTACAAATCTTGAATTAAATATATGGTAAAAACCCGCTATGAAACATTAAATCCCTCAAACTACCTCTCTCTCTCTCCTCTCTCTCTCTCTCTCTCGTCCTCTCTCGTCTCTCATCTCTCTCTCTCTCTCTCTCTCTCTCTCTCTTCTCTCTCTCTCTCTCTCTCTCTCATTTGCACATAACATTAAATAAAAATAAGGTAAAAAAACGATATGAAACATTAAATCACAAAAAAAAAAATTCAAAACCCAAAAAAAGTCTTCTTAAAAAATCATACATAGACCTAACGCCATTTGGGAAATAATATCAAAGAAAATAAAAATAATATCTGAAAAATAAAAATAAAACCAAAAATGAAAAGAGAGAATACAGTCGAAAAAGCGATCCATCTATATATCAAGGGACTCTTTTCAATATGCAACCGTCCAACCACTGCGACTCGCCAATGCAAGGGAGAGACGAGGGAGTGAAGAGACTAATAAAACTAGAAATAAAAACTAGCTACCGTACATAACACTATAGTCGCCAGTCACTCGCCACTGCACTAATGTCGCCAGGCGCTATATATTATGAATTTTAGCATCACTACAGACTTGTATTTGCCACTGAAGAGACATGCACAGTAGTTTATATTAAGTACATCACACTACATGTCTTCAGGAGCACATAAAAATCTGTTGAGATGCTAAAATTCTTAATATATTGTGCCTGGCGACATTAGTGCAGTGGCAAGTGACTGGCGACTATAGTGTTATCTACGGTAGCTAGTTTTTATTTCTAGTTTTAATAATCTCTTCACTCCCTCTTCTCTCTCCCTGGCATTGCCGAGTCGCAGTGGTTGGATGATTGCATATTGAAAACACAGTCCCTTGAAATATAGATGGATTTCTTTTTCAACTGTATTCTCTCTTTTCAACTTTGATTTTCTTTTATTTTTCAGATATTATTTTGATTTTCTTTGATATTATTTCCCAAAATGGCGTTGGGTCTCTGTATGATTTTTTTTAAAGACTTGTGGGTATAATAAATGGTAGGAAAGATAATGATAGGTAAGGCAGGAGACGGGGAGTGAAGAGACTAATAAAACTAGAAATAAAAACTTGTTAGGTATAAGAAAAGGTAGAGAATACATCCAATAACTCAATATTTAACACCGCTAAAAAACGATAAAAAAGATGTAGTCCCATGGAAGAGGGAACGTTGGAGAGAAAAATAAAGCAATAAAAAATAGGTAGGTAGAACAGGTAGGAAAAAAAATTGGTGTAAGAAATAAAAAGGAAATTCAAACAAAGCGTAATCGTGAGTTATATTTTTTTTTTTTGACATGTTTAGTTTTGGGGGGGGGTCTTATATTTTTATCTTTTTTTTTTTTTTTTTACTTATTTTCATTTTTTTTGTCTTTGTCTTTCTTATATTTTTAGTTTTCAGGTTTTTTTTTTTTTTTTTACATGTTTAGTTTTTTTTGTTTTTTTGGTCTTGCTGATATTTTTATCTTTCAGTTTTTTTTTTTACATTTTAGTTTTTAGTTTTAGCATTTATTTTTTATTTTTTTGGCCTCTTATATTTTTATCTTTCAGTTTTTTTTACTTATTTTCATTTTTTTTGTCTTTGTTTTTCTTATATTTTTAGTTTTCAGGTTTTTTTTTTTTTTACCTGTTTAGTCTTTTTTTTTTGGTCTTTTTTTTTTATATTTTATCTTTCAGTTTTTTTACGTTTTTTTTCTTTTTTTTTGGGGGGGGGGCCGCTTATATTTTTATCTTTCAGTTTTTTTTTCATTTTTTTTTAGTTTTTTTTTGGCCTGTTATATTTTTATCTTTCATTTTTTTTTTTACATATTTAGTCTTTTTTTTTGTTTTTTGTTTTATATTTTTATCTTTCAGGTTTTTTTTTTAACATGTTCAGTTTATTTTTTGTTATCATGAGTGAAGGAAAACATCTGACCAGAACCTCAGAGGAGCAATAATATAAATAAACAGTGATAAAATTTAAAAAATACGAAACTGTGCAAAAAAAGAAACAGATATATAAAAGAAGGGAAGATAAAGAAGAA
>JACEEZ010009705.1:427500-432500 GCA_016584305.1 Chionoecetes opilio | reverse complement strand
ACAAGAAACTGGCCACATAACAAAGGTGTCTTATATATTTATTTGTAGTTATCATAATATTTAAAAAAAAAAAGCATTAGGAAGGTGATATGCAGGTAAGACGACCAGATAATTGTTTCGTAAATATTACGAGAAAAAAAAAAGTCATGGGAATTAATACACGTTTTTTTTCTTTCAACAAATTGCGATTATTTTGGGAATGTTTTTCATATTCTTATTATTACACGTCCGAATACTGAAATTGCCTACACACATACACACACACCCACACACACACATACACACCCACACCCACACCCACACACCCCCACTAACACCCACCCACCCATCCACACACACACACACACAGACACACACACACGCTAACACTAACACCCACCCACTCATCCACACACACACACACACACACACACACACACACACACTAACACTAACACTAACACCCACCCATTCACACACACCACACACCTTCCCCCCCTTTGAAAACCCCCACCCCACCCCCCCCCACAACACACCACCCCCCCTTCCCACCCTCCACACACACACACACAACACACACACACACACCTTCCCCACCCTCCACACACACACACACACACACACACACACACACACCACACACCAACAATTAATCCCCACAACCACAAAATCCACCAAAAAATTTTCAAACAGAACTACGAAATCGTTACGTCGTTTCCCCTGTCCCTAATACCAGTGTTTGAAAGACACGGAATCTGTTTAGTTTGGCGTTCAGGGAATCGACTGGGTTACTGCTGAAGACTTTACACGCACCTAGCAATCGCCCAATTCTTAAGTCATGTATTAAAGATAAATTGTCAGGTACGTGGTCATTAACAGCTAGAAAGTTATTATTAAATCACTTGTTTCTCTTAACTTTGCTGGTCTTACTTTATGTTACGATTTTTTTATGTTTTGGTTTATTGGGGTTTTTTTTATGAAGTTGTCAAGAATAGAAAGAATGGGAATACAAAGGAATACAAAGGAAGAGGAGGAGGAGGAGGTGGAAGAAGGTTTTTTTTGGTGAGGTTCTCTTCACTTTGCTGTCCTTACTTTGTTATGATTTTTTTTTTTTTTTATTCCTAGTTTTTTTTTTATGGGTGTCAAAAATAGGAAGAGGAGGAAAAGGAAGAGGAAGAAGAGGAGGATTAATTCAAATAAGGTAGAAAAAATAGGAAGAATAGAAGGAAGAAGAGGAGGAAGAAGAGAAGAAGAGGAAGATAAATTCAAGTAAGGTAATAAAAAAGGAAGAAAAACAGGAAGAGGAAGAAGAGGATTAATTCAAGTAAGTTAGAAAAAATAGGAAAAATAGAAGGAAGAAGGAGGAAAAAGAGGAAGAAGAGGAAGAGAAAGAAGAGGAAGATTCACTCAGGTGAGGTTAAAAAATAGGAAGAATAAAAGGAAGAAGAGGAAGAAGGAGGACTTATTCAGGTGAGTTAAACAAAAATAAGGAAGAACTAGGAGGAAGGATAAGGAGTAAGAGGATTTATTTAGGTGAGGTTAAAAAAATAGGAAGAATAAGAGGAAGAATAGGAGGAAGATTCATTCAAGTAGGTTAAAAAATAGGAAAATTAGGAGGAGGAGGAGGAGGAGGTAGGAGAGGAGAGAAGGAAGAGGAAGAGGAAAGGAGGAGGAAGTAGAGGAGAGAGGAGAGAGGAGAGGAGGAGAGGAGGAGGAGGAGAGAGGAGGAGGAGGAGAGAAGAGGAAGAGGTAGGAGGTAGAGGAGAGGAGGAGGAAGAGGAGGAGAGGAAGAGGAGGAGGGAGAGGAGAAGGAGGGGAGGAGGAGGAGGAGGAGGAGGGAGGAGAGGAGGATTCATTCAGGCAAGTAAAAAATAGCAAGAATAGAGAGAAGCAGATGATGAAGAGGAAGATTCGTTCAGGCAAGGTCTAAACGGCCTCCCTTTACCCGTGTGACCGCATTCAAGGTCGCAAGGTCGCCTCTCCTCCCTCAGCCCTCATCGGTATGCAGGAAGGGCAGCGGCCAAGGACGAAGGCATCATGACGAAGGACAGAGTGACAAGGCGGCTGGCCTGGTTTGTTCTCACCTTCTATAGTCAATTTGTTTAACAAGGCAAAAACTCTATTCTATCTTAAGGTCTCATGCTTAAAATGATGCCTATGTTTACCTGATAATAGGGTTCACTATGATAAAATACAGCTAGAATTTAGAAAAAGCATAGTATTCCCTTCTCCTGACATCAAATATCAGTCAGTAAGCAGCAAGGGGGCAGGATTTTGGCCTCGTTAAAAATAATAGGCTATAGTACATGCATAAAATAATCTTCTATGCTCTATGCCTTCTATACCTTCTATGCCTTTCTTCCTATGCTAATCTTCTTCTAATCTATAAATTAGGCCACCTCCCCTTTCTAAATTATCTTACTGTCTTCTTTATAGGGACTGGTCTGGTAACTAAGCGGGGGGAGAGAGGAGAGAGAGAGAGGAGGGGAGGGAGAGAGAGGGGAGAGAGAGAGAGAGGAGAGAGGGGGGGAGAGAGGAGAGAGAGAGGAGGGGAGGAGAGAGAGAGAGAGAAAAGAGAGATGAAGAGAGAGGAAAGGGGAGAAGAGAGAGAGAGAAGAGAGAGAGAGAAGAGAGAGAGAGAGAGAGAGAGAGAGAGAGAGAGTTGTCCTTAGTCAGTCCTTTGTGATGTGATAAAATAATAATTAAAAGCCAAAATGATGGGTTTTCCGTGACTGATAAAGTTCCTCCATCTCTTACGTAAATATATTCTTGCATTTATATATATGTGTTGAACTTTTTATTTTATTGAAGTATTTGTATTTTGCTAACCGTCACCTATCGTAAACCCAACTTATCCTAAACTAAACCTAAACTATTATTGTTATAGTCTTTATTCCCTTGTTTTTCTCTCTCTTTCTCTCTATGTCTGTCTGTCTGTCTGTCTCTTTAATAGTGTGTCAGTCTATCTGATTTCCTCTCTCTCTATCTATCTGATTTTTTTGTTCTCTCTCTCTCTCTCTCTCTCTCTCTCTCTCTCTCTCTCTCTCTCTCTCTCTCTCTCTCTCTCTCTCTCTCTCTCTCTCTCTCTCTCTCTCTCTCTCTCTCTCTCAAAACATCTGCCGATTCCTGTTTACATCCGCGAGCAAAACAAGTCAAGTGTCAGCCTTGAACAACTCCGTCCTGGTCTTCTCTTCCTCATTTTTTTCCCTCCCAAATTCCTTCCTACTTTCCCTCCTCCGACGTCCCTTCCTCCCTTCCTTCCTTCCCTCCCTTGATACCTTATCCTCCCTCCCGCCACTGCCTCGGCTCCTTCAATCCTTGATATTCAAATGTTTATATTCCCTAAGAGAGAATAAAACTTTACTTACTCGCAATTATCTCTTCCTTTATGTAATACTTTCTCCAAATCATTCGTGCACAGTTTGTTCTATCAAAGCAAATTCAGTGTGTACGAAACATTAAGTTGTTTTTCAGCGTTCCTGAGAAGTTCGCACGATTACTGTCCCCCTTGAGGCTAGGGGATGGGGGGGGGGGCCTCCAAGCTCGCACCGGGAGGGTGAACCTGGCGATCGCAAGTCAGCTCGCGTGGATAAGACCATGGGTGAATGACACAATGGGTTTTACGTATATATTTTAGCAGACAGCTTTCACGTGTACAGCGGCATGAAACACAAAACCCGGAAGATTGAATTAATCTGGCTCACAGCAAGGAGATTAAGGACAAATTTGTACAGTTCAGACTCGATTGGAATAATTGTTTACCATGTTTGTCGATGTGAAGATTGCGTTAGGCGGGAGGGCTCGGATGGTATCAATGCTCCTTTACGTACCTTGTGTTGCTAATTAAGTAAAGGAAGGTCTCTCTTCTGTCTCTCTCCTCTCTCTGTCTCTCTCTGTAAACTCTTATCTGCATTCATTAAGAAGGTAAAAGTATCGTATGCACATATTCACATGTACACACACATACTCTCTCTCTCTCTCTCTCTCTCCTCTCTCTCTCTCTCTCTCTCTCTCTCTCTTCTCTCTCCTCTCTCTCTCTCTCTCTCTCTCTCTCCTCTCTCTCTCTCGTCCTCTCTCTCTCTCTCTCTCTTCTCTCTCTGTAAACTCTTATCTGCATTCTCATTAAGAGTAAAAGATCGTATGCCATATTACATGTACACACACATACTCTCTCTTCTCTCTCCTCTCTCCTCTCTCCTCCTCTCTCTCTCTCTCTCTCTCCTCTCTCTCTCCTCCTCTCTCTCTCTCTCTCTCTCTCTCTCTCTCTCTCTCTCTCTCTCTCTCTCTCTCTGTAAACTCTTATCTGCATTTTCATTAAGAGGTAAAAGAATCGTATGCACATATTCACATGTACACACATACTCTCTCTCTCTCTCTCTCTCTCTCCTCTCTCTCCTCTCTCTCCTCTCTCCTCTCTCTCTTCCTCTCTCTCTCCTCTCTCTCTCCTTCTCTCTCTCTCTCTCTCTCTCTGTAAACTCTTATCTGCATTTTCATTAAGAGGTAAAGAATCGTATGCACATATTCACATGTACAACATACTCTCTCTCTCTCTCTCTCTCTCTGCTCTCATCTCTCCTCTCTCTCTCTCATCTCTCTCTCTCTCTCTCTCTCTCCTCTCTCTCTCTCTCTCTCTCCTCTCTCTCTCTCTCTCTCTGTAAACTCTTATCTGCATTTTCATTAGAGTAAAAGAATCGTATGCCATATTCACATGTACACACATATACTCTCCTCTCTCTCTCTCTCTCTCTCTCTCTCTCTCTCTCTCTTCTCTCCTCTCTCTCTCTCCTCTCCTCTCCTCTCTCTCTTCTCAAATCTATAA
Source organism: Chionoecetes opilio (assembly GCA_016584305.1). Taxonomy (NCBI): domain Eukaryota; kingdom Metazoa; phylum Arthropoda; class Malacostraca; order Decapoda; family Majidae; genus Chionoecetes; species Chionoecetes opilio. The sequence continues at coordinate 427,702 of JACEEZ010009705.1, read as the reverse complement.
TAATATAAGCGAAAGTGTGTCTCTGTGTGTGTGTGTCTGTGTGTGTGTGTCCGCGATAGGTGCCGCCCCCCGTGGCACAATCATATCATATGGCACAGTTTTGGAACCAGTTCGACCAGGGGCACATTATAAGCTCACTTATGGGATGATCCGATCACTTTTATTTTTTTTATAATTTTTAGTAGCCTATTAGCGAGAATTG
>JACEEZ010009705.1:415000-417500 GCA_016584305.1 Chionoecetes opilio | reverse complement strand
TACGATAAGCGTAAAGGAGGAGGAAAGTAACATTAGAGAAGGAAGAGGATATGTGTGTGTGTGTGTGTGTGTGTGTGTGTGTGTGTGTGTGTGTGTGTGTGTGCGTGTGCGTGTGCGTGTGCGTGTGCGTGTGCGTCTGTGTCTGTGTCTGTGTCTGTGTCTGTGTATGTGTGTGTGTGTGTGTGTGGGAACTCCGTAGTGTAGTGGTTAGCACGCTCGGCTTACAACCGAGAAGTCCCGGGTTCGATCCCCGGGCGGAGCGAAAGATAGATGGGTGGTCTTTCTTAAATCCCTAGCCCCTTTCCACCCAGCAGTGAATGGGTACCGGGTGCCAGCCGGGGGTTTGTAACCCCCCCCTCCCCTGGGGTGGTGGCTTCGGCCAACACTAATATGCAGCAGCGGTAGATCACTATGGCTCTGAGGCATTATCCTCTAAACAAAACAAACAAGAGAAACAAACAAGAGTGTGTGTGTGTTGGCGTGTCAGCGTGATTGATGTCCTGTGTGCGTGTGTAGGTGGGTGTGTCCAGGCCCTTGGGTGTATGGGGGGGGGAGGGTAGGTAGGGGGGGAGGGGGTAGGTAGGGTGGGGGGGAGGTAGTAGGGGCAGACACGCCTTGCAAGTCCCAGTCAACAATGCAGAAAATCTAGATCAATTCAGCGGAAAGAAAACACACTTAGGAATCGCAGGGCAAAAAAATGATGAGTTAAGAACCGAGGAATGAGGTAACTGATAAGGAAAACACGACCAACACGCTCTGACATGTTTGCTTCAACTCTACACATGAAAACCAGCCCATAAATAGCCTTGACCAACACGTTATGACATGTTTGGTTCAACTAAACATAAAAACCAACCCTTTAGACAGCCTTGACCTTACACACAAACACTAAAACCGACAGATATATAGATAGATAGATGGTTTATTGACTCAGATGGTTTACTTACAGACTCATAACGCCGCATTTCGTGTCCTCGCTAATAAGAAACTAAGATTAACTACTCAAAACCTACCCACACCTACATACTAACATCCTCTTACCCCCTTTTTCCCCTCTATTCCCCTCTTTCCCCTACTCGATTAACCCCTCAAATCCTACATACTAACATCCCTTTACCTCCTTCTTCCCTCTCCCCCCTCCAAAAAACCTACTCGGACACCCACTCAAAACCTATTCACACATATATACTTAATCTACATACCCTCTTCTTCCCCTTTCCCCTCTATTCCCCTCTTTCCCCTACTCGAACACCCACTCAAAACCTATTCACACCTATATAATTACATCCATTTACCACATTCCATCATTTTCCCCTCTTCCCCGTACACGATTAACCCCTCAAGACCTACATACTAACATTCTTTTCCCCATTCCTCCTCTTTCCCCTCTATTCCCCTCTCCTCCCTACACAATTAACCCCTCAAAATCTACCCATACAAATATACTTACATCCTTTTACTCCATTATTTCCCTCACTCCCCTACTAGCGCATCTATATACTTACATCCACACACCCCATTCTTCCCATTTCCCTTCTATTCCCTCTCTTCCCTACTCGATTAACCACTCAAAACCTATTCACACCTTCATCCCCTTAGCCTTTCTTCCCCTTTCCCCTTTCTCCCCTACTCAAAACCTACTCGCATCTATATACTTACATCCACACAACCCATTCTTCCCCTCTCCCCTCTACTCCCCCCTCTTCCTTACTCGTCCAGCCGTGAAGGGAGACCGGAACAACTTGTCTCCAAACTTCAAAGAGCAACCTTTTGATGGATCCCCGGCGGAGCGAGATCACACGGGCCAAGGATGAACCGTGTTACTAAGCTGGTTTTTATGTCTTTAGTTTCACCTTCGCTGCAAATTCCTGTACCGGGTTACGATGTGCTCTTTACTTCGCTATTGAGGAACCACTAGGCAACATTGATCTTATACTGGCTGGCATACTTGCTCTCTCGCTAACTGATTTGCTCTCTCTCTCTCTCTCTCTCTCTCTCTCTCTCTCTCTCTCTCTCTCTCTCTCTCTCTCTCTCCTCTCTCTGACTGACTGACTATATGACTGCCTGACTGGTTGACTAACTAACTGACTGACAAACTGACTGACAAACTGACTGACAAACTGACTGACAAACTGACTGACAAACTGACTGACTACATGACTGCCTGACTGCCTGACTGACTGACTGCCTGACTGACTGACTAACAAACTGACTGACAAACTGACTGACAAACTGACTGACTACATGACTGCCTGACAGCCTGACTGCCTGACTGACTGACTGCCTGACTGACTGACTGACTGACTGACCAACTAACTGACTGACTAACCGACTAATCAACTAACTAACTAACTAACTTTTTTTTTTTCTCTCTCTCTCTCTCTCTCTCTCTCTCTCTCTCTCTCTCTCTCTCTCTCTCTCTCTCTCTCTCTCTCTCTCTCTCCCCAAAAGCAAAATGTCACCACACGGATCGTTATCTGCCTTTTAATTGGAGCCTAAC
>JACEEZ010009705.1:387500-405000 GCA_016584305.1 Chionoecetes opilio | reverse complement strand
TTCTTAACTCTTCACAGTGGTATTTAAGAGTTGAGAAATAATAGTAATGATAATTTTGTAACTGATAATTGTATTGATTTAATTTGGATTGATTTTTGATATTAATTGATTGTATACTGAGTAACAAAAAAATAGATATAAAACATGAACTTAAATTTTCCTATTGTATTTGCTTCCGTACTTTTTACTTTAGTAGTTTAGTAGTTTTTTTTCCTCATGGATGCATATTAATTTTTTTTTTCTACATGCCTTCGGGTGAAAATAACATTATTATTATCATTATATAACAGAAGCTATTATATAATTTACACACTATTACTTAACTCTTCAACCTGGCATATACATCATTAATCCTTCACGCCCAAATCTTTCCTTTGCTATACAAAAAATCGTATGTTGTTAGCTATAAAATTTCAAAAAGTAACTTAATAACTAAATCAGCTAGTGGACATGGATACTAAACAGGTCATATCTATAAACTAGCTATATTCTCTAAAAATCGTCTAATGGTACCCAAATTACAATGGAAATTACGCTCAGGGTCTCAAGGGGTTAAAAGGTGAGAAATAATAGTAATGATAATAATAACAATATCAAGTAACATAAAAAATATATGAAACAAGAGCACAAATTGTCCTCTATAACAGCAGAAGCACAACTCGACAGACAAAAGGTCGGTGATAAAATTTGACAACTTCCTCCCTCCGAAATAAACCTCGTTGGAGAGAGAGAGAGAGAAGAGAGGAGAGAGAGAGGAGAGAGGAGAGAGAGAAGAGAGAGAGGAGAGAGAGAGAGAGAGAGAGGAGAGAGAGAGAGAGAGAGAGAGAGAGAGAGAGGGAGAGAGCGAGAGAGCGGGAGAGGAGAGAGCGAGAGAGCGAGAGAGCGGAGAGAGAGAGAGCGGGAGAGCGAGAGAGCAGAGAAGAGAGCGAGGAGAGAGCGGAGAGAGCGAGAGAGCGAGGAAGGAGAGCGAGAGAGCGGACGAGAGGAAGCGAGAGCGAGAGCGGAGAGAGCGAGAGAGCAGAGACGAGAGAGGGAGGAGAGCGAGAGAGAGAGAGAGAGAGAAGAGAGAGAGAGAGAGAGAGAGAGAGAGAGAGAGAGAGAGAGACTCGCTTCAGGCATCACGTACGTTCACAAAATAAAAGACCGTAAAAAAAAAAGAACAAGCGTACACGACAAGCCAATTTGCATATAATGAAGGACTTGCACGCACGAACCTTACATACATACAAACACGTACGATTTTGACATTTTCTATGAATGAAAGCAAGTTGTAAGTAAGTAATAGTAAAGTCATAGTAAAGTATAAGTAAAGTAATAGTAATAGTAAGTAAATAAGTAAGTAATGAATAGTTAGTTGAATACAAAATTTGGCATGATTACGGGTAGAGAAATAAAGAGCGTGCGTTTCAGGAGCTTTTTTTTTAACCCCTTCACGCCCAGATCTTTCCTTGGCTATATAAAATCGTCTGTTAGCCATAAAATTACGAAAAGTAACTGAATATACCAAATTAGTTAGTGGGCAAGGCTACAAACAGGTCATAGCTATAATATATTGCTTATAGTCACTAAAAATCGTCTAATGGTACACAAATTACAATGGAAATTACGTTCTGGGTCTCAAGGGGTTACTAACTATCGATACAAGATCTCGCTACAAAGGTATACTGACTATACACGTGAATGAAAGTGAAGATAATGTACAGGAATGAATGTGTCGAAAAAAAAGGGCGAAGGGATCCCACAATACAAAATAAATTCATTACTAAAGGAGTTATAACATTTAAGGGATAACATTTTTTTTAAAGTTTTTGGTAAGCTGAATGCAAAGTTCGGATTTATTACAGACGGAAATATGAATGGCATGAGTTACAGGATTTTTTTATTTTTACTAACTATCGATAGAAGACTTCGCTGTAAAGATATAATGATTGGCACGTGACATGAAAATGAAGAGAACTAAGAGGAGTTAAATGGCCGATTTTTAAAACATTTACATGAGCTAAGCTATGACTAACCAAATGACACCATGGCTTTAGACAGACATTTCAGTGTTTTAAACATTTGTCCGGGGTATAATATCATTAGTCTTGGATGTTGGAAAGAGTAGTGAGTGTCTAACAATTCCAATCTGAGACTAAACCCCCTGGACAAATGGTCAAAAAGCTTAAATGTCTGTCTAAAGCTATGGTTAGTCTTAGGGAGCCCTCAGTCCATGTTTAGAAAATCGGCCAAATGTGTCGAAAAAAATGGCAAAGGGATCCTGGAATACACGATAAATTCATAACTAAAGGGAAAATGGGTCAATGGAAGGTATATATAGTTAATGGATCCAGAGTTCTAGACTGACATATATACGTCAATGGAAAAGAATATGAAAACACATCTTATATGGTAAACAAAATGAGTCAAAAATAAAAGTTCATATGGGAAAATAATGCATGAGAACTGGTAGCAAAAATGTAGGTAAAGTATGAAGATAAGTAAGGCAAGGGAAAAGATAAGTTACTTTTCGAATTTTTATAGCTAACATACGATATTTTTTATAGCAAAGAAAAGATTTGGGCGTGAAGGGTTAATGATGTATATGCCAGGTTGAAGAGTTAAGTAATGGTGTGTAAGTTATATAATAGGTTCTGTTATATATAATGATAATAATAATGTTATTTTCACCCGAAGCCATGCAGAAAAAAAAGATAATTACATAATATGCATACACGAAGGGGAAAAAACTACAAAACTACTAAAGTAAAATATACTGAAGCAAAAAAATAGGAAAATATAAGTTTTTGTTTCATATATTCTTTTTTCGTGTCATAAGAAACCATTTTTAGTCTCACAGGTAAAAAAAATTCCTTTGCTATATAAAATCGTCCATTGTTAGCCGTCGAATGAATACCAGTAACGTAATATACCAAATTAGCATGTGGATATAAAAATGTATAAATAAGATAATAACTAAAATAAGACAATCTAGCGAAGGTACTTACAATGTTGTGCTTGGCGGTGACAAAACATCGGCAACACTATCAAGAAACACGTGAACAGGCTCGGGTACTCACTCGTCTGAAACAAAGGACAAATAACACCTATAAACCCCTTCACGCCCAGATCTTTCCTTTGCTATATAAAATCGTCCATTGATAGCCGTAGAATGAATACAAGTAACTTAATACACCAAATTAGCCAGTGGATAAGGATACTAAGCAGGTCATATCTATAAAAATATTGCTTATATTTACAAGAATCGTCTTATGGTAGCTAAATTACAATGGAAATTACGTTCTGGGTCTCAAGGGGTTAAAAAAAAGTACCATTGGAATAACTAAGAACTACGCTTTTAAATACACGTACACATCTCGTATTGTCTGTTAACTTTCCCGCACGAATACATTTCAATACCTTTACAGTCTACACTCTTAGAAAAAAAGGGTAGGAAAAGGGTAGAAAAAGGGTATTTGTAGTGATGAAATACTGCTACCCTTTTTCTACCCTTACAAATATACCCTTTCGGATCGACGCAAATATACCCTTTTCCAACCCTCACGTCTAAAAAGGGTAGATAAAGGGTAGATGAAGGGTATAATCGGCAGCATCTACCCTCAGCCTGGACATAGGGTTTAAAAAGGGTAGTGATGGTGCGATGTAACAATTCGACCCTTAATATACCCCCCATTTCTGAGAGTGTACCTGGAAAGCCACGTGCAAGCAACTAGACGGGAATTAGGTAGAATAAAAACCGCAATTAGACGGGAATTAGATAGAATAAAAACCGCAATTAGACGGGAATTAGATAGAATAAAAACCGCAATTAGACGGGAATTAGATAGAATAAAAACCGCAATTAGACGGGAATTAGATAGAATAAAAACCGCAATTAGACGGGAATTAGATAGAATAAAAACCGCAATTAGACGGGAATTAGGTAGAATAAAAACCGCAATTAGACGGGAATTAGATAGAATAAAAACCGCAATTAGACGGGAATTAGATGGAATAAAAACCGCAATTAGACGGGAATTAGATAGAATAAAAACCGCAATTAGACGGGAATTAGATAGAATAAAAACCGCAATTAGACGGGAATTAGATAGAATAAAAACCGCAATTAAACGGGAATTAGATAGAATAAAAACCGCAATTAGACGGGAATTAGATAGAATAAAAACCGCAATTAGACGGGAATTAGATAGAATAAAAACCACAATTAGACGGGAATTAGATGGAATAAAAACCGCAATTAGACGGGAATTAGATAGAATAAAAACCGCAATTAGACGGGAATTAGATAGAATAAAAACCGCAATTAGACGGGAATTAGGTAGAATAAAAACCGCAATTAGACGGGAATTAGATAGAATAAAAACCGCAATTAGACGGGAATTAGATGGAATAAAAACCAATGTAACAATATCGACTGGCTCAAAATGATTATCTGTAGTCCAACATTGTTCCCGGAAGTAGCATGATCGTAGGAGTAAAGTGCGTCCTACGTAAGTACTTTCAAGCCTCTTTTATACGTAAACCGTCACAATTATAGACAAGGGAATAACAATACAGAAAAATAATAAAAAAAAAAACAATTATATGACTCAAAACTCCGACTAAACACACACACACACACACACACACACACACACACACACACACACACACACACACACACACACACACAGACACAGACACGACACACACACACACACACACACACAGACACAAAACCCACACACACAAAACACACACACATACACACACAGACACAGACACAGACAACACACACACCACACACACACACACTACACAGACACAGACACAGACACAGACACACACACACAGACACACACACACACAAACACACACACACATACACACACAGACACAGACACACACACACACACACACACACACACACACCACACAGACACACACACAGACACACACAGACACAGACACAGACACACGAGCATACACACCTCATACACAAATTAACTATATATAGAGTGTCCACAGCAAATTCTTCTGGTTTCAATCTCTCTCCTTCTCTTCCTTCCTTTCTTCCTTCCATCTGTCCTCCACTTCCTTCCTTGTTTCTCCCCCCCCTTCCTTCCTTCCTCCTCCTCCTCCTCCTCCCCTTCCTTCCTTCCATATCTCCTCCTCTTCCTTCCTTCCTTCTACTCCTCTACCCACGTCTGGTGCAACTCTAGTATTAGCTGAAGTTAAATATAACCTCGATAATACCCTTATCTTTTTATTTTTTGTGACTTTTACAATTGCGTCTGCGGAGTCCCAGACCGAGTATTGTCAGGAGAGCAGATTACGAGTTTGTATCCGAACCCATAACAGGAAGAACTAAGTAGTACGTAGAGCTGCACCACGCGCGTATGTATGTATGTATGTGTGTGTGTGTGTGTGTTTCACGTGTGCACCTGTGTCTGTCTTGGTGTTAAGTAAAGAACATAAAAAAGGCAAAATAGAAAAAGATAAATATAAAGAAGGTAAACACAAGAAATGGCAACGTATACTAATGAAAAGGTAGTGTGTGTGTGTGTGTGTGTGTGTGTGTGTGTGTGTGTGTGTGTGTGTGTGTGTGTGTGTGTGTGTGTGTGTGTGTGTATATGTGTGTGTGTATGTGTGTGTACTATCCTGACCAGTCTTTAACACGGTGCGATCGTAATAGTATCGAGTGACCCCTAATGACCTGCTGCCGCTCTAATTGGCTTGAATAAACAATGGGAACGCGTAGAGAGGGTCGTTAGTGAGTAGTACTGAGAGAGAGAGAGAGAGAGAGAGAGAGAGAGAGAGAGAGAGAGAGAGAGAGAGAGAGAGAGAGAGAGAGAGAGAGAGAGAGAGAGAGAGAGAGAGAGAGAGAGAGAGAGAGAGAGAGAGAGAGAGACAGAGACAGACACACAGAGAGAGAGAGAGAGAGAGAGAGAGAGAGAGAGAGAGAGAGAGAGAGAGAGAGAGAGAGAGAGAGAGAGAGAGAGAGAGAGAGAGAGAGAGAGAGAGAGAGAGAGAGAGAGACGCACACAAAATAAGAAATAGCGACGAAGTTTCGTGTCATTTTATGCGACAATCAAAGGCAGCATAACATTTCTAATCAATAATTCCATTCCTATATTCTCAAAGATCGGTAATAATGAGCTCCAAGTTCGCACCGGGAGGGTGAAACTGGCGATCGCGAGTCTGACACGCGTGGACAAGACCATGGGTGAATGACAACACACGCAGTCTCGTCTCCACGTGATGCACAGACACCTCTACCCTGCCTGATGAACACGCCCTCGACGCCCTGACTCTCCTGCTGACGGTGCAATGGCAGAACTTGGCTTGTTTGGAAGTTAATTCATTAGTCAAACAGCTCACCGGGGTCGTACCGAGGCCAGGTGAGGCACGTGCATGGGGGGGGGGGTACGTGCACGCCCTGACATTCCGCTACACGCCCGCACACTGACACCCGACATGTCTTTGCTTTGTTTTTGTTTTGTTCTTGCTTTGCTTTGCTATTTCTGGAGCACATCAGCGGCGTCCATGCAACACACTCAGACATTTCACGCCTCAAGGTTGTGCTTTTCTTGCTTTGAAGGAAATTTTAACTTTCCTAACTTTTTCCTATATAGTTTTGAAGGAAATAATATTGTTTCTTATCAGCTTGTTCAGTGTTGGGAGGTTTTTTCTCTTTTTTTTTAGCTTTGAAGGAAATAATATTGTTTCTTATCAGCTTGTTCAGTGTTGGGTTTTTTTTTTTTTTTTTTTTAGCTTTGCAGGAAATAATATTGTTTCTTATCAGCTTGTTCAGTGTGGGGAGTTTTTTTTCTCTTTTTTAGCTTTGAAGGAAATAATATTGTTTCTTATCAGCTTGTTCAGTGTTGGGGTTTTTTTTCTCCTTTTTTTAGCTTTGCAGGAAATAATATTGTTTCTTATCAGCTTGTTCAGTGTTGGGAGTTTTTTTTCTCTTTTTTTTAGCTTTGCAGGAAATAATATTGTTTCTTATCAGCTTGTTCAGTGTGGGGGTTTTTTTTCTCTCTTTTTTTAGCTTTGAAGGAAATAATATGTTTCTTATCAGCTTAAGGTTATTTTTTTCTAGCTTTGAAGGAAATAATATTGTTTCTTATAAGTTTGTTTAGTGTTGGTAATATATTTCTAGCTTTAAATGAAGTAATATTGTTCCTTATCAGCTTGTTCACTGTTGTCTTCCTCTGTTGCATTAGTCTCTTGTTACATGGGTTTTGACGCACTCATTGTTAACCCCTTGAGACCCAGAACGTAATTTCCATTGTAATTTGGGTACTATTAGACGATTTTTAGTTAATATAAGCAATGTTTAATAGATATGACCTGTTTAGTAGCCTTGTCCATTAACTAATTGGTATATTCAGTTACTTTTCGTAGTTTTATGGCCAACAACAGACGATTTTTTTTTATATCAAAGGAAAGATCTGGGTGTGAAGGGGAAGGGGTTAAGTCCTTTGTTTTACGTATTACCTTTATATAGGGTGGAGAAATGTGCTGCAATACCCCAAAGATTAACAAAACTACTAACAAACGAATAATAAACAAAACTAACTACTAACACTACATACACTAACTACATACTACAAACACTAACAAATTTAACATCACATCGAATAGTGGATATGCTTCTGTCTGTTCGTGTTCCCATTAACCCCTTGAGGCCCAGAACGTAACTTATATTGTAATTTAGGTACCACTAGACGATTTTTAGTGATTATAAGCAATATTTTATAGATATGACCTGTCTAGTACCCTTGTTGCCTAGCTAATTTGGTATATTAAGTTATATCTCGTAATTATATGGCTAAAAATAGACGAATTTCTATAGCAAAGGAAAGATCTGGGCGTGAAGTGGTTAAACGTCTTTCAAGCATTCTAATAACCCTTCGTAGTTCCTCCTTCCATAGTTAAATTAATTATTAAAGTGCTCCTTTTCATTATGTCATATACTACTATGAAATTATGTTCTAGTTATATATGGTCACTTTGCATACAGATTTAATTTTTCAATATTTTTTTTTCTTAGTGATAAAAAAAATCTAGTGAGGAGAGTGAGTGAGTTGATGAGGTGATGAGATGAGTTGATGAGGTGATGAGATGTGTTGATGAGGTGATGAGATGTGTTGATGAGGTGATGAGGTGATGAGATGTGTTGATGAGGTGATGAGATGTGTTGATGAGGTGATGAGGTGATGAGATGTGTTGATGAGGTGATGAGATGTGTTGATGAGGTGATGAGATGTGTTGATGAGGTGATGAGATGTGTTGATGAGGTGATGAGATGTGTTGATGAGGTGATGAGATGTGTTGAGGTGATGAGATGTGTTGAGGTGATGAGATGTGTTGATGAGGTGATGAGATGTGTTGATGAGGTGATGAGATGTGTTGATGAGGTGATGAGATGTGTTGATGAGGTGATGAGATGTGTTGAGGTGATGAGATGTGTTGAGGTGATGAGATGTGTTGATGAGGTGATGAGATGAGTTGATGAGTTGATGAGATGAGTTGATGAGGTGATGAGATGAGTTGATGAGGTGATGAGATGAGTTGATGAGTGATGAGGTGATGAGATGAGTTGATGAGTTGATGAGGTGATGAGATGTGCCAAACATACCTATATCTTCACAGGCCACATCATTTTTTTGTTTACATCATGAGAGACTGGCCAAAGGGAAAAAAAAAAAAAAAAAAAAAAAAAAAAAAAAAAAAAAAAAAAGCGACGTAACAGATAGAAAAGTTTTTTTTCTTTCTTTTTGTTTCCTTTTTTTCTGTCGTCTTAGGTCAAATGGCACGTCTTTTTTTTTTTTTTTTTTTTTTTTCTTCTTCATAACGAGGGACTGACCAAAGGAGGAAAAAAAAGAAGAAACGTGGCAGACATCCAAGTTTTTTTTTTCTTCCCTTTTTTTCTGCCGTCTTAGGTCAAATGGCACGTCCGTTTTGTTCTTTTTTTTTTACATAACGAGGGACTGGCCAAGTGGGAAACAAAAGTCTGAAAAAATCTCCCTGCTACTCGATGTTATGATATAGAAAACCCCCAGCTCATTCTAAAAAGCTAATATGCCAATAAGGGGTGCAGTCAGTTCGTACACAAGTTGTTTCGTACACCAGTAGATTCATACACCAAAAAGTTGTTTCGTAGTCTATATGAAACCATAGTCGTTTCGTACACTCAACTCAGACTTGATTACTAGAGTTACGAAACGACACCAGGTATGTATGAAAAAACTCAAAAATCAGTGTACGAAACAACTAACAAAACCTGGGTGCGAAACAACTTGTGTACGAAACTCCCTGTAACCGCCAATAGCTGTCAGCATTCCTTCCTTCCATACGCTCTCGAATATAATACGTTATTATAATCTTTCTGGATTTATCAAGTATACTTTGTCATTATTGTCCCATGTTTTACAATGTATTCTCTTCTGAACTAAATATTTGTCCTTGTCCTAACTACTTCTTTGAGTTGGTAGACAGACAGACAGACAGACAGACAGACAGACAGACAGACAGACAGACAGACAGACAGACAGACAGACAGACAGACAGACAGACAGACAGACAGACAGACAGACACAGACAGACAGACAGACAGACAGACAGACAGACAGACAGACAGACAGAGAGAGAGAGAGAGAGAGAGAGACAGAGAGAGAGAGAGAGAGAGAGAGAGAGAGAGAGAGAGAGAGAGAGAGAGAGAGAGAGAGAGAGAGAGAGAGAGAGAGAGAGAGAGAGAGAGAGAGAGAGAGAGAGAGAGAGAGGATAGATAGAGAGAGAGATTCAGATTGTTTACTGACCACAATTTTGCAGAACATTACATAAACTAGAAATAATTTGTTAAGAAAATAGATGAAAAATAGATGTAAATAAATAGATAGATAAATAAATAAATAATAAATAATAAATAGATAAATAAATAGAAAATAGATGTAAACCAAAATATAAAGTAAGATTGTAGTCCAATCTTAACCAAGGATAGACACACACACGCGCGCGCACACACACACACACACACACACACACACACACACACACACACACACACACACACACACCCATCCACCCCCCCCCCCCCACCCCCCCCCCACACACACACACACACACACACGTACTGTTCGGGCAGGGTCGTATTACAGAGTGACCCAATAACCTTGCAAAACAGAAAGTTCTACCCACCCACGTTCTATGGACCATAAGGGAACACAATACAAGGCCTGTAGCACCGCCGCGGGACCCCCTCAGCAACCCACCCTCTCTGCCCTGGCCCACCCTCAACCCACCCCTTACCCCAGCCCCCGCCCCGCCCCGCCACTGCAATATAAAACACTCGCCGTCCATTGCGAATAAAAGACAATTGCCGTTGCAGCTTCACATCAAAATCTGAAAAATCGTACGTCAACGCAAAACGACTTTTCTCACTAAATAACTTTTCTTTTTCCCCTCTCGCAGTTAGTCGCAACTTTAGTACTTTGGAAACACACACACACACGCACACGCACACGCACACGCACACGCACACGCACACGCACACGCACACGCACACGCACAGTAGTAGTATAACCATACTCTTTCAACCATACTAACTAAAATTACCACAATTATTTACATCCCAATCACCACACACGCACACGCACGCACACGCACACGCACACGCACACGCACACCACAGTAGTAATATAACCATACTCTTTCAACCATACTAACTAAAATTACCACAATTATTCACAACCCAATCACCACCCACACCCACACCCACACGCACACGCACACGCACACGCACACCCACACACACACACACACACACACAAAATAAAGATCCCATGATATTCTTTCGTCAAGGCATTCATAATCATATAAGTAAGACCCCCCTCCCTCTACTTCTATATACACTACCTCTAACCTACCTCCCATTCTCCCACCCCTACCCCCATCCACTACCTCTAACCTCCCTTCATCTCCCACGTAACACCTCAGAAGAAAACCCCATACCCAGCCAACCCAGACCCAACCCTACATAACCCATACATACCCAACCCAAACCTAATGAACTAAATATTGATGATAGACTTATTATGTCACGTTATTATCTGCTTCGCTACTTCTATGGCAAGTATTAACAGGAATACAAAAAGATAAAAATAGACGAAATGAAACTGTCACTTGAAACTATGCAAAACGTGAATATTTATGAACATTCTCTCTCTCTCTCTCTCTCTCTCTCTCTCTCTCTCTCTCTCTCTCTCTCTCTCTCTCTCTCTCTCTCTCTCTCTCTCTCTCTCTCTCTCTTTCTGTGTGTGTGTGTGTGTGTCTCTGTCGCTCTTTCTGTGTGTGTGTGTGTGTTTTGGGAGAGAAATGTGTGGGGTTTTCTCTCACTCACTCACTCACTCACACACTCACTCACTCTCACACTCACACTCTCACACTCTCACACTCTCACACTCACTCTCGTATGATAGGTAATTATCGTGTATCTTACAAACACAGGATTCATGTCAGTTAGCACCTTACAATTACTTCTATTCTCCCGTGTGATGCTGCTGTGAGCCATTGAAGAAAGCGGGATAAGAACACGATGAGGGGAAGAGGGAAGAGGCGAGAGGGGAAACCAGAGGGGAAACGACAGGGAACAAAGAAAGGGGGGAAAGAGGGGAAGAGAATAAATAGTTGTGATAAAGACGAGGGGAGAGTTAAAGAGAGAAGCAAAATATGATAATGAGATAAAAATGTGGTAACGAGATATTATTACAGTGTGGAGAAATATTACAACAATGGCAATAACAGATAGACAGAAATATAAACAGTTAACCAAACAGACAAAACCAAATAAACGAATAAGAATAATAACTTTATAAATACATCCCTGGCAATCCCTGATAACACTTCTATATAATAATATAAGCGAGAGTGTGTGTGTCTGTCTGTCTGTCCGCGATAGGTGCCGCCCCCCGTAGCACAATCCCATCATATGGCACAGTTTTGGAACCGGGTCGAGCAGGGGAAGGTTTTAAGCCCACTTATAGGATGATCCGATCATTTTTTTTTTTTTTTTTTAGCAGCCTATTAGCAGGAATTGTGAAAAAAAAGTCGGTTGCGAGAATTGACGAAACCTTGATGTAGGGTGATGGGTAATGGGTGAGTGAATGGGTGGGGTGATGGGTAATGGGTGTGGGGTGATGGGTGAGTGAATGGGTGGGGGGTGATGGGTTGGGGGTGATGGGTGAGGGAATAGGTGGGGGGTGATGGGTAATGGATGAGTGAATGGGTGTGTGGTGATGGTAATGGGTGAGTGAATGGGTGGGGGGTGATGGGTAATGGGTGAGTGAATGGGGTGGGGGTGATGGGTGAGTGAATGGGTTGGGGTGATGTGAATGGGTTAGCGTTAATACATACATTTCTACATCCATGATTTCAGGAAAGCTAGAAGGGGCTAGAGAGAGAGAGAGAGAGAGAGAGAGAGAGAGAGAGAGAGAGAGAGAGAGAGAGAGAGAGAGAGAGAGAGAGAGAGAGAGAGAGAGAGAGAGAGAGAGAGAGAGAGAGAGAGAGAGAGAGAGAGAGAGAGAGAGAGAGAGAGAGAGAGAGAGAGAGAGAGAGAGAGAGAGAGAGAGAGAGAGAGAGAGAGAGAGAGAGAGAGAATACAAACACATAATAGACAAAAAAACACTAAACCAGCAAGACAAATGTATACAAGGAGACGAACAGAAAAATAAACGGCAAACCAGACAAACAAAAATAAATGAGCAAATAAGCAATAGACAAAAGAGTAAACAAATAAGACAAAGAATAAACGATTAGGAATGATCGTTTTATAAATACATCCCTGGCAATCCCTGATAACACTGTATAAGTCATAACAGACACCACTAAGACCTTTAATTCCCCTGTATTGAATATAACACCTGTGACTGCAGTCAAACATCGTAAAGACAAAATCAATAACATATTTGATGGTAATGTGGTTAGGAGGAGGAGGAGGAGGAGGAGGAGGAGGAGGAGGAGGAGGAATACAAAGGAAAAACAGAGAGATGATTCCCACTGGGCCATACGAAGCTGCCTGTGTGACTACTTTCTACCACTATAGTTTCTACGTGTTAGAGGCAAAATAATAGCAAAGTTGAAGGCTTCTCCCCAACTAATGTAGGAGGAGGAGGAGGAGGAAGAGGAGGAAGGAAGGTAGATACAATTGTTATGGTTGACTGGTGTTAGTGGTGGTGACAGTGGTGGTGTTGATATTATTATTATTATTATTAGTAGTAGTAGTAGTAGTAGTAGTAGTAGTAGTAGTAGTGGTAGTGGTAGTGGTAGTGGTAGTGGTAGTGGTAGTGTAGTAGTAGTAGTAGTAGTAGTAGTAGTAGTAGTAGTAGTGGTGGTGGTGGTGGTGGTGGTGGTAGTAATGTTGGTGGTGGTAGTAATGTTGGTGGTGATATTGGAAGTAGCGGTTTTATTAGTAGCAGTAGTGGTAGTGGTGGTAGTGGTAGTGGTGATATTGGAAGGAGCGGTGGTAGTGGTGGTAGTGGTATAGTGGTGATATTGGAAGTAGCGGTATTATTAGTGGCAGTAGCAATAGCAGTGGTAGTGGTAGTGGTAGTGGTGGTGGTAGGGAGGGAGAAGAAGGGGAGGGACAGTATACAGAAAGCCACGAAATACGAGTCTATGTATTTGCGGCTGGAGTTTGTCGGCGATGCAATTTCTTGATGTTGTGAAAGCAAGCGAGGATTTTGATACCGTCGTCAGGTTTTCCCCAATAGTGGTAGAGGGATGGGGGGGAATACTTTATAAGGGGAGTGTAAAGAAGATTGGATAGGGAGGAAGAGGAGGAGACAGGGACAAAGGGAGAGAAGGATGGAGAGAAGGATATGAAGGGGAAAGGGAGGTAAAAATGGCTACAAATCGATGGAAGGAAGGAGAAAAAATGGACGGGTTGTGCATGTTAAGTGAATCTGTTAGAAAAAAAAAAGGAAGGGAGTTGTAGTGATGAATAAGTTTGATAGAAAGTAAATGCAAATGTATGGGAATAATAAAAGGGAGGAAAGGGGAAACGAGGAACGAGAGAAGGGGAATAAGGAAGAGAGAAATATGAGAGAGAGGATATAAGCGTGAAGGAGATGTGAAGGAGGATGTAGGGAAGGATGGAATGGATATCAGACACTACGAAGAGAAAGAATGAGGATGTATAGAAGGAGATGAGAGGGAGATGAGAGGGGGGAGATGAGAGGGAGGATGTATAGAGGGAGAGGGAGAAGAAGGAGAATGAGAGGAGGAAGAGAGAGAGGAGAAGAGAGATGAGAGGGGGGAGATGAGAGGGAGGATGTATAGAGGGAGAGGGAGAAGGGAGATGAGAGGGAGGAGAGAGGAGAGAGAGGAGAGAGATGAGAGGGAGAGAAGAGATGAGAAGAAGGAGAGATGAGAGGGAGGAGAGATGAGAGGGAGGAGAGAGATGAGAGATGAGAGGGAGGAGAGAGATGAGAGGGAGGAGAGATGAGAGATGAGAGGGAGGAGATAAGAGAGGGAGATGAGAGGGAGAAATGAGAGGGAGAGATGAGAGGGAGGAGAGATGAGAGGGAGGAGAGATAAAAACAGTAGTTCAGTAGTAATTGCTGATGAGGGGAGAGGAGGAACATGAGAATATGCACATTATTCAATATATCATTACGTAATAATTTAATATACTAAATGATATGAGTGACTTTCAATATAGATGGTCAAAGTTCAATCATGAGGATATTATTACGGTTTAAGTCATCCTCGAGCCTGATAATTATTCTAACCTGTCTCATAGTGTAGATTTCCTCATTCTGACTCTTTTGAACCTCCTTTGCCGTGGCGGAATTTAATAGTATTGGCCATATATATACTACTGAAAATGTACCCCTTGAGGACCAGAACGTAATTTCCATTGTAATTTGACCACCATTAGATGATTTGTAATGAATATAAGCAATGTCTTGTATAGATATGACCTGTTTATTTTCCCTGTCCACTAACTAATTTGGTATATTCCGTTACTTTTCGTAATTTTATGGCTCGAAAACATACGATTTTTTATAGCAAAGGAAAGATCTGGGTGTGAAGAGGTTAATCAGATTAGGTTACGTAAGGTTCAAGGTGGTGTTTGGTTTAGTAACAGATGATAGGAGAGAAAAAATATCAATACTACGACAGTGCGAAGTGAAGCGGATTTTTCGGGACCACTTGTATCTTGAGTGTAGTTTGGCTTTAGATAAAAATAATTGTTTTAGGGAAGGGTTTTTATAGTGAAGGTGGTTGCTATAGTGAAGGGTTGTTAAAGCGTAGGTGGTTGTTATAGTAAAGGGTTGTTAAAGCGTAGGTGGTTGTTATAGGGAAGGGTTGTTATAGCGAAGGTGGTTGTTATAGTTAAGAGTCCGGTAGCAACCCCCCTTCCCCTCCCCCCCTTCCCTCACCCCGGAATGGAAAGGCTCCACCAAAATAAATATATATGAACGAACGTCATGTGATACTGAAACGCGCAAATTTTTTCAATCACAAAATTATATAACAAACACATAGATGAAAAGGTAAATAGATTAATTTATACACAAATCAATGAATATATATGTATGTTTGTGCATATTCAATTCATATCACACACACACACACACACACACACCGGTACTGGGTCTGGGTACTCCGTGGTGTAGGGGAAGCACGCTCGGTTCACAACCGAGAAGTCCCGGGTTCGATCCCCGGGCGGAGCGGAAACATATATGGGCTGTTTCCTTAAAACCCGAGCCCCTGTCCACCCAGCAGTGAATGGGTACTGGGTGTTAGCCGGGGTTTGTGACCTGCTCTCCGGGGTGGTGGCTCCGGCCAAAACTAAGCACTAAGGATGAATGATAAAAATGTTGATATGGAGACGGGGCCATACGAGCGTTGCTCAGGCCCCGTAAAATACAACTAGATGAATACAACTAGATGAATAAACACAAGTATAATCGTGCTGTGATACGTGCTCTGTGCTTCGTCTTGGAACTCTTTAGCACACACACTCTCACACACAAATACACATTCAGACACAAACACATATACACACAGTCACACACAGTCACACACACACACACACACACAGTCAGACACACACACACACACACACACACACACAGTCAGACACACACACACACACACACACACACACACACACACACACACATTGGTAACAGAAATGAACAATTGAACCTAAAAAAGTTAAAAAAAAGAAGAAAAAAAGACAAGTTTCATCTATTTTTCTCACCACAAATTTCTTAACTTTTCCAAATATTTCTTTTCAATATAGATTAATATTTTCAGATCTGTTCTTTTTCTCGGGTTTTGTTCTCCATCGTCTGTTGTTCTGTTATTTAAATCCATTCTATCTCGGGTACTTTCAAAACTCAGTCTCAATTCCTTTTACTTGTTTTTTTTTCTTTTTTTCTTTCTTTTTTTCCTCTTTCCTTTCTTTCCATTAAACGACATTTATTTTCTTTCATCTACACTTTCCCCTTGCAGTCTTCTCACTTTTCGAATCCCCTGCTCTCTCTCTCTCTCTCTCTCTCTCTCTCTCTCTCTCTCTCTCTCTCTCTCTCTCTCTCTCTCTCTCTCTCTCTCTCTCTCTCTCTCTCTCTCTCTCTCTCTCTCTCTCTCTCTCTCTCTCTCTCTCTCTCTCTCTCTCTCTCTCTCTCTCTCTCATTCAATCGCTCGCTCACTTCCTCTCTTTTCTTCCTCTCCCTTGCCAGTTACAACCCCTCTATTTCCTTCTCTCTTTCTTTCTCTCCACTCCATGCTCTTCTCCCCTTCCATTTCTCCCTCCTTCCTTCCCTCCTCCATGTCTACTTTTCCATATCCGGCCCGCTACCTTCCATTACATTCTACTTCTCTTCACATATTTCTCTCCTTCTATCTCCCGCTATCTCATCTTGTTTCCATTTCCTGCGTACCTCTCTCTCTCTCTCTCTCTCTCTCTCTCTCTCTCTCTCTCTCTCTCTCTCTCTCTCCTCTCTCTCTCTCTCTCTCTCTCTCTCTCTCTCTCACTTTCCTCTCCTAATTTGCTTTCTGGATTGCTGCTCTCTCTCCTCTCTCTCTCTCTCTCTCTCTCTCTCCTCTTCTCTCTCCTCTCTCTCTCCTCTCTCTCTCTCTCTCTCTCTCTCTCTCTCTCTCTCTCCTCTCCTAATTTGCTTTCCGGATTGCTGCCTCTCTCCTTTTCCTTCGTCTTTCTTTCTCCTATTTTTTTTTTTTTGCCGCCTAATTTTCTATCAAGCTCATTTTCCTCTCCTTTTCAAGATCCCGGCCCTGCAATCGTCTTTCTTCCTACATCTCCTGCTTATAATTCCAAAACTTTCCTGCCATCTCTTCCTTCCTAAAAATCCTTCTTTCTTTTTCTCTATGCTGTTTATTCACGTCTTAATTTTTTTTTTATTCGCGATAGTTTTATTTTCATCCTTCTAAGTTTTTTTCTTCATTTTATTTCGTTTCATTCCATTTTTTTCATTTCTCGTGTCTTTAT
>JACEEZ010009705.1:380000-382500 GCA_016584305.1 Chionoecetes opilio | reverse complement strand
GTATAAGTAGTAGAAGTAGAAGTAGAAGTAGAAGTAGTAGTAGTAGTAGTAATAGTAGTAGTGAAGGTATAAGTAGTAGTAGTAACAATAACGAAAACACAAGCAGCAATAATATAATAATAATAGTAATAATGATAATAATAATAATAATAGTAATAATGATAATAATAATATTTCAAATCTACTTCATACATATTATAATGCTACGAAAATAGATGAGAACCAACCTTGTTTTCCTTCTGCAGGGTTCCGTGGCTGTCTGTCTCTCTCATGCGTTCCACTTTCTATCTCTGTTATCAATGCCATGCTTCCGATAATCCGATATGGTCAGGCTTTCATGTTTCTTAGCACTGTCAGAACTCTCATGTTAGCACTGTCAGACTCTCATGTTAGCACTGTCAGGCTCTCATGTTTCTTAGCACTGTCAGACTCTCATGTTAGCACTGTCAGACTCTCATGTTAGCACTGTCAGACTCTCATGTTTCTTAGCACTGTCAGACTCTCATGTTAGCACTGTCAGACTCTCATGTTTCTTAGCACTGTCAGACTCTCATGTTTCTTAGCACTGTCAGACTCTCATGTTTCTTAGCACTGTCAGACTCTCATGTTTCTTAGCACTGTCAGACTCTCATGTTAGCTCTGTCAGACTCTCATGTTTCTTAGCACTGTCAGACTCTCATGTTTCTTAGCACTGTCAGACTCTCATGTTTCTTAGCACTGTCAGACTCTCATGTTTCTTAGCACTGTCAGACTCTCATGTTTCTTAGCACTGTCAGACTCTCATGTTCTTAGCACTGTCAGACTCTCATTTTCTTAGCACTGTCAGACTCTCATGTTTCTTAGCACTGTCAGACTCTCATGTTAGCTCTGTCAGACTCTCATGTTTCTTAGCACTGTCAGACTCTCATGTTTCTTAGCACTGTCAGGCTCTCATGTTTCTTAGCACTGTCAGACTTTCATGTTTTTTTCGAGTGCTGAGAGAGAGAGAGAGAGAGAGAGAGAGAGAGAGAGAGAGAGAGAGAGAATAGTAGAATATAATAGTGAATGTGCCAGACATCAGAGGTCATATGGCACCACGCAACGCTTCTTCTGTTTCCCGCGGCCCACGGACCTCCGGCAACGGACGGCCTCGGGGACAACACCGGCGCCACCTTCACGGGACCGGCTCCGACCCGGGACACCCTCAGCACAGCCCCCTTGCCCGGGGTCTGTGCTTAGGGTGTCGCCGATCAGGGATTCCGTGAAGGTGGCGCCGGGCACGTTGCCGAGACCGACCGCCTCCAAAAGCCCGTGCGCCACAAGAACCAGAAGAATCATTGCTTCGTAGAGTCATCTGCATTCGTAGTGTTCATATTTCTCAGCACTTTATTTTCTTCTTTATTTCTCACTTCTGAAATAGAGAAGAAAATATACATGAATATACAAGTTTAATTACAACTGCCGAATAACGAAACAAAGATTATAATCATTATCATCATTATCATTATCATCAATAGGTGATGATGTAATATATTGATAAGAACAAGAGCACTCAGAGAGCTAATAATAATAATAATAATAATAATAATAATAATAGTAATAATAATCATAATACTACTACTACTGATATCATTATTATAAATATTTATTATATCAGAAATAAAACATTTAATAATAACAGTGTAAGAGTACAAAACACATTATTTTTACGTGAACTATAGTAAAAAAAAAAAAAAGCAAAACAGAGGGAAAAGGTAATATATGATGGAAGTAGTAGTAGTAGTAGTAGTAGTAGTAGTAGTAGTAGTAGTAGTAGTAGTAGTGTAGTAGTAGTATAAGTAGTAGTAGTAGTTAGTAGTAATAATAGTAGAAGTAGTAGGAGTAGTAGTAGTAGTAGTAGTAGTAGTAGTAGGAGTAGTAGTAGTAGTAGTAGTAGTATAAGTAGTAGTAGTAGTTAGTAGTAATAATAGTAAAGTAGTAGTAGTAGTAGTTAGTAGTAATAATAGTAGAATTAGTAGTAAGTAGTAGTAGTAGTAGTAGTAGTAGTAGTAGTAGTAGTAGTAGTAGTAGTAGTAGTAGTAGTAGTAATAGTAGTGATTTTCCATACGTGAAACAATAAGAAAAAATAGAAAAACATGGAGAAACTAATACATGATGGAAGACCAATTTTGGAGGAACGGCGGTAAGTGAATGGAGGAAAAAATAATTGTGAGGGAGAGGACAGAGGGAGAACAGGAGAGAAACCAATAACGAAACAAGTTAGAGGGAGACAGATAAAGAGAGGGATAAAGGGGGAGGGGAAAGGGAGGGGAGCAGATGAGGAAAGATTTATCACAGTATGGATGTCGGAGGGGATTAAAAGGATTTGCCGGAATAATGAGTGGATTTCAGGCTCGGAAAAAGAGGAGGAGGGATTACTTATATGAGTGTGTTGTGGTGATTTAACGAAGGATTGAAAAAAGCTGGAATACAGGAGAAGGATGGACATACACACACACACACACACATTATATCATATCCC
>JACEEZ010009705.1:372500-375000 GCA_016584305.1 Chionoecetes opilio | reverse complement strand
AAAAGGGAAGAAATAGGAGGAGGAAGAGGAGGAGGAAGAAGAGGAGGAGAGAGGAAAGAAAGTGTGGAAAAGAAAGAAAGATTAGAAAAAGGGAAGAAGGAGAGGAGGAGGAGGAGGAGGAGGAGAAGGAGGAGGAGGGAGGAAGAGAAGAAGAGAGGAGTTGATAGCACCATTCGCCTGCATCTTACTGCCTCGTTGTCGTTTTCCCGCCTTTTCCTGTGACGACAAAATGAAGTCAGCCTCACTCTGGCCTCATTTAACTCACTTCGTCAAACATAAAAGCCGCCAAACGACCCATTTCAAGCACATAAAAAATATTTTAAAAAAAGGGAGAAATTCAACCTCTTTAGCATATGACACTTTATATATTTTGAGCCTTTTTTTTAGCGGTGAGAATAAAGTGCGACCGAAGAAGATTTATGCGCCAAACACTTTTTCTGGTTCGTTATTTCGAGAGAGGATAAGTAGGCGGCGTAACGAGAGGACGTGGCTGTTTTTATTTTCGTGGGATGGACGAACCTTTGTGAAATATTTTGTAATGCAGTTTGGTGACGTCTAAATCTAACCCACCCAAAGTGTCCATAATCGTACTACTACTCTACCCTGAGCATATAATAACAAAACTGACCCTACCCCTTCTAAGTGGTTTTGTAAGGTTTGGAGGTTTCTAAGTGGTTTTGTAAGGTTTGGAGGTATCTAAGTGGTTTTGTAAGGCTTGGAGGTTTCTAAGTGGTTTCTAAATGGTTTTGTAAGGTTTGGAGGTTTCTAAGTGGTTTCTAAGTGGTTTTGTAAGGCTTGGAGGTTTCTAAGTGGTTTTGTAAGGTTTGGAGGTTTCTAAGTGGTTTTGTAAGGCTTGGAGGTTTCTAAGTGGTTTTGTGAGGTTTGGAGGTTTCTAAGTGGTTTTGTAAGGCTTGGAGGTTTCTAAGTGGTTTTGTAAGGCTTGGAGGTTTCTAAGTGTTTTCTAAGTGGTTTTGTAAGGCTTGGAGGTTTCTAAGTGGTTTTGTAAGGCTTGGAGGTTTCTAAGTGTTTTCTAGTGGTTTTGTAAGGCTTGGAGGTTTCTAAGTGGTTTTGTAAGGCTTGGAGGTTTCTAAGTGTTTTCTAAGTGGTTTTGTAAGGCTTGGAGGTTTCTAAGTGTTTTCTAAGTGGTTTTGTAAGGCTTGGAGGTTTCTAAGTGGTTTTGTAAGGCTTGGAGGTTTCTAAGTGGTTTCTAAGTGGTTTCTAAATGGTTTTGAAGTTTCTAAGTGGTTTTGGTGCAGTTTCTAAATCTAACCTAATCCAACCTGTTCGTAATCTAACCTGAGCGTAAGGAAACAAAACTGATCCGATCCCATACATAACTTCATTTAACCAATTACACCTCTACCCCAAAGATAACTCAACAACATCGGGACCTATTCAGCTATTAACCCCTTCACGCCCAGATCTTTCCTTTACTAACAAAAATCGTACGTTGTCGAGCCATAAAATTACGAAAAGCAACTGAATATACCGAATTAGTTAGTCGACAAGGATACTAAACAGGTCATACCTAATAAAATATTGCTTATATTCATTCACAAAATATCGTCTTATGGTAGTCAAATTACAATGGAAATTACGTTCTGGGTCTCAAGGGTAAAACTTTTCTTGCGTGTGTTCTTTGGCTTACTTTTTTTTCGCATATTTGACCGCATGAAAAAATAATTATACAAACTTTACACAGCTAAACATTTAACCTACACCTCTGCATATCCCTAGTGAGGAAGATTGACGCCATGCAACCAAAACCTAAGGAAGTAAGATCAAAACCTACAGGCATTAGAGGCTCCAACGTAAAAAAGAAGAGAGAGAGGGAGAAAAAAAAAAAAAAAAAAAAAAAAAAAAAAGTCTCGTAGTTCAAATATATGCACGAAATTTCAAAGTCACTCGCCTCTGATAAATAAATCCAAAAATCAACTCCCAGCAGAGACATTTTCTTCTCCCTAACTGTTTGCATGACCTACCGTAGATAACACTAAAGTCGCCAGGACAAAGTTTCTTTTTTATTTACAGACGTCTGGTGGCATTAATACTTACATTTCTACATCCATGATTTCAGGAAAGTTAAAAGGGGCTATCTGTGTATCATCTTCATTGGCACGTAAAAATCAGTAGTGATAAATCGGAATATATGGCGGCTGGCGATATTAGTGCAGGTGGCGACTAAAGTGTTATCTACGGTAAGCATTCAAGTATCTTTCTATCTTTAAAAAAAAAACCAGTACACATCCACAAAGTACTGAGTCTGTACTTATAATAATAATAATAATCTGAATATTTCCCGAAGCCATACAATAAAAATAAAAAAACCAATATGGTTCTATACGAAAAGATAAATACAGGTAAAAATAAAATAATGTACCCACTGTTCTGTAAATCAATGAAAAAAACAATACATTTTCAGTCAGGTAATCAGTGTAGAGTAGATCAAAATGTATACTATGTCAAAATGTAAATATAAAAAATGTATAACGTATAAAAT
>JACEEZ010009705.1:352500-370000 GCA_016584305.1 Chionoecetes opilio | reverse complement strand
GTGTTTTTTTTGTTTTGTGTGTGTTTGGGTTGTGTGTTTTTGGGTGTTGTTGTTTTTTGGGTGGGGTTTTGTGTGGTTTTTTTGGGTTTTTTGGTTTTGTTTGTTTTTTTTTTTTTTTTTTTTTTTTCTTCTTTTTTTCTTTTTTTTCCTTTCTTCTTCTTCTTCTTCTTCTCTCCCTTTTTTTAAAACTTTTAATTCGATTTTTTTAAAAGGGGATAAAACCCCTTTTCCTCTTTCCCCTCCCCTCCCTTTTCCTTCCCCTCCCCCCTCCCCTTCCCTCTTTTCCTCTTCCCCCCCCCCTCCCAAAAAAAAGCCCCCGAAAAAAAAACCAATTTTTTCCCTGTTTCCCAAAACCCGCCCCACTTCCCCTCCCCCGACCCTTTTCCTTTTTTTCCCCCTTAACCCCCCCCCCGAGAATTGAGGATTTTTTGGGGTTCCCGGGAACCCCCAAATTTTGAAAAAATATGGTTGGGGGTTTGAAAATCCCCCCCAATTAAAAGAAAAAAAGGAAGGATTTCCAAAGGGTATTTTTTTATCAAAAGGTTTAAAAAATAAAGTAAAAATTTAATTATGTATTCTTTGGGAGTAAAAGGAAGGAATAAATTTTTATTTATAAAGGGTTTGAAAAAATAAGTTTTTAAATTTTATTTTTGGGAAAAAAATTAGGGAAAAAAAATTGTTGGGTGGAGTTTTGGGGGGGTTTTTTTTTTGGGGGGGGGGGGGGGGGGGGGGTGGGGGGGGGGGGGGGGGGGGGGGGGGGGGGGGGGGGTGGTGTGTGTGTGTGGTGGGGGGGTGGGTGGGGGGTGGGTGGGTGGGGGGGTGTACTAAGAAAATAAGGAACACTAAAACGAAAAAATAAAGACCTCCCAAAAAAAAAAGGGAAAAAAGAAAAATAGGAAGACGTATCAAAACAAGACAAAAACAAAAACAATGTACACACACAAATAAATAAAATAATAATAATAATAATAATAATAATAATAATAATAATAATAATAATAAATAACTCAATAATAATAATAAAAATAATAATAATAATAATAATAATAATAAACACTCAATAATAATAAAGTCAGAAAAGATCCACATGAAAATTTGTCATTAAAATTATCATGTAAATCTTGCCTCCTTTTTTTTTCTTTTTTTCATCACTTTCATTTTCCTGCAACTCATCATTTCCCTTTCATTTTTTTAACTTTCCATTTAAAACTTTCTCAAAACCAACCATCTCGCCATGAAACATAAGCATCCGTAATTATAATACAAATCTTTCCACAAACTTTTACGTCCATTTACAACAATATAACAACCACCCAATAACAACCAACAAACTTTTACGTCCATTTACAACAATATAACAACCACCCAATAACAACCAACAAACTTTTACGTCCATTTACAACAATTTAACAACCACCCAATAACAACCAACAAACTTTTACTTCCATTTACAACAATATAACAACCACCCAATAACAACCAACAAACTTTTACGTCCATTTACAACAATATAACAACCACCCAATAACAACCAACAAACTTTTACGTCCATTTACAACAATATAACAACCACCCAATAACAACCAACAAACTTTTTTCCTTTTACAACAAATAAAAAAACCCCACCCAAAAAACAACCAACAAACTTTTACTCCTTTTACAAAAATTAAAAACCAACCAATCCCCAACAAACTTTTACGCCCTTTTTAAAACATAAAACAACCAAACAATAACACCAAAAAACTTTTAGTTTTTTAACAAAAATAAACAACCAAACAATAACAACCAACAAACTTTTACGTCCATTTACAACAATATAACAACCAAACAATAACAACCAACAAACTTTTACGTCCATTTACAACAATATAACAACCCCCAAAAAACCCAAAAACAAATTTTTTACGCCCTTTTTCCCAAAAAATATAAAACCCACCCCAATAAAAACAAAAATTTTACGTCCATTTACAACAATATAACAACCAACCAATAACAACCAACAAACTTTGACTTCCATTTACAACAATATAACAACCACCCAATAACAACCAACAAACTTTTACTTCCATTTACAACAATATAACAACCACCCAATAACAATCAATAAACTTTGACTTCCATTTACAACAATATAACAACCAACAAACTTTGACTTCCATTTACAACAATATAACAACCAACAAACTTTGACTTCCATTTACAACAATATAACAACCAACAAACTTTTACGTCCATTTACAACAATATAACAACCAACAAACTTTTACGTCCATTTACAACAATATAACAACCAACAAACTTTTACGTCCATTTACAACAATATAACAATATAACAACCAACAAACTTTTACGTCCATTTACAACAATATAACAATATAACAACCAACAAACTTTTACGTCCATTTACAACAATATAACAACCAACAAACTTTTACGTCCTTTTCAAAAATATAAAACCAAAAACTTTTCGTCCTTTACAAAAATTAAAAACCAACAAACTTTTACGCCATTTACAACAATAAAAACAACCAACAAATTTTTTACGTCCATTTACAAAAATTAAAACCCAAAAAAAATTTTTACGTCCATTTACAACAATATAACAAGTTAACAACCAAGGAACAACAACCCAACCCAATAAACAACCAACTCGCCATGCAACATAATTATTCAAGGCTACTTTAAACCCCTTTTTAAAACCCAAAAAACGAATACCCATTGTAAGTGGGTACCATTAACTTTTTTAGCACTAGAAGAAAAATTTTTTTTTAGAAAAACTTTTAGTATCCTTGTCAACTAACAAATTTGGTATATTCAGTTACTTTTCGTGGTTTCATGGCTCGACAAACATACATTTTTTTATAGCAAAGGAAAGAACTGGGCGTGAAAGAGTTAATAAAACATGTAAAAATTCAGGAATTCATTACAAACCACAAACTCAACCAAGACAACAAAGAAAATATATGAATAAAATCGAGGTGAAGGTATTTGATAGATGCAATATTTCTTTGGTCTTTCTCTCATGTGAAAAATACAAATAAAAAGAATCGACTGCAATAATTATTTTTGTGACCTTAAAATTTTGCATCGATGCTTGAAAATTTTATATTTGGGAAAAAAATTTTTAACAAAAAAAAAAAAGAAAAGGGGTAAAAAGGGAAAAGGTAACACAAAAAAATACCCTTTCACACCCACCCACAACACACACGACCACAAAAACACAAACACACCACACACACACCACAAAAATACACTTGCTTTTCCTTAGTTTTTAAGCTTCTCCGTGGTTAAAAAAAAACAAATCTTAATTTAACTCCCCCTTTCCTCCTCCTCTCTCTCTCCTCTCTCTCTCTCTCTCCCCTTTTCCCCTCTCTCTCTTCTCTCTCTCTCCTTCTCTCTCTCTCTCTCCCCCTCCTTCTCTCCTCCTCTTCTCTCTCTCTCTAGAGAAACTAAAAATTCGGCCACAATCATTGATCATATCTGGACTAAAAATTTTGAAAATTTTTTTTAACAAGTGGGTTTAAAAATTTTAACTCAATTAGTGATCTTTCCCTATTTATAGCTTTTTTCAGTAGTCAATATATTTATACTTCCAACCAGTGATTTTCACAAAAAAAAACTAGACTTGAAAAAAAAAATGATTTCAAAGATGACTTCAAAATTTAACTGGAATACAAATGCTTGGATTGTGATGTGAATGATCTTTTTGAAAAATATTGATGGGTTTTTTTTTGAATTTCAATAACCTTTCCATTGAAAAAAAAAAAAAAAAACAAAATCAAAGAAAAGCATCAAGGAAAACCATACATTACCCCCACCTTTAAAAATTGATCAAACAACGGAAAAAAAAAACTAAAAAAGCTTATGCAAAATGGCCTTTTTAAACATAAAAAAAATATTTTTTAAATCTTTAGAAATTTAAATTGAGGGCAACAATAAAAACAGCAAAAGAAAATTATTTAAAAACTAGATTTACAGATCATGCTGGGTCCAAAAAAAAATATGGGACTAATAAACAACCTACTGGGTAAAAAATTTTTTAAAAAAAAAAAAAAACCTTCTTTTCTTTTTTTAAATGGCGTACTCACGATAATCAAATGTGGCTAGGTCTTTTTTAATAATCATTTCACCGTATGGTAGCACACTTGCTAAAAAACATTCAAGACCCAAGAGGCCATTTAAAAATATTTTCCCCAGAACCACTCCCTTTTTCTTTTTATTTAAGACCTAAAACACCAGCTGAAAAAAAAAACGAAATTGCAAATAGAAAGAAAATCTCCTGGCCATGATGAATAAATATAAAATATAAAAAAATTCTGAAATCATTTAAAACCATTTCTGTATTCTTTTAAAAAATAAATCTTTTCAAGGGGGTCCTTTCCAGATCAAAATAAAAAATTGCTCAAATTTTCCCCCTTTTTTTCAAGAAAGGTGACATTCTTTAATGAAAAATTTAAGCCCAAATTTCAATATTGCCAGCTTTAGAAAAGTTTTTGAAAAAGTAATGGAAAATGAATTAAGGGGGTTTTACCTTAAAAACACTCAATTTTTAAAATCCAACTCAAAATGGATTCCCCCAGTTTTCCACTGAATTAGCAGTTACCATACTGTCAGAAATTTACAATGCCTGGACAATAAAAGCTCAAAAAAAAGTTTTTTGTGACCTCCCCAAAACTTTGACACAATTTCTCACACATCTTATTACACAAATTATCTATCATGGAATACGTGGTAGTGCTCACAACTGGGTTTAAAAATTATTTAAGTATGAAAGCAATATACATCATATAATAAACATCATCTCCTTATAATACATCACATGTGGAGTACCCCCAGGGTTCAAATTTTTGGTCCTGGTTTTTTTTAATATACAAAATGACATCATTTTGTAAAGGGTAAAAAAATTGAATTCATACTTTTCGCTGATGATACCACAAACTTATTCAAAACCCAAATTTTAAAAAATTACAATTACATTTAATGAAGAATTAAATAAAGTTTCAAAATTTGGATTAAGAGCAACAAATTAACTTTAAATATTAATAAAAATTGTTTAGGTCTCCAGTCCCCCTTTTGACTCAGCCGTACAACCAAAAAAAAGATAAATAATCATCATTTTCATGAGGTTTTGGGAAATTTTAAAATTTCTAGGGATTTATAGAAGTAATTGAAATGGAAAGAAAATATTGAAAGGTGAAAAACTAGGTATCGTTTTAAAACAGGCATACTTTTTCGACTAGGCACTATTTTAATGTAAAAAGTTTTCTACAAGTTTATTTTTCCCCAATAATCCACCTCTTTTATATTGTTCATTTTATGGGGGGTCCTATAAAAAACCCTTTATTACAGCCTCTTTTTTTAGTCAGAAAAAATTGTTACGGGTTATGTTCTTTAAAAAAAGTTATGACCAAAAACCCTCATATTTTCCGAGACATCAAATTATTAAAACTTCCCGATATCATCTCCTTCAAACAATCTTTTTGTCTAAATCCATACACTTTTTACCCTTTTAATTGGTTTAGAGCAATACCCTAAAATTTAAAACCCCAAGACCCCAGATTACGTATACCATTGTGCGGACTCACATCACAACAGATATCTTGTCAAAGGAACTAAAACGGAAAAACTTCCAGAACTTTTTTTACTATGAAACTTAAAAACTTTCAAAATAACTTGTAAAAAGCTCTTGACAATACAATGAAAATTTATAAACTTTTACAACCATAAATGTCAGTGTTTTTTTTTTTTTTTTGGTTTTAAGATTTTTTTTTTTTAAGCATTTAAATATTGGTTTACTATTGTTAACTTTCCCAAATTTTATCCATAAAATTTATATTTTCAAAATGGGCCCGACCATCCCTTGCATGTTTTATGTATTATAGCTTTCAGGTCCTATAAAAGCTTCGGTTATTGGGCCTGGCTTATCACTATATGTAATGTTTCATATGTCAAAAATACTGGCCAAATAAAAAATCAAAATCAAAATCAATAAATAAAAAATTTAATATCTCTCTCTCTCTCTCTCTCTAAACATAAGACCATTCCCCCCTTCCCCTTTCTCTATTTCTCCTTTTTAATTTCCCCAACACAAAAACCCCATAAGAACCATTACTCTCTCTCTCTCTCTCCATCTCTCTCTCTCTTCTCTCTCTCTCTCTTCCTCTCTCTCTTCCCTTTTGATGACCCTTTTTGCACAATTTTGCGGAAAACGAAGTGCAAGAACCCCCCATTAGTTTTGAAATGAATTAATCACGCGACCGTAAGGCACCCAAAAAGGGGGGGAGGGCTGAATAAAAGATTAGGTATTTAAATACTGGCCTTTTGGTCACCATGTGTTAACCCTCACGTTAATTTGCCCCACTGCGCCTTTCTCTCTCTCTCTCTTCTCCCCTCTTCCCCCTTTCTCTCCTCTCTCTTCCTCCTCTCTCTCTCTCTCTCTCTTTAGTGTCTTTTTTTTGTCTGTTTCTGTCTCTGTCTTTGCCCGTATCCTAACTCTCTCTCTCTCTCTCTCTCTATCTTCCCCTCCCCTTTTTCCCCTCTTCTCTCTCTCTCCTCTTTTCTCCTCTCCTCTCTCTCTCTCTCCCCTCTCTCTTTTTCTCCTCCTTCTATCTCTCTCCCCTCTCTCTCTCTTCCTCTCTCTCTTCCCCCTCTTCTCTCTCTCTCTCTCATGTCTGTTCGTCGATCTCTCTCTCTCTCCTCTCTCTCCTCTCTCTTTTCTCTCTCCTCTCTCTCTCTCTTCCCCCTCCTTTTGTATGTTTTGTATGTCTATCTCTCTCTCTCCCCTCCTCCTCTCTCTCTCCCCTCTCTCTCTTCTCTCTCTCTCTCTCTCTCTCTCTCTCTCCTCTCTCTCCTCTTTTTTCATTTTCCCTGTACTATTAAATTCGGGAATAGTTTCGGACAGTTTAAAAAATATTTGTTTCATAGTTTCACATTTCATTTTCTTGCATGTAAACGACGGTGAAAAATGTTATGGTGAAATAAACCATTCACCATTAACTATGTTGAAATATTTACCTGGATAGAGTTGGTTATAAATACTTGTTTATCCACCTGAATGAGAAGAGAGAGAGAGAGGGGAAGAGGAGAGGAGGAGAGGGAAAAGAGGAGAGAGAGAGAAGAGAGGAGAGAGAGAGCGAGAGAGGGAGAGAGAAGAGGAGAGAGAGAGAGAGAGAGAGAGAAAAGAGAGAGAGGAGAGAGAGAAAATAACACCAATAACAATTAGTGATATGTATAATTCGTTAACCCTTTTTGAATAATTAGTAAAGCTTTTCATTTTATGGGGGAATTTTCATTGGAAAACCCTTTTTAAAAATTAAATTTTGGAAAACAATTAAAAAATTCTACGCTGCCCCCCTAACCCCCCCAAAAATGACAATTGGGGACTCGACCGAAAATCATTTAAAAAAACACAAACTGACCCAAAACCGTCAATGTGCCTCTTTAAAATGGTTGGCATTTGTTCCCTAACAGCCGCAGTGCATTTTTTCGTTATCGTGCAGTGCGTTGTGTGGAGGGAGGGGGGGAGGGGGAGGGAGGGGGGGGGAGGGGGAGGGGGAGAAGGGGGGACGGAGGGAGGGGTGGGGGGGCGGGCGGGGGGGAATTTTGGGGGGTTGGCGAGAGGGAGGGAAGGTGGGGCGGATGAGTGGGTTGTGTTGGGATGGGCGGGAAGGGAGGGTGGGCTGGAAGGGGGGGGTTGAAGGGTGGGGGGGGGGAATGGGGGGCGGGGGAAAGGGGGGGGGGTGCTATAACCTTAAGTAATAGGGCGTGAAAATGGCCTTGTTCCATTTCGCAAAGTTTTCACACCCACACGCCCACACACCCACCTCAGCCTGGCACACCGCACCCCCCCACCCGTCTCAACCCTACAACATCCATCACCCCATCTACCCCCAAAAGTCCCCCCCCACAGCCCACCACCACCCTCACCCCCAAATAACATCACATCCCACACACACACACACAAACACACATCCGGCTGTACAGTATTCAATTCTCTTAAGTAAGTCTCAATCCCGTGCATTAGAGAGAGAGAGAGAGAAGAGAGAGAGAGAGAGAGAGAGAGAGAGAGAGAGAGAGAGAGAGAGAGAGAGAGAGAGAGAAGAGGAGACCATTGTGTCGCCTCCCTCGCTCCGTTCAACAACTTCATCAAAAATGCCAGCGTCCAATACAGCCGATTCATAAGGTTCAATAAGATCTGTTTCCTTGAGTTCTTAATCCCTACATAAGTTCACAAGGGAGAGGACGAAACTTACTGAATTGTTATGTAGCAATCACTAAATTATCTACTAAGACTCACTACATCCTGAACTATAAATACAATCCACTAAATATTCAACGAGGAGGAACTTAATTCTCAACTATACCCGAGTGGTTTGTGACTGGAAGTGGTAAGTAAGATCGAGGTCCCGAGTTCGATTCCCGTCAGGAGGAATTGTTTACAGACGTCGAGTGGCTGAAGAAAGACTACCCATATGCTGCCCATTAACTCCACCTTCGACGTCATGTGTATCGGGAAACATCTCAAGAACACCTACTCAAGCAGATGAGAATAACAAAGAAAAGAAAAAGAAAAACTTAAATCCCTAAAGAAAACAAAAAAAAAATCACTTGCGAAGAATCTTGCAGGGAATGGAAGGGAACATACTTGCAGGAACCACAACGAAAATGGAAAGACAAATTCGGAGGCGGCTTGGGTCTCTCTCTCTCTCTCTCTCCTTCCTCTCGCTCCCCCTCTCTCTCTCTCCCCCTCTCTCTTTTCTCTCTTCTCTCTCTCTCCCCTCATTTTTACCATATGAGCCATGCATGCCCAAACCCTAACCACAAAAGCACCCACGCCATCAACCCCTCTCTCCTCTCTCTCTCTCTCTCTCCTCTCTTCTCTCTCTCTCTCTCTCTCTCCTCTCTTCTCTCTCTCCCTCTCTCTTTTCCTTTCCCCTCTCTCTCCTCTCCTCCTCTCCTTTCTCTCTCTCCTCCCCCCCTGTGTGCCAAAATTTGGCCGCCGACTTTACCAGAAGCAGAGAAAATCGCTAAGCTTGTGGCAAAGGAAGCAGCCCAGATTCTTTTGCGTTTTTTTTCTGCGGGAAGAGGAAAAGGGTTTGAAGTGCGTGCCATTAAGTTGCCCGAACTTTTAACACATCATTATACAAAATTGCTACTTGGTTTTTTTGTGTACGGGGGAATTCCTACCCCGGGAATTTTTGTACTCTGGGATTTTTTTGTTTTATATTTCCCCCCCACGACACACACATACATCATACATACATTAACCACACACCCAACACAACACACACACCACCACACACACAGAAATTGAAATGGAATTAAAAAACCAATAATCCCCCCTCTCCCCTCCCCCCTTCTCCCTCTCCCCTCTTCTCTTTTTCCTCTCCTCCTTCTCTCTCTCCTCCCCTCTCTCTCACACAAAAACACTTTCCTCTTTCCAATACATTTTCTCTCCGGGGGTCCCACCCTCTCTCCTCTCTTTCTCTCTCTCTCTCTTCTTCACACAAAAACCAAAAACATTCTTTTCATATACATTTTCTTACCGCGTCTCCCCCCCCCCCCCTTCTCCCTCTCTCTCTCTCCTCTCTCCCCTCCTCTCTCTCTCTTTCTCTTCTCCCCCCCCCCCTTCCCCCTCTTCTCCTAAAATTTGCAGCATTATCATTTTGCGACCCGAAAATACGTTGCCAACAGGTTACAAACCGCCCGGGTTCTCTTTAGCGTTAAGTATGAGGGTATAAATGACGCGCCCTCAGAAAAATAGCCCGGACCTGACAAATTTTGGAAATATGTTCATTGAACGGAATTTTGGGTTAATGTTGGAAGAGATGCAATAAGGGAGAGAGAGAGAGAAAAGAGAGAGAGAGAGAGAGGAGGAGAGAGAGAGAGGGAGGAGAGAGAGAGGAGAGAAGGGGAAGAGAGAGAGAGGGGGAAGAGAGGGAGAGAGAGAGAGAAGGAGAGAGAGGGGGAGGGGGGAGAGAGAGAGAGAGAGGAGTAAAGAGGGGAAAGGAAAAAAGAGAGAGAAAGAGAGGAGTAAAGAGTGGAAAGGAAAAAGAAAGAGAGAGAGAGAGAGAGGAGAGAGAGAGAAAGAGAAGAGAGAGAGAGAGAGAGGGGGAGGAGAGAGAGAGAGAGAGAGAGGAAAAAGGAGAGAGAGAGAGAGCAAGAGAGGAGAGAAAGAGGGGGAAAAGGGGGAAAAAAGAGAAAGAGGGAGGAAACGAGGGGAGAGAGGGAAGAGAGAAGAAGAGGGAGGAGAAGAGAGAGGAGAAAAAGAGGGGGAAGAGAGAGAGAGAGAGAGAGAGGGAGAGAGAGAGAAAAGAGAGAGAGCAGAGAGGAGAAAGGGGGAAAGGGAAAAAAGAGGGGAGAGGAGGAGAGAGAAGAGAGAGGGGGGAAAGAGAAAAAGAGAGGAGAGAGAGAGGGGGAAAGAGAGAGAGAGAGAGAGGGGAGAGGAGGAGAGAGAGGGGGAGAGAGAGGAAGGAGGAGAGAGAGAGAAGAGAGAAATTTCCAGGTCCTAATATGCGAAATAACAACAAAAAAGGAAAAACCAAAAATTTTGTGAGAGAAAATGAGAAAAGCAGATTGCGAAAGTAATTACTAAAGGTAGGAGGGGAAAATAAAAAAGAAAAGAAAAAAAAGAGAAGCATTAAAAAAAAAGGGGAAAACGAAGTGTGAAAGAAAACAAAATAATTATGGGATGTAGAAAGTAAAGGAAAAAAAGAAAAGTAAAAAAAAGAAATATCATGCTATGAAAGGTATGTAAAAAAAAAAAAAAATGAAAAGAGGGGAAAAACAAATCAAATGAAAACATTAAAAAAAAATGAAATGAGTCAAAAAACCAAAAAAAAAAAAAAAAAAAAAAAAAAAAAAATTAATATAACACAAATTTAATCCTTTGACAGAAAAAAAAAGGAATTGAAAAAAAAAGGAAAAAAGGAAAAGCAGATCAAAAAAAAACTTAAAAAAAAAAAAGGTTTTAAAAATTTAAAATAAAACCAAAAAAAATTTAAAAAAAGGGGGAATAGCGGGGGAAAAAGGGGGAGAGGGGAAAAAAAAAAGGGGGGAAAAAGGGGGGGGAAGGGAGGGGAAGGGGGGGGAAAGGGAAAGGGGGAAAAAAAAAAAGAAAGGAAGGAGGGGGGGAGGAGGGAAAGAAAAAAAGAAAGGAACAGAAACCCCCATCGTTAATTATGTAACTTTTAGCTAAGTTTGAGGTACAATGAGACGAGAGGATGTAAAGGGCTGTATCGGGAAGTACTTTTTTCCCTATGACTTTTTAATGTTCTTTGGGCTGTGATCCTTTGGTGTGTGAGAGAGAGAGAGAGAGAAGAGAGAGAGAGAGGAGAGAGAGAGAGAGGGAGGAGAAGAGGAGAGAGGAGAGGAAGGAGGAGAGAGAGAGAGGGAGAGATTTTTTCTTTTTATTAAATACTTTTTCCCAAAGCCCGCGCCGTACCTCCTAAGAGAAATTTTTTGCAATCCATTTCCGTTAATTAAACATTTATAAAAAAGTCTTTTATTACCTTCCCCTCTTTCTTTTCCTTTTTGTTTTTTTTCTCCTTTCCTCTCCTCCTTCTCCTTCCTTTCCTCAATGTCTCAATTTTTTTTAACCCCTTCCCTTATACTGACAGTTTTCTTTCCTCTCCACCTCCTTTTTTCCTTTTTTTTATTCTCCTTCATTTGTTTTCCCTTAAACCCCCCTTTATTTATCACTCCCTCTTTCTCCCCTTGAGGAACCCAAAACCCAAACACGTATTTTAAAAAACACCAATTTGCCCCCACATCGCAGGGGGGACAAAATTTAGATGTCGGGGAAAATTTTACGTAGCTGGCGAGAAAGTCCCAATATAAGTTGGGGACGAGACAATAAAAAGATATATACACCGGCATTGTCGTATACAGGTGTTTGTGTGTGTGTGTGGTGTTGTCGGTTTGTGTTATGTCTGGGGTGGTGTGTCGTTTGTTTTGTTTGTGGTGTCTGTTCTGTGTGTCTGTGTCTGTGGTTTTGTGGTGTCGGTCTGTGTCTGTGTCGGGTATTTTTTGTTCTCTTTTTTAAAAACGTGTTTTCAATCAACTTTTTCCTTTTTGTATAACATTTTCCTAATTTTATATTCCCCTTTTCCCTGCGTCTGTCGTTTTTTGTCTGTCTATCTTCCCCCTTTCCTTTTCCCCTAGATGTTACTAACTGTCTCTAAAAAACCCTATTTACTTCCCCCTAAAACGACATAAATAAACCACTCTTTTCCCTTTGGCCTATACCCCTCCAAGGAGGTAGTGGGCTCAATCAAAGAAAATAAATCAGTCTCAAAAAACCCTCTCCGTCTAAGCCTCGAAGGGAAAGAAAAATCAGAGGAGCAAAAAAAAAAGAATTAAGGCTAAAAAAAAAAAAATTCATATCAACAGGAAAAAACTGAAGTATCGAAGCCAGAGAGGGGAGAGAGAGAGAGGAGAGGGAGAGGAGAGAGGGGGAGAAGAGAGGAGGGGGAGAGAGAGGAGAGAAGAGAGAGAGAGAAGAGGAGAGAGAGAGAGGAGAGAGAGAGGAGAGAGGAGAGAAGAGAAGGGGAAAAGAGAGAGAGGGGAGCAAAAAAAGTTTGGGCCTTCTTCCCACATTTTGATGATTGGCTTGAGAAGAACGGAACCGGTGACTGTTTCTGTTTTCCTTGACAAAAATATACGGAGGGGAAAGAATTGGGGGGCCCGGGGGGGGGGAGGGGGGAGGGAGGAAGGAAAGGGAGGGGTGGGGGAAGGGGGAGGGAGGGAAAAGGAAAAGGGGGGGGGGAAAGGAAAGGGGGGGGGGAAAGGGGGGGAAGGAGGGAAGAGGGGGGAGGAAGGAGGGAAAAGGGGGGGAAGGAGGAAGGGAAGGAAGGAAGAAAGGGGGGGGGGGGGGGGGGGGGGAGGAAGGAGGGAAGGGGAGGGGAAAAAAGAAAGGAAGAAAAAAGGGGGAGAGAAGGGGAAGGAAAAAAAGGGGGGGGAGGAAGGGAAGGAGGAAGGGGAGGGAAGGAAAAGAAGGGGGGGAAAAAGGGGGAAGAGGGAGGAAAAGGGGAAAGGAAAAAAAGGGGAGGGGAGAAGGGAAAGGGGGGGAAAGAGGAAGGAAGAGGAAGAGGGGGAAGGGGTTGAAATAAAGGGAAAAAGAAGTAGGGAAAAGGGGGGAGAAGGGGAGAGAGAGGGGAGAGAGGGAAAGAGGGAAAAGGAAGAGAGAGAGAGAGAGAGAAGGGGAGGTAGAGGGGGAGAGAGAGAGAGAGAGAGAGAGAGAGGGGAAAAGGGGGGGGGAGAAGAGAGGGAGAGAGAGGAGAGAAGTCGTCAACCAAACCACCCAATCTGAAAAGACATAGGGTAAAAACAAAACACTTTTAAGACTCTCTCTCTCTCTCTCTCTCTCCTTTTCTCCTCTCTCTTCCCCTTCTCCTCCTCTTCCTCTCTCCTTCTCTCTCTTTTCATCTAATCTTCATTCATTATCTTGTTATAAAAAACATCAATATTATTTTTGTTCTATTCCCAAACACAACACACACACAAAACACACACACACACAAAAACCCCCCCTCCCCACAACACACACACAACCCCCCAAACCCACACACACACACACACAATCCCCCCCCCACCACACACATCAGATTAACCCCGGGGCTAAAAACTGATAAAAAATTCAGAACAGAAGCTTTGTTTTTGCGTTCCAAAACCACCTGGTTATTCCCTCCCGTATTTGGGGTCTCCTTTCTTTTCTTCCCGTGACTTTTCGCTTAATATCGTCCGAGGTCCCCTCCCCTCCTCCCCCCTCCTCCCCCTCCTTCACAGGGTTCGGCGGACCAGGCAGACAGGAGAGAGACAGGGGGAAAAAGGGGCAAAAAAAATGGGTAATTCCGGAAGAGAGAGAGAGAGAGAGGAGGGGAAGGGGAAGGGGAAAAAAGGGGGGGCGGGAGAGAGAGGGAAAGAGAGGAAGGGGGAGGGGAGGAGAGAAGAGGAGAGAGGGGGGAAGGAGAGAGAGAGAGGGGAGGGGAGTAGATAGATAGTAGATAGTAGAAGAAAAAAGGAGACAGAAGATTATATAGACGGAGAAAAGGGAAATAAGAGACAGAGAGACAGACAGATAGAAAGACAGAGAGAGAGGGAGAGAGACAGATAGAGGAAATAAAGAGAGAAAGAGGGGCGGAAGAGAGAAAGAGATACAGAGACAGATAGATAGAGAGACAGACAGGGGCAAAAACAGAAGAAGGGGCACCCAGGACAGGGGAAAATAGATAAGGGAAAAAACTGAAACCATCCCATACCACAAAATCGAAGGGTGAAAACTTGCACTCACACACAAACAAACAAAAAATCTTAATAATCACAACAACAAAATTTTAATAATCACAAAAAAAAAAAAAAAAAAAAAAAAAAAAAAAAAAACTACAACTAAAGAAACCCAAAAGAAAACCCTAAAGAAGCCCAAAAGAAAACCTTAAAGAAACCCAAACCTATGAAAAACAAACAAACCCACACCCACACCCACCATCTGGTACCCGCGATCAAGCCCCACGGGTCTCGAACCCACGCTTATGAACCTATCAACCATTATAACGAAGGTTCATGCGCCATCTCACGATTAAAGAAGCATTATGGACCTCATTTTTCATCCCCCCGACACTATGCCCCGAGCGACTTACCCTGAGGTCATTCCCTGTTCCCCTGGGGCCTTATGATGTGGTCAGAGGGTCAAGGGGGGTCAGGGGGGGTTCAGGGGGGGTGCAGGGGGTAGAGGGGGATGGGGGAGGTCATAAGGGGGTAACAGAGCCCTTAGTTTGTATATAATCTAATCAAAACCACGAGAATATCAGACATCTGGCATTATAAGAGAGAAAATAACACTCCTACATAGCCTCATATGCATAAGTAACGTAACATTAGTACACCGTAACGACAGGTAACACGGTAGGCTCAGGTGGTCACTCCTAAAGAAAGAGCAAATAGTGATACAAAATAGTCTCCCCTGACCCCCTCTAAAAAAAAGTTAAGGAGAGTACGAAAGAGAAGCAGTTTTCCTTCCGTAAATCATATGCAAATTACCAAAAGTAGTAGAGAAAATGTCCTTATCCCCCTACGAGAGAGAGAGGAGAGAGAGAGAGAGAGGAGAGAGAGAGAGAGAGAGCAGAGAGAGATGAGAGAGAGAGAGAGAGAGCAGAGAGAGAGAGCAGAGACAGACACACAGAGAGAGAGAGAGAGAGAGGAGATGAGAGAGAGACGAGAGAGAGAGAGAGAGAGAGATGAGGGAGAGAGAGAGAGAGAGAGAGAGAGAGAGAGAGAGAGAGAGAGAGAGAGAGAGACACACATGGAGAGATAGAGATAGACACAGACAGACACACATACAGAGATAGAGAGATAGATAGATAGAGAGAAAAGAGAGAGAGAGAGAGAGAGAGAGAGGGAGAGAGAGAGAGAGAGGAGAGAGAGAGAGAGAGAGAGAGAGAGAGAGAGAGAGAGAGAGAGAGAGAGAGAGAGAGAACATTAAGACAGTGTTGCTTTCTCGTTGCAAGAGAAAAACTTCATTACGTATTGCCGCCGCGCCGCACGCTTCCCGCCTCGCTAACTACCGCACTGTATGCAAACCTTGTACTTCCACGAGGAGGCTTGTTTATGGGGGTGAGGGTGGTGGGTCATTGCGTCTTTGTTATCATTATTATCATCATTATCATCGTAGTAGTAGTAGTAGTAGTAGTATATGTAGTGGTGGTAATAGTGGTAGCTTTAGCATTAGTATTAGTAGTAGTAGTTTTAGTAGTAGTAGTAGTAGTAGTGGTGGTAGTAGTAGTAGTAGTAGTAGTAGTAGTAGTAGTAGTAGTAGTAGTAGTAGTAGTAGTAGTAGTAGTAGTAGTAGTAGTGGTAGTAGTATATGTAGTGGTGGTAATAGTGGTAGCTTTAGCATTAGTATTATTAGTAGTAGTTTTAGTAGCAGTAGTAGTAGTAGAAGTAGTGGTAGCAGTAGTAGTAGTAGTAGTAGTAGTGGTGGTAGTAGTAGTAGTAGTAGTAGTAGTAGTTTTAGTGGCAGTAGTAGTGTGTGGTAGTGACGATGATAATGATAATAGTAACAATTATAACAATATCAACAATTATATGAACAACAATAATGATAATAATAATGAAAATGAAAATAATAATGAAAATAATGTAAATAATGATAATGGTAATGGTAATGATAATAAATACAATAATAATAGTAATAATAATAATAATAACATATATTAATAATAATAATAATAAAAGCAACACTTTCACACCACGGGTCTT
The DNA here is from genome assembly GCA_016584305.1 of Chionoecetes opilio. Taxonomy (NCBI): domain Eukaryota; kingdom Metazoa; phylum Arthropoda; class Malacostraca; order Decapoda; family Majidae; genus Chionoecetes; species Chionoecetes opilio. Next base: position 353,746 of record JACEEZ010009705.1, on the reverse strand, counting down.
CCAAAGCAGTGCTCGCAGTGGCACATCAATGAAAAATAAGCACACTTTTCGAAAACATTGAAGAAGCATTTGAAAAACACTTTTCGAAAACATTGAAGAATTTATCAAAACTGTAAAGAATAAAATCGTAAACTTTTATTCAACTTACAATTGCAAAGTAATGTTTAAAATTTCATGCAATTTAATAATTCAAAGATGCTTTTGAATATTTTACACATTCTTCTTGCGCTACACTCACTGTCTTACAACGTTTTGCACTTACCCCTTCACGCCCAGATCTTTCCTTGGCTATATAAAATCGTCTGTTGTTAGGAATAAAATTATGAAAAGTGACTGAATATACCAAATTAGTTAGTTGACAAGGATACTAAACAGGTCATAACTATAAAATACTGCTTATATGCATTAAATATCGTCTAATGGTACCCAAATTACAATGGAAATTACGTTCTGGGCCTCAAGGGGCTAAGTATCTTTTTGCCTCAAGTTTTCAATACTTAACATTTTCACAACACCTATAATAATCTGTCTCTATGTTCCCATTGGTTAGATTATTTTCTCTATCATAAAATAGTGAAATATTTGTCTTACTTTTGCATATGACACCCTAAGATTTCACTACAACCTTAACTGCTAACACTAATTTTAATACTTAACTCACTAACTTAACTAACACACTTAACTGCCATACTTATAACCTAACACACTTAACTGCCATATTTATAACCTAACACACTTAACTGCCATAGTTATAACCTAGCACACTACTACCTCCTCCTCCTCCTCCTCCTCCTCCTCCTCCCTTCTCCAATTTCAACACCTGATAGATCAAAAGAATAATGATGATAACTATGATAATGATAATAACTACATGAACATTAATGATAAAAGCATCAAAGAAAAACAACAAAATAATAACAATAATAATAACGGTAATAATAAGTGATGATGATAATAACAACAGAAATAATAATGATAAAAATGATAACAACCAAAATCAAAGTAGAATAGCAAAATGAATAATCTTAAAAGTAGGCCATACAGTACACACACACACACACACACACGCACACGCACACACACACACACGCACACACACACACACGTTCTCGGAAAATGCCATACAGTTGACAAAAAATCAAATAATAAAATAAAATAAATAAACATGTTCTCGGAAATAAAACATAGCACTGCCTTAACTTCAAACACCTGCAACCTCAGAGTTCACGTTAATTCTTTCTGTATA
>JACEEZ010009705.1:327500-337500 GCA_016584305.1 Chionoecetes opilio | reverse complement strand
CACGGTCATGTTTCCTCTGTACGTGACAATTATACACCGGGCAACAGGCTACATTTATATATTTATCTCTATCTATATCTAAACTTTCCTTACCTAAATCTGAATAACTATAGGAGTGTAAGGGACATCGCATTACTTATATGATTAACCCCTTCACGTCCAGATCTTTCGTTTGCTATATAAAATCGTCTGTTGTTAGCCATAGAATCACGAAAAGTAACTGAATATTACAAATTAGCTAGTGGACAAGGATACTAAACAGGTCATAGCTATAAAATATTCCTTATATTCACTGAAAATCGTTTAATGGTGCCCAAATTACAATGAAATTACGTTCTGGGCCTCAAGGGGTTAACAAGAACACTAGCAATCGAACTATTCACTTTGCTCCCGTCACTTTCAGGCTATATCTAAAATTTCTGAATACATGTGTAAAATATAAAATATAAAATACATGTGAAAACTTAACTTAAACTAAACTTAAGTAAAAGGTAGTTTCTCTTACTGTCTTCTTTATAGGGACTGGCAATTAAGATGGCTATTGGTTACTTCTTTTTTTTGTCCTTGGCCAGTTCTTTGTGATGTGAAAAAAAAAAGAAAAAAAACCGCTATCGAACTACCTACAATCTGCTAGCGTCACCTTCAAGCTATATCTTACTTTCTTTACCTAAATCTGAACAAATATAGGAGTATAAAAAACATCGCATTACTTATATGATTAACCCCTTCACGCCCAGATATTTCTTTTGATATATAAAAAATCGTCTGTTGTTAGCCCTAAAATTACGAAAAACAACTGAATATACCAAATTAGTTAGTCGACAAGGGTACTTACTAAACAGGTCATATCTATAAAATATTGCTTATATTCACTAAAAATTGTTTAATGGTACCCAAATTACAAATTAAATTATGTTCTGGTCCTCAAGGGGTTTAAAAAGAACACGGTTATCGGACTATATGTACTTTGCTATTGTCACATTCAGTCTATACCTAAACTTTCCTTACCTAAATCTGAACAAATGTAGTTGTGTAAAGGGCATCGCATTACTTATGTGAATAAAAAGACATGTTTTCATTATTTCTTACGGCAGTGAAAGAAGTTGAAGTTTGAGGATAGGTAGAATTGACAAAGCTTTTAACTTCTTTAACTAAATCTGAAAAAATACAGGAGTGGGACATCGAATTACTTATAAAAAAAGACACGTTTTTCATTATTTCTTACGACAGTGAAGGTTTGAGTATAGGTCGAATTGACAAAGCTTTTAACTACTTTAACTAAATCTGAAAAAATACAGGAGTGGGACATCGAATTACTTATAAAAAAAAGACACGTTTTTCATTATTTCTTACGGACAGTGAAGGTTTGAGTATAGTAGAATTGATAAACATATTAACTTCTTTAACTAAATATGAACAAATATAGGAGTGTAAGGAACATCGCATTACTTATAGGAATAAAAAGACGTTTTCATTATTTCGTATACGGAGGTGAAGGTTTGAGAAATAGGACAGGTGAAATTGACATAGCCTCACCTTTTATCTATCTGTATCCGTGATTAACCCCTTGAGGCCCAGAACGTAATTTCCACTGTATAATTTGGGTATTATTAGACGATTTTAATTAACATAAGCAGTATTTTATAGATAATGACCTGTTAAGTATCCTTTCCACTAACTAATTTGGCATATTTAGTTACCTTTCGTAATTTCATGGCTAACAACAGACGATTTTATATACGTAGCAAAGGAAAGATCTGGGTGTGAAGGGGTTCAGAGAGTTAATTGTAATACTGCGCCGTTTAATAGATAGTGATAATTACCGTAGTTAAAAGACACGTCAATAGGTATTTACGCCACAAGGATAATTACTGAAAGTTTATATTTGGTTAGTAGATAGATAGTATTTTACCGAGTCTTCATAAATTGTTGGTGTTGTAAATATGTATAATCTGAGCGAGAGGAAAGTGATATAGGCAAAAGAAAGGGTAGTTTATAGATAATAGTTAAATAGTTAATATAGTTTATAGGGAAGGAGTGAATAATGCTGAACTAAAGAATGGAACTTGAATGGTATATTAAAGAATGGAATGGTAACTTGAAGAATGGAATGTTAACTTGAAGACTGGAATGATAACTTGAAGACTGGAATGATAACTTGAAGACTGGAATGGTAACTTGAAGAATGGAATGATAACTTAAAGAATGGAATGGTAACTTGAAGAATGGAATGTTAACTTGAAGACTGGAATGATAACTTGAAGACTGGAATGATAACTTGAAGACTGGAATGGTAACTTGAAGAATGGAATGGTAACTTGAAGAATGGAATGGTAACTTGAAGAATGGAATGGTAACTTGAAGACTGGAATGGTAACTTGAAGAATGGAATGGTAACTTGAAGACTGGAATGATAACTTGAAGACTGGAATGATAACTTGAAGACTGGAATGGTAACTTGAAGAATGGAATGATAACTTGAAGAATGGAATGGTAACTTGAAGTATGGAATGGATAACTTGTAGAATGGAATGGTAACTTGAAGAATGGAATGGTAACTTGAAGACTGGAATGGTAACTTGAAGACTGGAATGATAACTTGAAGAATGGAATGGTAACTTGAAGAATGGAATGGTAACTTGAAGACTGGAATGGTAACTTGAAGACTGGAATGGTAACTTGAAGAATGGAATGGTAACTTGAAGACTGGAATGGTAACTTGAAGAATGGAATGGTAACTTGAAGACTGGAATGATAACTTGAAGAATGGAATGGTAACTTGAAGACTGGAATGGTAACTTGAAGAATGGAATGATAACTTGAAGAATGGAATGGTAACTTGAAGAATGGAATGATAACTTGAAGAATGGAATGGTAACTTGAAGACTGGAATGGTAACTTGAAGAATGGAATGGTAAGTTGAAGACTGGAATGATAACTTGAAGACTGGAATGGTAACTTGAAGAATGGAATGGTAACTTGAAGAATGGAATGTTAACTTGAAGACTGGAATGGTAACTTGAAGTATGGAATGATAACTTGAAGAATGGAATGTTAACTTGAAGAATGGAATGGTAACTTGAAGTATGGAATGATAACTTGAAGAATGGAATGGTAACTTGAAGAATGGAATGATACCTACTTTTTTTCTTTTTTTTTACATTTGTGCCTATAGCGCCTGTAGGCAGTGGTGACCCAGGGCTCGGATGGTAGGCTCTGGAGGTTCCCTTGAGGGCTGGCCCTCGCCCGTGGTGGCGCAGGCAGGATTTTTATTGTGACGCCTGTGATTAGAGGCTCATGCCGCCCCCTGTGTCCTCCGATGCACTCGCAATTGAAGGTAGAGTTAATGGGCAGGGCATGTGGGTGTTCTTAGGCCACTCGACGGTGCAGAAAGGTTTTGGTTTTCGTCGGGGATCGAACTCAGGTCACCGAGAAGGCCAGTCGGAGACGCTAACCACTCTGCTACCGCCTCCCCAATGGAAAGGAACTAAAGAATGAAAGAGAACTAAAGAATATAAAGTCAGAGCAGCATCAACAGTGGACTATGACTAATATTTATAATCCCGCCAAGTCTTTGCCTTCCCACCACGCAATGGCTGAAAAAAGCACAGCCGCTACGACCAACTTTATTCCATTTCCCTCAGCGGCTTCGTGTCAGGACCAACACGCCACCCGCCCAACCCGCCCAACACGCCACTACTATAAATACTACAGTTCGTCCTCCACCACAGACACCCTTGCTTCTTGATGTCATTCCAGTAATAACTCGAAATCGAATCGGAAAATATAAATGAAACAGATTTTTTTCCGAATCGAATCGTAAAAAAAATGGAAGAAATAGATTTTTTGTCCTCATTTCAACTTGGACATCATAGGGCGTCAAGGATATAAAGTAATGTTTAGTTTATACAATTTAGTCTTTGAAAGAAGGGTAGAGAGGGATGTAAGTAAGTCATAAAGGGTGTGGATAGATGCATTTGGATATTCTATAGCAGGCTAGAGAGAAATGTAAATCTGTTTGGTACTCCAGACTCCAGAGAACCAAAAATCACGCTACATGGTAGAAGCCCAGACCAGGGATTCAAAGAGAGGTTGCTTTACGTATGTTGCTGCTAACAACATACCTCTGTTTCTGCTAACAACATACCTCTGTTTCTGCTAACAACATACCTCTGTTTCTGCTAACAACATACCTCTGTTTCTGCTAACAACATACCTCTGTTTCTGCTAACAACATACCTCTGTTTCTGCTAACAACATACCTCTGTTTCTGCACCCGGGTGTTATCTGGTATCCAAGACTAGGCAGTCTTGGGCTTGGCATTGGCGTTAAGTGGTTGCTGATTCAAAGAAAGGTTACTCTCATTTAATCTTTACCGTAAGATAAGATAAGATACTTTGATCCTATCTAGACACTTTGCAAGTACCAACTACAAGGTTATTGACAGTACAAAGCGCCACCACACCAGGACGCATTTGGTGGACTCGAACCACTGACCGAATGGCGCAGGGACTCTGCAACACCAGTCCGTGATTCTACCAACCGCTCCACCCTGGCGGGTAATCTTTACCGTAGCTCGTAAATTATCACCCACTTATATATGCAACCACTGTTACTTAATTCTCACATCATAATACGCACTGGCCGTGTGTCTGCCATATGTACTGGCCGTCTGTCTGCCTTGCCGGATTCACGCGTGGTGCTATCTGGCATCGCCGCCGATTGCTCCCTTAACACCACCTTAGAGGCAGGTGCTTGCTGGGCAACGCAGGGAACGCCAAAAATCTCTGCCTTGAATTCCAAAACAGCTGGCGACCGTTGTTAAGCTAGCAACATAGGTGCTTTGAATCTGGCCCTAAATCTTTCCTTTTGCTATATAAAATCGTCTGTTATTAGCTATATAATTTAGAAAAGTAGCTTAATATACCAAATTAGCTGGCGGAAAAGGATACTAAACTTGTCATATCTATAAAATATTGCGCATATTAAATAAAATCGCCTAATGGTTCCCAAATTACAATGGAAATTACGTTCGAGCCTCAAGGCGTTAATGGTGACTAAGTGTTGTTGCCCGACCATTTCGACCATTAGTAAAATAGGACAATAAGCAAGGAGCATAGGATGATGTAGCATAGTATAGGATAATAGTAATAATAGGAAAATAGGTACTCCAATGAACCCAAAGTCATATTACATGTTAGAAGTTTAAAGGTGACTTATAGTGTTGTCGCCTGACCATTTCGTACCATTAAAATACTCGTACCATACAAGTTCCAACCATAACCAGGACAAACACTAGTACTCTGGCCCATCACTAACCATACCACTGACCTACCTACCTATGTTCCTCCCTATGCTACAGCCTCCCTATGACCTAAAACACTCACAGCCTAAGCCAAACACTCATACAGTAGGACAAACACGCCGCCGGGCAAGTCATAACTAAGTGAATTAGTAACTATCGAGTTGAAAAAGGAAAAAAAAAAATGTGTTGTACCAAAATGAAATAGTAAAGATTAGGATAAGTTTCTTGTTTAATCCTAATCATTTTTTGGGTAGAAAACGAGGAAGAGGAGGAGGAAAGGACAAGGATGAGGAGGTGGCAAAACTGGAGGAGGATATGAGGAGGAGGAGGAGGAGGAGGAGGAGGAAGAGGAAGAGGAGAGGAGGGAGGAGGAGGAGGAGGAGGAGGAGGAGGAGGAGGAGGAAGAGGAAGAGGGGAAAAGTAGGAACAGGGTACAAGTAATGTTAATTAAACCCAAACTTTGTAGGCTGATGATCTGTTTTAATCCATTTTTCTGGCTGTTCATGTACTCTCTCTCTCTCTCTCTCTCTCTCTCTCTCTCTCTCTCTCTCTCTCTCTCTCTCTCTCTCTCTCTCTCTCTCTCTCTCTCTCTCTCTCTCTCTCTCTTCCTTATTTCATTCATAGCCTGTTCTTCCTCCTCCTTTGTTTTTCTCTCCTTATTTATTTTCTCCTCTCTTCTTTCCTCTTTCTCTTTTTTTTTTACAGCTTTTTCTACTTCATTTGTCCTCTCTCTCTCTCTTCTCTCTCTTTTTCATCTCTTTCTCTTCTATCTTTTCTGTTAATTACGCTATTCCTTCAGAAGATTTCACTGCTTACTCTCTCTCTCTCTCTCTCTCTCTCTCTCCTCTCTTCTCTCTCTCCTCTCTCTCTCTTCTTCCTCTTCTCCTCTCTCTCTCTTCTCTCTCTCTCTTCTCTCTTACTGTTATTGTTAAATGTACGTATATTCACTACAAGAAGATTTCACTGCTTCTCTCTCTCTCTCTCTCTCTCTCTTCTCTCTCTCTCTCTCTCTCTCTCTCTCTCTCTCTCTCTCTCTCTCTCCTCTTCTCTCTCTCTCTCTCTCTCTCTCTCTCTCTCTCTTCCCCCAGAGACCATAACAACAATTTCATCCCTTCCTATGTTGCCACGTACACATTCTACTCAGTTTATCTCAAAAATTCTATCTCCTAATTTCACTCCCTTCTCTTCCACCATAGAATTTTCCTACAAGGTTTCAGTATATTCCCTTTGGACCAAACACACAGATAGATGAGCTCTACTTTCATTTTTTCTGCTTCTCTTTTTCCACTCTGTTTCACAAGACATTTATGATCCCCAATGTCTCCATGTCAGATTTTTTATGACGCCAGAAAATTAATGTACTTTACTTTACGATAGTCTTTCTGTTATGCGTCGACGATACGTATGAACTTAACGATTCAAAGCTCTCTTAAGGAAAACAAAAATATAAACGATGTTATATTCTTCATTTCAGTAAGGGAAGTCAAAGAAAAAATAGGAAGTCATAGGAAAAAGGCATAATAAGAAGGAAGAAACTAAGGGTTACAAAAAGAAAATAGAGAAAATAAGCATAAAAACACTTAAGACAAAAAAAAACTTCAAACAAAAGAACGCCATAAAATTATAAAAACGCCATACTCCTCTCTTAAAAGAAACACAATGAGCTGTAAAAGAATGAACTATAGAGATAGACAAAAGAATGGACAGAGGTATCATGTGTTTAACCCCTTGAGGCCCAGAACGTAATTTCCACTGTAATTTGGGAACCATTAGACATTTTTTAGTGAATATAAGCAATATTTTACAGATGTGACCTGTTTAGTATCCTTGTCCATTAGTTAATTTGGTATATTCAGTTAGTTTTCGTAATTTTATGGCTAACACAGACGATTTTATATAGCAAAGGAATGATCTGGGCGTGAAGGGGTTAATAGGATAGGTTAGGTTAGGTCAAAGACTACTGTGTTGTTGTTGTCTTTGGTTAGGTTATTAATGGCGAGAGAGCAGAAGGGAAGACAATGGTTCACTCTTGCATTAGTAGAGTGGACAGATGAGGATGATAATGAAGATACTGATAACATAGATGAAGGAGAATGCTGATAAGGATAACAACACAGACGAGTGGAACAGGACTTCAGTAGGTGATAAGATAAGCAATTAACAAGTAAGATAGCCAATTAACAGGTTTACAAGAGTAGTAACCATAATATAATTAGTGAAGCAAGGTAACAAAACACGGACCATCTCGTCGCAATGGATAAATATGAAACAACAATCACATAAGGGAGGACGTTAAGATGAATCCCCATTGTCTCTCTCTCTCCCTCTCTCTCTCTCTCTCTCTCTCTCTCTCTCTCCTCTCTCTCTCTCTCTCTCTCTCTCTCTCTCTCTCTCTCTCTCTCTCTCTCTCTCTGACTCCAGTGTATTTTGTATGTGTGTGAGGTCTTAAGCCCCTAAGGAGAAATCTTTTCCATATACGGTTGGATGAGACCTCTGTATATAAAAGTGACACGTAGGAGGGAGACCATAATTCAACACACACACACACACACACACAGACACACACACACACAGGCACACACACACACACACACACACACACACACACACACAGACACAGACACACACACACACACACACACACACACACACACACACACACACACACACACCATGAGCCCCTAAAAATAAACGTAAAAAAACATATAAGCGCTAATAATATTCATCAGTCTACGTTTCCAGTTCTCAATCAACTTTTACGTTATAGTTGTGGAAGGAAAAGTCATTAATTTTTCTTCACCTCAAATAAAACTCTTAATATATTTCCTCACGGCTTCTTAATGCCAGCTAATGCCACCTAATTTTGTCCTATTCTTACCTGGCTGTCCTGTAAACCTTTTTCTGTACCATTAACACCTTCCCTATGTCCTACCAAGCTACCATTAACCCCGAGGCAAAGAGTACAAAAATAAGGGGCAAATAAAGAGTGAACAGGATTTATAAATGAATGGTTATCTGTTGATGTGATTAACAAGTAGTAACAAGCAATAACTACCCATTATCTTGTCTTAGGTTTTTTCTCTTGGCCTTTTTTTTGCTTCGTCGCCAGTAATAATGTGGAGGAGAGACTGCAGTGTTAATAGGAATGGTAAATAATGGGTGTCGAGAATTAATTGAAAGTTTGGCTACGTCTGTATTTTTTTCTCCTTTATTCTATAATTACTTGTATCTTTGTCTTTTAGTCTGTTGTTTCCTTTGTTCTATATGTACTATATCTATATGTCTGTTTTTTCCTTTGTTCTATATGTACTATATCCATATGTCTGTTGTTTCTTTGTTCTATATGTACTATATCCATATGTCTGTTTTTTCCTTTGTTCTATATGTACTATATCCATATGTCTGTTTTTTCCTTTGTTCTATATGTACTATATCTATATGTCTGTTTTTTCCTTTGTTCTATATGTACTATATCTATGTCTGTTTTTTCCTTTGTTCTATATATGTACTATGTCTATATGTCTGTTTTTTCCTTTGTTCTATATGTACTATATCTATATGTCTGTTTTTTCCTTTGTTCTATATGTACTATATCTATGTCTGTTTTTTCCTTTGTTCTATATGTACTATATCTATATGTCTGTTTTTTCCTTTGTTCTATATGTACTATATCCATATGTCTGTTTTTTCCTTTGTTCTATATGTACTATATCCATATGTCTGTTTTTTCCTTTGTTCTATATGTACTATATCCTATGTCTGTTTTCTTGTTTTTTTCTTGTTGTTCTGTATTGTACTATATCTATATGTCTGTTTTTTCCTTTGTTCTATATGTACTATATCCATATGTCTGTTTTTTCCTTGTTCTATATGTACTATATCTATGTCTGTTATTTCTTTGTTCTATATGTACTATATCTATGTCTGTTTTTTCCTTTGTTCTATATGTACTATATCCATATGTCTGTTATTTCTTTGTTCTATATGTACTATATCTATGTCTGTTTTTTCCTTTGTTCTATATGTACTATATCCATATGTCTGTTTTTTCCTTTGTTCTATATGTACTATATCCATATGTCTGTTTTTTCCTTTGTTCTATATGTACTATATCTATATGTCTGTTTTTTCCTTTGTTCTATATGTACTATATCCATATGTCTGTTTTTTCCTTTGTTCTATATGTACTATATCTATGTCTGTTTTTTCCTTTGTTCTATATGTACTATATCCATATGTCTGTTTTTTCCTTTGTTCTATATATGTACTATATCTGTCTGTTTTTTCCTTTGTTCTATATGTACTATATCTATATGTCTGTTATTTCTTTGTTCTATATGTACTATATCTATATGTCTGTTTTTTTCTACATTTAATAACTACTTGTACCTTTGTCTTTGAGTCCCTTGCTTCTTGTTCTATATGTATATCCGTTCTTTACCTCTAAATTTTGAAAACATATTGATATGATGAAAACATGAATAGATAATTTCTCACGATGCAATCAACATTATATATTATTACATTTATAGTATCATATTTACAACTAACATCTGTATAGTATTCCCCATGATTTCCAAGTAACAATCATCACAAAACAATCCTAAGAACTCGAAAATTTCTATAAAAAAACACATAAAAGTAGTAACTGACAACTATAACTACAAAATTAGCTAAAAATAACTGCACATTATA
>JACEEZ010009705.1:317500-322500 GCA_016584305.1 Chionoecetes opilio | reverse complement strand
TGATAGATAGATAGATAGATAGATAGATAGATAGATAGATCACACTATAATAATAGCATAAGAATCGATAGATAAACACTAAAGATAGATAAAGAATAGATAGATAGATAGATAGATAGATAGATACAAGATAGTCAACGACACTACAGATTAGATGATAGATAGATAGATAGATAGATAAATAAATAGATAATAGATAAATAAATAGATAGATAGATAAATAAATAGATAGATAGATAAATAAATAGATAGATAAATAAATAAATAGATAGATAGATAAATAAATAGATAGATAGATAAATAAATAGATAGATAGATAAATAAATAGATAGATAGATAGATAGATAAATAAATAGATAGACACATAGACAATAGATAATACATAGATAATAGATAAATAAAAAAAACTAGATGATGAAATAATAAATAGATAGATAGATAAATAAATAGATAGATAGATAAATAAATAGATAGATAGATAAATAGATAGATAGATAAATAAATAGATAGATAGATAGATAAATAAATAAATAGATAGATAGATAAATAAATAGATAGATAGATAAATAAATAGATAGATAAATAAATAGATAGATAGATAAATAAATAGATAGATAGATAAATAAATAAATAGATAAATAATAAAAGATAGATAATAAAATAAATAGTAGATAAATAAAATAGATAATAGATAAATAAATAGATAGATAGATAAAATAAATAGATAGATAAATAATAAATAGATAGATAAGATAAATAAATAGATAGATAGATAAATAAATCGATCGATAGATAAATAAATAAATATATAGATAAAACTAGATAGATTAATAAATTAAATAAGAGAATAGATTAAAAATAAATAAATAGATAGATAGAATATGATAGATAGATAGAAATAAAATAGATAATAGATAAATAAATAGATAGATAGATAAAATAATAGATAGAGAGATAGATAAAATAAAGTAGATAGATAAATAAATAGATAGATAGATAAATAAATAGATAGATAGATAAATAAATAGATAGATAGATAAATAAATAGATAGATAATAATAAATAGATAGATAGCTAAACTAAATAGATAGATAAATAAATAAATAGATAGATGATAAATAAATAGATAGATAAATAAATAAATAGATGAGATGATAAATAATCAGATAGATAAATAAATCGATAGATAGATAAATGAAATAGAATAGATAGATAAATAAATAAATAGATAGATAAATAAATAGATAGATAAATAAATAAATAGATAGATAGATAGATAAATAAATAAATAGATAGATAGATAAATAAATAGATAGATAAATAAATAGATAGATAAATAAATAAATAGATAGATAAGATAAATAAATAGATAGATAAATAAATAGATAGATAAATAAATAATAGATATAGATAGAATAATAGAATAATAGATAAATAAATAGATATATAGATAGATTTAAAATAAATATAGATAGATCAATAGATAGATATATAGATAAATAGATAGATAGATGATAAATAGATAGATAGAATAGATAAATATGATAGATTGATAATAAATACAGCATAAGTAACTAAATAAATAATGAATAATAACTAAATAGATAGATAAATACAATAAGATAGATAAATAAATAAATAGATTAAATAAATAAATAGATAGATAAATAATAGATAGAATAGATAAATAATAAATAATAAGATAGATAAATAAATAAATAGATAGCTATATAGAATAAATAGATAGCATAGGATTAAATAAATAATAATAGATAATAAGATAGATTAGATAGATAAATAAATAGATAGATAGTACAAATAAATATAGATATAGATAAATAAATAGATAGATAAGATAAATAAATAGATAGATAAATACATTAAATAGATAGATAATAAATAATATATATAGGATAAAAAATATATAGTATCATAAATAAATGGATAGATAAATAAATAAATGATAGAAAATACATAAATAGATAGATAGTATAAATAAATAAATAGATAGATAGAAAATAATAGATAGATAGATTAAATAAATAGATAGATAAATAAATAAATAGATATAGATAAATAAATAGATGATAGGATAAATTAGAATAGATAGATAAATAAATAAATGATAGATAAATAATAAATAGATATGATAGAATAATAGATAGATAATAGATAATAGATGATAAATAGATAGATAGTAATAAATAGATAGAAGATAAATAAATTAGATAGATAGATAAATAAATAGATAGATAGATAAATAATAGATATATAATATAAATAGATAGAAGATAAAAAATAGATAGATAGATAATAAATAGATTATAGATAGATAAATAAATAAATATATGATCATAAAGTAAATAGATATAGCTAAATAAATAGATAGATCGATAATATAACTAATAGATAGATAATAATAGATAGATAGATAAACTAAATAGATAGATACATAAATAAATGATAGATAGATAAATAAATAGATATAGATAATAAATAGATAGATAGATAATAAATAGATAGATAGATAAATAAATAGATAGATAGATAAATAAATAGATAGATAGATAAATAAATAGATAGATAGATAAATAAATAGATAGATAGATAGATAAATAAATAAATAGATAGATAAATAAATAAATAGATATAGATAAATAAATAGATAGATAGATAAATAAATAAATAGATAAATAAATAGATAGTAGGATAAATAATAGCTGATAGATAAATAATAGATAGATGGATAAATAAATAGATAGATAGATAGATAAATAAATAGAGAGATTAGATAGATAATAAATAGATAGATAGATAAATAATAGAGAGATCGATAGATAAATAATAGATAGATAGATAGAAAATAATGTGGATGATAGATAAATAAATAATAGATAGATAGATCAATAGAATAGATAGATAATAAGAATAGATAGATCGATAATAATAAATAGATAGATAGATAAATAAATAGATAGATAGATAAATAAATAAATAGGAGTAATAAATAAATAACATAGATAGATAAATAAATAGATAGATTAGATAAATAAATAAATACATAGATAGATACCATAAATAGATAGTAGATAAATTAATTAGATAGAAATAAATAAATAAATAGATAATAGATAAATAAATAAATAGATAGATAGATACATAAATAGATAGATAGTAAATTAAATATAGAATAAATAAATTATAGATAGATAATAGATAAATAATAGATAGATAATAAATAGATAGATAGATAAATACATAAATAGATAGATAGATAAATAAATAGATAGATAGATAATCAATAGATATATAGATAATAAATAGATAGATAGATTAAATAAATAGATAGATAGGTAAATAATAGATAGTAGATAAATAAATAGATCGATAGATAATAAATAGATAATAGATAAATACTAGATAGATAGATAAATAAATAAGTAGATAGAATAATTAAATAGAAATCGATAGATAGATAAATAAATAAATAGATAGATAGATAGAATAGATAGGATAGATAACTAAGATAATAGATAGATATGATAAATAAATAGATAGATTAGTAACTAAATAGATAATAGATAAATAAATAATGATAGATAAATAAATAGTAGATAGATAAATAATAGATAGATAGATAGATAAATAAATAGTATATGAGATAAATAAATAGATAGATAGATAGATAAATAAAGTAGATAGATAGATACTAATAATAGATAGATAATAAATAGATAGATAGATAATAAAATAATAGCTATATAAATAACTAGATAGATAGATAGATAAATAATAGATAGATAAATAAATGATAGATAGATAGAATAAATAATAGATAGATAGATAAATAAATAGATAGATAGATAAATAAATAGAAATAGATAGATAAATAAATAAATAGATAGATAGATAAATAAATAGATAGATAAATAAATAAATAGATAGATAGATAAATAAATAGATAGATAGATAAATAAATAGATAGCAAATACATTAAATAAAAAATAGATCAAAAGCAAACAGACTACTGGCTATATTTCTCTATTTTTATACATTTTTAGTCTTTATTCTTTTATTCTCATTATTAGTAGTACTTTTATTTTATTCTCGTTACAAAGCTGCACAAAAAATGACAGTAATTGCGTTTGTAGGTATATATATTTTTTTCAACAGTGGTAATATATTTTTGACATGACCGGCTTGCGCGGCTTTTGACACAAGAAAAAGTACCATTGTTTTATTTTCTTCTTAATTCATTCATTTTATTTAATTTTGACCCTCGATTTTTTTGAGATTTTTTTTCAGTTTTCCAATTTGCATAATTCCGGTATTATAATTAAGATCTTGAATTAGTTTTTTTTCTTCTCTCTCTCTCTCTCTCTCTTCTCTCTCCAATCTTTCTCGTCGACTCTCCTCCTCCTCGCTCTCTCTCCTCGCTCGTCTCTCCTCTCTCTCTCTCTCTCTCTCTCTCTCACCTGAATAAATTATGCAGGAAAAATAATGATCTTTCTCCGAACAGGTAAATTACACTTCTATTTCCATATTATCTAAGTAGGCGATTCAATGCTTCACTATTTTTCCTTTCCTTTATATAGGAAGAGAGAGAGAGAGAGAGATAGAGAGAGAGAAAAAGGAGAGATAGAGAGAGAGTAGAGAAGAGAGAGAGAGAGAGAGAGAGAGAGAGAGAGAGGAGGAAAGGACAAAGCGCGCGTGGGTGGCCTCTCTCTCTTCTTTCTCTCTCTCTCTTCCCTCCAGCCAGGTCACCCTCCTATAATAACCTTAAGGGAAGTATGAATGGGAGGAGGAGGAGGAGGACAGGAGGAGGAGGCGGAGAGTAGGAGGGGAGGAGGAGGAAGAGGGAGGAGGATGAGGAGGAAACCAAGGAGGAGGAGGAGGGAGGAGGGAGGAGAGGGGGAGGCAGGAGGAGGAAGGATGAGGAGGATTATGAGGAGATGTGAGGAGGATGAGGAGTGAGTATAAAAATCCCATAAACTTGAGCC
>JACEEZ010009705.1:310000-312500 GCA_016584305.1 Chionoecetes opilio | reverse complement strand
AGAGAGAAAATTTCTTGCCCGTATATACTCTGAATATATATATATGTATCTAAACAAGGCTGCGTCTCCACCTCTTCATCAGTCCCCTTCCCTGCGGCGGCCACAAAACCCTACCAAGGCGAATCAGGTCCTGTGGTGCCTAATAAGCTCCCTGAAGGATCATTCCAACCTCACCAGGGAAGCGTGTAAGATCAGAGGTAAAAAAATATATTATATATATATTGTTACGCCATAGTCTCAAGGGCTAATGCTACGGAGAAGAGCACCAAGGCCACACGCAGCATAGCGTATGCCTCCATCTTTACTTTTCCTCGCATACTTTTGACAACTATGTGATGGTAATGAGGTCTCCGAAGGCTGTTGTGACCCGGTCGGTTATGGTGCGGCCGTGGTAGCGAGAGGCGAGAAACCTTCCGGGGGGCGTGAAGGCTCGGCAGGGGGACGGAGGGGGGCGGGGGGTGGCTGAAGGGGGGCCGGGGGGGGACGTCTGTATGTTTGAAGACTTACTGTCTCTTCTATTTTCATTTCTAGTGAGTTGTCAGCAAATTTCTACCGGTATCGTAAGTATCAATTAATTTCATCTTTCAAACCATCACGACTCGTAGGATTAATTGTAATATCAAAAAATGGGGAAATGTGGCAGACATCTGAAGTCACATGGCACATTTCCCTTTTTTTTGACATTACAATCAATCCTATGGGCCATGGTGGTCTACAAATTGTCAGAAAATTACGACCAATATCTATAAGTATCTATATTCATTTCATCTTTCAAACCCTCATGAGCCCTGAATGTCTGCTTGTTGGAAGACTTAAGTGTCCCTTCTATTTCAATGCCTAGCCTGCAAATCACTACCATTATCGTTAGTATCTATTCATTTCATCTTTCAAATCACCATGACGCCAAGGAGGGAAGTGTCTCGGATCGCGTGGGAAGACCTGGTGGCCGGGAGGGAGATCAGCGAACACTTCCACCTCTACCTCAAGCACTCAGGCTGGCTCAGGCTGGCTCAGACCCACTTGCCCGTCGTGTACAAGGTAGCCAGGTCACAGTACCTAATGCTCACCAGTGATTTCAAGGACGAGGTACAGATTCTCCAAGCGTTGAGTGGGGTACCCAGGGTGCCTCGTCTGTACGGGTTAACGGCCTCATCCCCTCTCGCCCTGGTTATGAGCGTGTGTCCTGGTCGCCCCCTTAAGACCCTCCAGCGCTCAGGTACCGCTCGCACTTATCTGGCGGCTCTTAGGGACGTGTGCATCATTCTAGGTAAAGTGCATCGTAAGGGGATTCTCCACTGTGCCGTGAGTGAGACCAGCATTCTTGTGGAGGGCAAAAGAGGCACTGACACCATTACTATATCACTAGTAGGCTTCCATCACGCTGTCTTTGCCTGGTCAGTACAGGACAAGGAGTCACTGAAGACAGACGCCAGACAGGTGATGGGATTAGTGCGTGCCGTGGCCGCTAAGCTCAACAAGAGATCGGAATTCTTCCTACACCGTGACGCGCTGCTGGTGAAGGCTGAGCTTAACCTGACGGGCATTGTGAGGCTCCTGTGCAAGGTGCTTCACGGCAACACATGCAACACTTGTAAGAACCTTCGCCCAGGGAACTAAAAGAAGACTTACTACTAATGACTTCCATTTCTTATCAGTAACCTAATCAGTACCTAACCTAACGTAGCCTAACTTAACCCCTTCACGCCCAGATCTTTCCATTGCTATATAAAATCGTCTGTTGTTAGCCATAAAATTACGAAAAATGACTGAATATACCAATTTAACTAGTGGACAAGGATACTAAACAGGTCATATCTATAAAATATTGCTTATATTCACTAAAAAATCGTCTAATGGTACCCAAATTACAATAGAAACTACATTCTAGGCCTCAAGGGGTTGGGTTAAACATCCATTATCAGTTAATAACATACAATTAGGTTATTTTTCATGGCGACCAATGCGACAAATGTAAAAACCTTCGTCCAGGGAACTAAAATGAACCTTACAACACATCCATTCCTTTTCTCTTTAGTTTAAACATCCATTATCAGTTTATAGCTTTCTTGGTTTTTTTTATCAATTATTCATAAAATCTGACACCTATTTACATGTTTATATAAATACCTATTACTGGTTACTTCCCTTTTCTTATCAGTTTAAACATACATTATCAGTTTATGACTCAATTATAGTCCTCTTTTAACAAGGCAAAAAATCCTGCCCCCTTGCTGCTTACTGACTGATATTTGATGCCAGGAGAAGGGAATAGTACGGTTCTTCTAACTTTCTGTTACATTTTATCATAGTTAACCCTATTATCAGGTAAACAGAGGCATCATTTTAAGCATGAGACCTTAAGATAGAATTGAATTTTTGCCTTGTTAAAAAAATTGACTATAGGTTTTTTTTATTGATTACATATAACCTGAGACTTATTAACATGTTTACAGTAATAGTTATTGTGGCGGTGGTGGAAGTGGTGGATGCAAGAGTAGTG
>JACEEZ010009705.1:295000-300000 GCA_016584305.1 Chionoecetes opilio | reverse complement strand
CTTCTTTTCCTTCTAATCCTTCAATATATTCCTTCATATTCTTCTTATATCTTCCTTCCTTCTTTCTTCTAATATGCTTCCTTCTTTTGCTTCATTATTCTTCCTTCTTTCTTCCTTCATTTGCTTCATTATTCTTCCTTTCTTCTTCCTTCATATTCTTCATTATTCTTCCTTCCTTCTTCCTTCTAAAATGCTTCCTTCATATTCTTCCTTCCTTCTTCCTTCTAAAATGCTTCCTTCATATTCTTCCTTCCTTCTTCCTTCTAAAATGCTTCCTTCATATTCTTCATTTATTTTCCTTTTTCCTTACTTCCTTCCTAAATTGCCTTCCTCAATTCTCTTCCTTCTTCCTTTCCTTCTAAAATGCTTCCTTCATATTCTTCATTCTTCCTCCTTCTTTCTCATTTCTCATTTTTTTTTTTTTACATTGGAGTCTATAACGCCTGTAGGCTATTATTATTATTATTATTTTCATACCTATACTATTTACATATACTTATATTACTTCATACAACCAAGGCTTCACTATATATAAGTTATAGTAAAGCCTCCGTCCCTCTATGAGTATTTTCTCCAACCAAAGGGCAATTGAAAGGGCAAAAGGACAAAGGGTCTACTATTAACCCCTTCACACCCAGATCTTTCCTTTGCTATATAAAATCGTATGTTGTCGAGCCATAAAATTACGATAAGTAACTAAATATATCAAATTAGTTAGTCGACAAGGATACTAAACAGGTCATATCTATAAAATATTGCTTATAGTCACTAAAAATCGTCTAATGGTACCCAAATTACAATGGAAATTACGTTCCGGGTCTCAAGGGGTTAAACCTCGATATAGGGGAAAGGGTGAGGAGATAAAGGGAGTTTAAACCTTTGTATATACTGTAATTTTATCTTTTTTTCTCTCTTGTTTATAGTTTATTACAAAATGCCTGTACTTCTCTTCTCTCTTCTCTCATGTTTTTCCCACCAAAGGGCATCTCTCTCTCTCTCTCTCTCTCTCTCTCTCTCTCTCTCTCTCTCTCTCTCTCTCTCTCTCTCTCTCTCTCTCTCTCTCTCTCTCTCTTTGTATTCTTGTATTATATAATTTCATCGTTTTTTTTCTCCTCTCTCGATTCTAGTTTGCGAAGTGGCTGAGTCACTGTTACCGTACGCTGAGACCCGGGCAAGTTCTTTTTTTCTTTTTTTACGTCTTTTTGTTTGTTCTTTTTTCTGTTTTTAAGACCGGGAGGGGCAAGCTTTGTTTCATCTTTCTTTTATCTTTTTTTTCTATTCGGATTCGGACGGTTTTTTTTTTTTTGATTTTTGGGGGCAGTTTTTGATGAGTATTTTTTTGACCTGTTGGGTTTCTGACGTCATCTTGTAAATTTTTGTGTTGAAGTGAAATATTAACGTGGGATGTATAGGTCATTGAAAGGTTAGGTAAGGGTATAGTACAAGAGAATCTAATTTCAACTCCCGCTTGTGTTTTTAAGAATTTAACCCCTTGAGACCCAGAACGTAATTCCCATTGTAATTTGGGTACTATTAGACGATTTTTAGTAAATATGAGCAATATTTTATAGATTTGTCCTGTTTAGTACCCTTGTCCACTTGCTATTTGGTATATACAGTCACTTTTCGTAATTTTATAGATAACAACAGACGATTTCATATAGGAACGGAAAGATTTGGGCCTCAAGGGGTTATGTCTTTATTTTTGATTAAAGTGCAGGTTAAAATGATGTGAGCGAAACTATACAGATAAAAGAAAAAGAAATATCCATCACTATTGCTTAAAAAGAGTGTGGAACGGGATTTAAACATGAACAAAACAGGAAATCGGTGTGTTAATTTACTGTGATCTAACATTGCTTTAATACTGTGACTCGCTTTTCTGGTTCGGCACATGGACACACACACACACACATACACACACACACACACACACACAAACACACACACACACACACACACACACACACAAACACACACACACACACACATACACACACATAACATTAGCGCGAGTGTCATTAACATATCACACACACACACACACATACACACACGCACACACACACACACACACAACACACACACACACACACACACACACACACACACAAACACACACACACACACACACACACACGAGCAATACCAACTTAACTAAAAAAAAATATGCACATTCTATAAAAAAAATTCAAATGACCTGTTAATCAAAAATATATGTTTAATCCACCTATGCCGATACAGTTTCTAGTATTATAGGCAGCCAGTCACGCGTTGCTGCTAGAGACACGGTGCTTGAAAATACCTGTAGTGATTATAATTAAATCTCCATTTACCTAAGGGACATGAGAAGCGAGTCGCCAATACCTGATGTCGCGTGAACAACTATATACAGTTTATGTCTCTCTCTCTCTCTCTGTCTCTCTCTCTCTCTCTCTCTCTCTCTCTCTCTCTCTCTCTTCTCTCCTCTCTCTCTCTTCTCTCCTCTCTCTCTCTGGTCTCGTGTCTCCCTTTAGTCTCTTACAATCACACTGACTCCTTATTTTCTACTAACGTTCTCTATTCCCCCCATTAGCTACCTCTCTCTCTCTCTCTCTCTCTCTCTCTCTCTCTCTCTCTCTCTCTCTCTCTCTCTCTCTCTCTCTCTCTCTCTCTTTCTGTGTCTCTGTGTCTCCCTTTAGTCTCTTACAATCACACTGATCTTATTTCTCAACGTTCTCTATTCCCCCATAGCTACCTCTCTCTCTCTCTCTCTCTCTCTCTCTCTCCTCTCTTCTCTCTCTCTCTCTCTCTCTCTCTCTCTCTCTCTCTCTCTCTCTGCACTGTGTAATATGGCGGCGACATTTCTGGTTTAGTCGGGATATGAGAACGTAATTAACGAGCGAGCCTACTGTCGCTTCTATTATTAACGAAGTATCAGTTTAAGAGGGAGAGGAGGAGGGAGGAGGAGGAGGGGAGGGGAGGGGAGGAGGAGGAGGAGGAGGAGGGGAGGAGAGGAGGGAGAGGAGGAGGGAGGAGGAGGAGGAGGAAGGGGAGGGGAGGAGGGGAGGGGGAGGAGGAGGAGGAGGATTACATAGGATTACATAGATTAATGGAATAACAGACACCAGGAGACCTATTGGTCCATAGCGAGGGTATCTGCTGAACTACATACTACTAACTATCAACTACTTGTAAGAAAACAGTTGGAAAATGATACCATGTCCCTAAAGAGGATAGGAACATGGAAGTTTCATAGTGCAGAATGATAGGATATGAAAAATACTAACTACAACTACCACTAACCACTACAACTAATCGATACGGGGGACTAGATACGAATTCGCAGGGCACTATCAATACCCATTTACTTACAGTGCGCGTCAAGTCTGTTTTTGAATGTAGTTATTGTGCTGGCTCCGACAACATTTGCCGGTAACTTGTTCCATCGTTCAACGACTCTAACATTGAAATAATTTTTACGGAGATCGGTGATGCAACGTTGACCGTTTAGTTTTAAACCATTATTTCTTGTTGTCACTTGAGGAGAAAGCTCGAATAGGTTCTCTTGATTAATGACAGCAAAACCTTTTAGGATCTTAAAGGTTTCTATCAAGTCCCCACGGATTCTACGATCCTTTAAGGAAAACATATTAAGTTTCCGCAGTCTCTCTTCATAAGATGAATTTCGCAGAGATGGAATTTGTTTGGTTGCTCTTCTTTGCACTGATTCCAATTTGGCTTGATCTTTTACGAAACAGGGCGACCAGAATTGAACGGCATATTCCAAGTGCGGCCTAACCAAGGACGTGTATAATTGTGTCATTACTTTCGGAGTTTTATGTTCAAAGTTACGTTTAATAAACCCAACATCATATTGCCTTTTACTGGCAGCTAGGCAATGCGGACTGGTTTTCAGATCATTACTGATGATGACACCTAAATCCTTTTCCTGCTGTACTTCAGTTAACGATTTATTTTGCATTTGATAGTTATAGAGGAGGAGGAGGAAGAGGAGGAGGAGGAGGAGGAGGAGGAGGAGAGAGGAGGAGGAGGAGGAGGAGGAGGAGGAGGAGGGGGGGGGACGTCTGTCTGTATGTCTGGCTAGCTGAATGTATTTTTTTTTTTGCGCGGGGGGGGGGGGTTAAGGTAGTGTGAAATTTCAGTTTTTGGTTATTTGGTATTAACGGACTACCATCATTTCACTCATTCTCTCACTCATATACTCCCTCCCTCACTCACTATCACTCATACAGCCACACTCTCACTCACTCCCTCATTCTCACTCCCTCACACTCTCACTCACTCACTCTCACTTCCTCACTCTAACTCACTCACTCCCTCATTCTCACTCCCTCATTCTAACTCACTCACTCTAACTCACTCCCTCCCTCATTCTCACTCCCTCACTCTCACTCCTTCACTCTAACTCCTTCACTCTAACTCACTCAATCACACTCTCACTCCATCACACTCTCACTCCCTCATTCTCACTCCCTCACTCTAACTCACTCACTCCCTCACTTTCACTCACACTCCCTCTCCCTTACAACCCCAATTCCTGACCCCATTTGCCACGAACCACCGCAAAAGATCATAAAATAGGTCGTGACTCATTTACCCAAGGCGGAGCAATGTTATGACACGGTTCAACGAATAATATATAAATTATTTGTCAGTACCAGCCAGTCCGTGTGGTGAAGGGCGTACATGCAGCGATGACCACAGCCCTAATAGCGTCCTTATGGCGTTGTAGTGTAAGGGTGATAAGGGCTTCCGTTGGTGCCTCTTACAGTCTAGACGCAAGCAAGGGTCTGTATCTGTCTTGTCCCTATGAACGTGACTCTAGAATCGGGTAGAAAGTAGCAACAGTCGATCGTGTGTGTGTGTGTGCGTGCGTGCGTGCGTGCATGCGTGCGTGCGTGCGTGCGTGCGTGCGTGTGTGTGTGTGTGTGTGTGTGTGTGTGTGTGTGTGTGTGTGTGTGTGTGTGTGTGTGTGTGTGTGTGTGTGTGTGTGTGTG
>JACEEZ010009705.1:282500-290000 GCA_016584305.1 Chionoecetes opilio | reverse complement strand
CACACACACACACACACACACACACACACACACACACACACACACACGCACACACACACACACACGCACACACGCACACAAACACACACGCACACACACATGCAAAAAATTCATAAAAATGGCATGTTATGTATATGTAACTATATGTGCATGCAAATACACATACACATGTACCATACCAACCCACAACCTACTTATATACATACATACAAACATTTTTTCTCTGTATATACACACACATAAGTACATACAAGTAAATGCAGAGTTGCTAGGACTATATGAACACTTTAAAAAATGTATCTATGTAGCTATACTAAGTAAACAAAAAACACGACTAGAAGTAAAAACAAAAAATGAATCTACTAAAATCAAGAAACTTCAGTCTTTCAGCGATTTGTATAATAAATAACTTCAGATTCTATTTTTTCTATTTCATACATACTGAAATTTACACCACTCCAACTATCGCGTTTTTCTTTGATTTAAAGCAGTTGTTTCTTTATTAACAATTTGGAGTGGTAGTAGTAGTAGTAGTAGTAGTAGTAGTAGTAGTAGTAGTAGTAGTAGTAGTATAGTAGTAGTAGTAGTAGTAGTAGCAGTAGTAGTAGTAGTAATAGTAGTAGTAGTAGTAGTAGTAGTAGTAGTAGTAGTAGTAGTAGTAGTAGTAGTAGTAGTAGTAGAGTAGTAGTTAAAGTAGAGTAGTAAAAGTAGGACAAAAATAAAGGGAAAAAAACGAGAAATTCAAATGAGTACCTTCACCTGTTCAATAGACTGGGACAGGACAATACAAACACACCACCTTCATCACCCCAGACAAACACACACACACACACACACACACAACAACACACACAACACACCACACACACCCACACACACGCACCACCAACACACCACACCACACACACACACACACACACCACACACACACACACACACACACACACACAAACACACGTACACACACACACACAACAACACACACCACACACACACACCGCACAAACACGCACACACACACACACACACACACCACACACACACACAACACACACGTACACACACACACACACCACACACACGTACACACACACACCACACACCACACACACACACACACACACACACAACACACACCACCGACACGCACACCACACACGTTACACACCACTCTAATAGGATTCAACGTCATTACAACAGCCTCAAAATCACGGCTACACACTCACATACTTTCACTCAAATCACTCTACTACATACAACACAGACAACAACTCCACACACCGTACGAACACACACGAACAACAACAAACTACTTCCATACAACAGATACGTACCCAGGGACACACAACACCACACTTAAACACAACACAAAAACAACTAATTTACAACAAGTCTCACACACACGTACACAACAAAAAACTCACAACACACAGAACCACAACACCTAAAACACAACTCACAAAACACCACGTAAATAACACGATACAACAACACACCACCAACAAAAACAAAACACACCACGCAACGCACACGCACTCAACAAAAAAACCAAACACCACTCATGTCAAAACAAAATGATTCAATTATACAATAATCAGTAGCGGCCAAAAAAAAAAAAAAAAAATCATCAAATCACGTTAAATCAACTGCAACACATCACGACTTGCTGTTTATTGAAGGTTAATAAATATAGATGACGAAAAAAAAAAATCTTCTTGCAACACGTACCCGTAATTGTCAAAGCTGAAACAAAAAAATCAAAAACCTTAATTTTCAATAACCAAAACAAGAATACTTACTCTAGGGAGTAAAAACCTCAATTTAAACCAAAAAAAAACCTGAACTCAAATTTTAAAAAAAGCTCGAACATCAAAACTTAAGAAGAAAACTAAAAAAAAGTATTAAACTAGAAAAATCAATAAAACTAAAATGAAAAATAAAAACTAATAAAAAAACTAGAAAAAAAAAAAAAAAAAAAAACGGACTCAAATAAAAAAAAAAAATAATAAAAAAATTAAAAAAGGATTATACAAAAAAAAAAAAAAAAAAAAATTTAAAAAAATCAAAAAAAAAAAAAGAACACGACTAAAACAAAACAAAACAAAAACTAAAAAATAAAATAAAAAAATACTCAACTCAAACTAAAATTAACACATAAAACCATGCTAACAAAAAGAACGTGAACATATGTAAATTGAAAACGGATTATAAAAAAAGAAATGCAGAGGAAAAAAAAAAGAAATATACTTATATACAAAAAAATTAAAAAACAGATCAGGGTTTACGAAAAAGCTAACAAAACAAAACAAAAACTCTCAAACTCAAAAAACTCAAAAACTCATGAAAACAAGAATACAACGTTACTTAGATTATATAATTATCAGTTCAACCAAAAGTGTGAAAAAAAGGAATATATGAAAAAAGTGTAAAAAAACAGGAATATATGAAAAAATGTAAAAAAAAGGATATGAAAAAATGAAAAAAAGGAATTAAAAAAGTAAATAGGAATTAAAAAAGTGAAAAAGGAATATATGAAAAAAGTGTAAAAAAAAGGAATATATGAAAAACGTGTAAAAAAAGGAATACATGAAAAAAGTGTAAAAAAAGGAATATGAAAAAAGTGTAAAAAAAGGATATGAAAAAGTGAAAAAAAGTGTAAAAAAAGAAAATTAAAAAGGGAAATTATAAAAAAAGAAAATATAATATGAAAAAAGTGTAAAAAAAAAGAAGAAATTAAAAAGGTGATAAAAAAAGAATTGAAAAAAAGGATATATAAAAAAGGAAAGAATATGAAAAAAGTGTAAAAAAAGGAATATATATATGAAAAAAGTGTAAAAAAAGAAATACATGAAAAAAGTGTAAAAAAAAGGAATACATGAAAAAAGTTTAAAAAAAGGAATACATGAAAAGTGTAAAAAAAAGGAATATATGAAAAACGTGAAAAAAAAAAATATGAAAAAAAAAAGGTAAAAAAAAACTTAAAAAGGATATGAAATGAAAAAAAACTAGTGAAAAAAAGGAATAAAAAAATAATATAGAAAAAGAAAAAAAAAGGAATGAAAAACTGTAAAAAAAAAAAAAGATTGAAACGTGTTAGAGCAACAATCAAGGTGACAAAAATCAAGGTGGTTAATTGAAATGAAGGAGTAAAATTTCGTGTGGGTTAAATTTCTGACGTGCGATCATTTCCGCGTGAGGAAGGAATGTGCGAGGGCCTCCGTGTGCCCGTCTGTCACTTGAAGGCGGTGATGGAAGGTTCTTAATTTCAGGATCTTAAAGGTGAGGTGTTGGGTAAGGCTGACTGAATGCGTGGAGGAGACAGACGGACACACACACACACACACACACACACACACACACACACACACACACACATACACAACACATACATACACAAACACACATACACCCACACACACCCACACCCACACACACCCACACCCACACACAGACATAAGGAACCTCAACCTATTCATCCCTAATTAAAAAAAGTAAGGTAATGGTAGTGATAAAAAAGATACACACACACACACACACACACACACACACACACACACACACACACAAACACACACACAGACATAAGGAACCTCAACCTATTCATCCCTAATTTAAAAAAGTAAGGTAATGGTAGTGATAAAGAACACACACACACACACACACACACACACACACACACACACAACACACACACAAAGAAGAAAACTCAACCAATTCAACCCTAAATAAAACACAAGATAATGTTAGTAATAGTGAAATAAATGGTGACAAAACTACATCACACTAAAAAACAACCAATTAAACTATACCTCCATCACACAAGTCAACCTGAATTGAATCCTACAAGCCTACCTAACAAGCCAAGGTACCTTATTAGGGAGCCAGGTACGGTACAGGTGAAGCGTCGAGCCAGGTAGGTAAGGGACCGAACCACCTCCTGCTACCTGCCAAAATATGCAACAGGGGCATTTAAATAAAAAAAAACAAGGTAATGGAGGTAGTGATAGTGAAAGCAATGGTGTCATAACTACATCTCACACAAACAAGGCAATTAAATATACCTCCAACATACAAGTAGGGACAAGTTAGAACGATCAACCCCTTCACGCCCAGATCTCTCCTTTGCTATAAAAAAAATGGTCACTTGTTAGCCATATAATTACGAAAAGTAATTTAATATACCAAATTAGATAGTCGCCAAGTATATTTAACACGTCACAGCTATAAAATATTGCTTATATTCACTAAAAAATCGTCTAATGGGACCCAAATTACAATGAAAATAATGTTCTGGGACTGAAAGGGTTAAGGACCGAGCCACCTCTTGCTAGCTGTCAAAATATGCAACAGGGAGCCAGAAACTCACACCTTATCTCCCTCCATGATCTCACTCCGGCACGCAACTTGATATAATTACTGTGTTGTGGCGTGGCTTTGCTCTGCCTCACTGACAAAGACTCCTGCGTCATCTTCGTTAACGTGCAGTAATTGGTAAAGAATGAGGTGGTGGTTGGAGGGGGGGGGGGTAATTGCCTTCCCCTTTCCTCCCCAACCCCTACCCCACCGCCACCCCTGCACCATCCCCCACCGCCACCCCTGCACCATCCCCCACCGCCACCCCTGCACCATCCCCCATCCCCAGCATTGTCCATCCCCAACATAGAGTCCATGCACCTGCACAGCATCAGCTCACGTCACTCTGATATATTACGGTTCAGGCGCTAAAGCTGAACAAGTAGCATAAATACTGAGACCATAACCCCTCCCGCATGACCACCCAACAGTAATTGCTCATGTAATTTGTAGGTATCACTTAATAGACGATTTTAGTCATACTAAAGCACATATTTTTATTAGATTAGTGCCTGCTTTTAGTATCCTTGCCCACTAACTAATTTGGTATATTAAGTTACTTTACGTAATTTTATGGCTAACAACAGACAATTTTATATAGCAAAGGAAACATCTGGGCGTGAAGGGGTTAACTGCCCACCTCGATTACTTCGGTCCTACCTAATTTGTTTTCCTATAGCTTTAGCTTTAGCTTAGAGTATGTCTCGCCTTCAGCCTTTCCGATCAAATTCCATGGCAGTGTTTCAATACTGTATGGAGTTTTTCTCTCAGTTCTTTCCTGCCGGCCTCGGTTGGAGGGAGAAATGGGTGGGGAGAAGCCTTCAACATTGCTATTACTTTGCCTCTAACACGTAGAAATGGAAGGCAATAATAGGCAATAAGCAATCGTAGGCAATGGAAATACCAAATTAGCGGTAGAAAGTAACACACACAAGCAGCCTCGTTTGGTCTAGTAGGGCTATTGCTGTCTGTTCTTCCTTTGTATTCCTTTGTATTTTAACTACCTTGATTACAGCTGCCAGTGGCTGTGGAATGGCGTGCGTGGATTAATAATTAGGTGAGGAGTGGTAAGTGTGATCCATCTTTCCCAGGCAGGTGTTAGTGCTCGCCTTAACCCCTTCACGCCCAGACCTTTCCTTTGCTATATAAAATTGTCTGTTGTGGAGCCATAAAATCACGATAAGTAACTTAATATGCCAAATTAGCTATTGGACAAAGATACTAAGCAGGTCATATCTATAAAATATTGCTTATGTTTATTAAAATCGTCGAATGGTGGTTATATTACAATGGAAATTACGTTCTGGGTCTCAGGGGGTTAAAGACCTGTAATATTGCACTTCAGGCAAAGGTTTGTAATGTCAAGCAAGGTATAATTTCAAAGGATTATTACTCATCTCATTATATATATATACTTTATCCTTGTTTTATTATCTATACTTTTCTAGTATGCAATCCGCCGTGAATAAAGTGTAATTGTGTTTCAGTCACAGTCTCATTACAGTATCATTATATATAATTTTATCCTTTCATATTGTGCAATTCGCCATAAATAAAAATGTAATTGTGTTTTATTACAGTTGTCTTACAAATATGAAGTTTTTTACGTCCAATGCCAATCATTCAGTAATTGAAGTTAGTCTATATATGATGTTGATAGATTTGAAGACATAAAACGGAATGATATTCTACGAACAGCTTGAGGAAAGAAAGGAAGAAACGAAGCTATAAATAAATGAGGCAATTTTCTTTTATATGAATATTGAAGAAGATGGCGATATAGAATATTCTCTCTCTCTCTCTCTCTCTCTCTCTCTCTCTCTCTCTCTCTCTCTCTCTCTCTCTCTCTCTCTCTCTCTCTCTCTCTCTCTCTCTCTTATATATATATATCAACCTACCTACCTACCTCGATCTATCTCTTTTCCTACCCAATTCAGGAGCGCCCAGGAATCTTTTTCGGAGGGGGCCAGAATTTTATTTTCGGCACCCAGTCTAGTAACCCCGCCAGTGTCTCGCTACCCACTGGATGGTAAAAATTTCTGCCATCAGCTGATTCTCTTTTCAGTCCTTATTTCTTATTTATGCTACTGAAAAATAGTTTTAGTATTGTTAACATGCTTGTCCAAGGCATTCGTGAAGTATAAGTGCGACCAAATCAAGCTATAGGTGTAGCTACATGTACGCGGTTGGATCGCTATATAGAACCTGCAATAATTTATTTTAACCGACTTATAGTCTTTCCATTTTATGAAGTCACTTGTGAAAATTATCCACCAACCACCCTATCAATTATTAGTGGAGTGGTAGTTTTGTCCCCCCCCCCCCCCCCTTGTGAGGAAGGTATTGTTTGCTCACCATAGGGGGAAGATAAGATAAGATTTTCATCCTATCTAGACACTTTGCAAGTACCAACTACAAGGTTATTGACTATACAAAGCGCCGCCACGCCAGCACGAACTAGGCGGACTCGAACCGCTGACCGAATGCGCAGGGACGCTACACATTGCAAGCTCACGTCTCTACCAACCTTGCCACCCTGACGGGCTCACCATAGGGGGAGAGTAGGAATGTATATATATATAATTATAATGGTAATGGGTAGAAATTAAAGCGACTAACGTGAATTGATACATTGGTTAAGACTATAGTGTGTGATTTCTTACAAGGAAGGAGATTTCGGGGGTGAGGGGTGGTGGCCATGGCTCCCTTGGCCCTCCCCTGGTGCCCCATTGCTACCTATCTATTAATCTACATCTACATCTACCAAAATGGAAATCGCAGCACACCACCGCCACCATTTCGCCCTGTCCCCTTGGCGTCCTCCCCTTCATACAGGTCCTCCCCACTTCCCCCGTCAGACAGGTCCTCCTCTTCCCCCCATCAGGCAAACCCCCCTTTCCCCCCACGAGGCAGGACCCGCGGCAAAACGAGTAATGGTGCGTGAAAAGCCACACAGAGATATATAGCTACACGCGACCCTCACAGCACGCCGCCCCTGCAAACACATTGACATTTTCGCATACATGAATTATGTAGAATGAAGAAACTAATCGAAAAAATATCAATTCAGTCCTAGTATGTTATGCTAGTGTTTAGATTTTCTTTTTTTTGTGTGTTTTGTTTAAATAAATATGTTTTGTCTAACTT
>JACEEZ010009705.1:257500-270000 GCA_016584305.1 Chionoecetes opilio | reverse complement strand
GACAGACAGACAGACAGACAGACACAGACAGAGACAGAGACAGAGACAGAGACAGACAGACAGACAGACAGAGACAGACAGACAGAGACAGACAGACAGACAGACAGACAGACAGACAGACAGAGACAGACAGACAGACAGACAGACAGACAGACAGACAGACAGACAGACAGACAGACAGACGACAGACAGACAGACAGACAAGACAGACAGACAGACAGACAGACGACAGACAGACGACAGACAGACAGACGACAGACACGACAGACGGACGACGGACGGACGGACGGACGACACGGACGGACGGAGACACGGACGGACGGACGAGGACGGACAGGACACCAGACACAGTGGGCGGGTAATCACAGGACATTCTTCATTAAAAGCAGCAGTAAGGAGCGGGTATTAGCGCGAGGCAGTAATTAAGTTCATTACACACTGTATTATACATCGCGAGCACTAAGACGATAATAACATCCACATCAACTGCATAGGAAATATTGTTCCGCTCTCTCTCTCTCTCTCTCTCTCTCTCTCTCTGCGCTCAGTCTCTATCTCTCTCCTCCTCTCTCTCTCTCATCTCGTTATGCTTATTCTATCTTAAAAACTAACCTTATCTCATTTACCTGTATTTTGTCTCCTCCTCCTCCTCCTCCTCCTCGCTTCCTTCCTCCTCCTAACTCCTCCTCTCTCCTCTCGCTTCCTCCTCCTCCTCCTCCGCTTCCTCCTCCTCCTCTCCTCCTCCTCCTCCGCTTCCTCCTCCTCCGCTTCCGCCTCCTCCTCCTCCACTTACTCTCCAATATTACCACTTTTTTGCCTCCTGTATTACCTCCATCACTTTTACATCCTCTATTTCTTCCCGACTTTTACCTTCCCTGCCTCCTTTGCTCCTTCAGTGGCAGGCCGCTAGAGGACCCACCCTTCTCTTCCCCCCAGTTATTAAGGTGCAATTATATATGCCAGAGACCATGTTAGGCTGGGTGGTGAGGGGAAGGGGGGGATGAGGGGGAAAGGGAGGGCCAAAGGGGAAGCAAATAGTAGTGTTGAGGGGATGGAAGAGTTTCTGCGGTGTATACACTTAGGATTGTCTGTGTGTGCGTGAGGGGAGGAGACGAGGGGAGATGAAGCATGAGGTTACGAGTGAGGAGGAAGGGATCATGAGCATGGAGGTAGTATGCTTCCTCCAAGATCAGGAGTCCCTTGGGTGTTGTTGATTGACTCGTTATTGAAGGTAAACACTTGTGCCCGGGGTTCACGGCGGGTGTGAAGACAGACAGACACTAAGAATTTGGAGTTGTGTGAGCAGACCCCCCCCCCCCCCCCCATCTGTCTCCACCTGTGTGATGGCAAGCTGTGTTGACATCAATACCTGCACGCATGGTGACGAGTGAGGCGTCAAGCTGGTGTTGGAGGCTCAGCGAAAAGCACTTAAAAATTCAATTGAGATTTTACTGCAAGACTGACTGAACAAGACAGCTGAATGAGACAAACAGTCAAGAAGTCATGAAAAGACTTGGAAAAATTTGAATTACTCAAAAGTCACTCGGCGACTTGAAGCAAGAAAACAAGGTTTTGAAGAATGAAAAAGCGGGGCTGAAATATTAAGTTGTAAGAGGACTGATGAAGAAGACAATTTAAGTTCAAAGAAAGAGTTGATCATTCAGAAGATTATTGCACGCGATGGTGGTCTTAATTAAGCAGAGGAAGAACGAAACAGGTGAAGAGACGCCAGGCAGGGTTCAAAGTCTACTTGCGGACAAGTTGAAACTGGTCTTAATATTCGAGCTGAAGATCAGATAGAAGATTCCCAGCAGATGGATGCCTTAAGCCCCGTCCACACTACCACTCACCACCGTCGGCGCTTCCCGTTGATCGAGTGTTTGTCACTCAAAAGTGGCAGTGTGGACACGATGCCGACGAGCAAAATGTGACCGTCGGCGTTGCCCGCCAATATTCAGCAGGTTTAATAATGGGCAGGCATGCCCGTCACTCACGGGTCAGCGCCGAACAGATGCTTCATGTTATCGGCAGTTTTCACCATCTAGATATTTTTGTATTGCCATGTACCGTATACCATCAGAACCAAGAAAGTCAGCTGATTACGAATATGTGATCAAAAATTAAATGGGAGAAATGGTCGGGAAATTGCAGCGAGTTGAAGACAAAAAAGTGAGAAAAATGTTTATACACTATTTCTTTTTGCTATATTTTTTAGAATACACAAAAAGGTTTTCGTATATTTTTCTTGCTTATGATATGCAGAAATGTGTCATGAAGATGGTAGTTGGGTCAGTTTTTCTAAACCTCCTGTGGTTATTTCATAATCTCGAGTGAGAGTACACGATATGCAGAAAACATGACTCTCACTTTGAAATCAGGAAGCGCACTGACCGCCGAACAAAATCGTTCGTGTGGACACAACTCTAACAACGGCGCTTCCCGTCGGCAAGCACCGACGGCAAGCACCGACGGCAAGCGCCGACGGTGGTGAGTGGTAGTGTGGCCGGGGCTTTATAATCTTCTTATTGAGGGCGGACTCAAAGCTTTAACCCCTTCACGCCCAGATCTTTCCTTTGCAGTATAACATTGTCTGTTGTTAGCCATAAAATTACAAAAAGTAACTTAATATACCAAATTAGCTACTAGACAAGGATACTAAACAGGTCATATCTAAAGAATAGTGCTTATAATCCATTAAAATAGTCTAATGGTACCCAAATTACAATGGAAATAACGTTCTGGGCCTCAAGGGGTTAAAAGGGGAGGAAGTCAGAACAGTGTAAATGGTCACAAAGGAGAACACCACACCACAGGTCATTGCAAGGCTTCGGATCACAACATGCGTAATTACCAGCTAAATAAATAAATATCAACTATTAGAAGCAATCCAGCACAGATTTTACCACTGTCATGTTTCGCGTCTATTTTACTTGTCAAATAATTATTCTGCATTTCTACCTTCTGACAGGTCACTTAATGAAGTGGCTTCCATAATTAATGTTTTGAAAGGCTGGACTCCACGATTTGATGATATTCATATAAAATTTTACGAAATAACTACTCTTGTACCTGTCATTGCAAAGGGAATTAATTAATCACTGCAGACAGGTGGCTTCCATAAGTAGCTAAAACTTGCAAAAATCACACCTGATTTTAAGGGTGAAAACCAGGGTTGTGAGTAAATGTATCGCCTTATATCTGCCAGGAAAGTTTATCAGCGTTCTATCTGGGTAAAACTATCGCCTTATATCAGCCAGCAAAGTTTATCAGCGTTCTATCTGGGTAAAACTATCGCCTTATATCTGCCAGCAAAGTTTATCAGCGTTCTATCTGGGTAAAACTATCGCCTTATATCTGCCAGGAAAGTTTATGAGCGTCCAAACAGGGTAAAATTATCGCCTTATATCTGCCAGCAAAGTTTATCAGCGTTCTATCTGGGTAAAACTATCGCCTTATATCTGCCAGGAAAGTTTATGAGCGTCCAAACAGGGTAAAACTATCGCCTTATCTCTGCCAGCAAAGTTTATCAGCGTTCTATCTGGGTAAAACTATCGCCTTATATCTGCCAGCAAAGTTTATCAGCGTTCTATCTGGGTAAAACTATCGCCTTATATCTGCCAGCAAGGTTTATCAGCGTTCTATCTGGGTAAAACTATCGCCTTATATCTGCCAGCAAAGTTTAAGTGCGTTCTATCTAAGACAATAATAAAGTTTCTTTCAAAAAATAGGATTCATACTTACTCCATATTTGGAATCTTCTATATAATCACACGTTTTCAAACATTAAACTCTAATCATGTGCAATATCCAATATGTATGTGTATATATATGTGAGTATGTATAAAATTATGAGTCAATTATGTGTATATGTTAAAGTTAAGATGTATACGATCGTAAAAATGTACCTCATCATAACTCCATTCATTCCGTACTCCATCAGTCCATTGATAACCACCCTTATAAGCTGTAACACATTATCGTAACTGTTTGACATTAGTTTATAAGTCATAAGTCAACAAGGATGTTATCATAAACGTTTATCATTCAACGGACCCAGCTAAGATATTTGTCTTGCAATGTTCTGTGTACACGTTACATATTTGTGGCTGATAAACGACTTGAATTGAATTGAAATATATACTAACGACAAGGTATTAACACGAACAGAGCGTAAAATACACACACACACACACACACACACACACACACACACACACACACACACACACACACACACACACACACACAAAGACAAATGCCATGCTAAGTTATAACAAAGAAACTCGCAAACAACGAACATTTATAAATAATACAACACGTACAATTTAGTGGAAATGGTACAAGTGTGTGTGTGTGTGTGTGTGTGTGTGTGTGTGTGTGTGTGTGTGTGTGTGTGTGTGTGTGTGTGTGTGTGTGTTGTGTGTGTGTGTGTGTGTGTGTGTGTGTGTGTGGTGTGTGGATGTGAGTGCGATTCACCACTCCACCACAACCACACAACACACACTACACATACACACACCACACCACACACACAACAAAACAACACACACACACTTCCAGCCACAGTCACGTCCTTGTTGGGTCATGACAATCGCCAAGCTGTTTGTTTAGCTCTGTGGCGACCCGTTGATGAGTGATCCTGTGAAACATTCCCTTTGTTATGCCAGACACTATAGTTTTTACCCTGCATTCTACCAACACTTTCACTATATTTGGTTATTTATGCCAGACACTATAGTTTTTACCCTGCATTCTACCAACACTGTCATTAATTGGTTATTTTAAGGGTATTAAATGCCAGACACTATAGTTTTTACCAGCATTCTATCTACACTGTCATATATTGGATTTTTATGCCAGACACTATAGTTTGTACCCTGCATTATACCAACACTTTCATTATATTCGGTTATTTATGCCAGACACTATAGTTTTTACCCAGCATTCTATCTACAATTTCATTATAGTTGGTTATTTATGCCAGACACTATAGTTTTTACCCTGCATTCTACCAACACTGTCATTATATTCGGTTAGTTTTAAGGGTTATTTATGCCAGACACTATAGTTTTTACCCGGCATTCTATCTACACTGTCATTATATTCGGTTAGTTTTAAGGGTTATTTATGCCAGACACTATAGTTTTTACCCGGCATTCTATCTACACTGTCATTATATTTGGTTATTTATGCCAGACACTATAGTTTTTACCCTGTATTCTATCTACACTGTCATTATATTTGGTTAGTCTTAAAGGTTATTCATAAGGTGAGTCATAAAAAATGTCTGAGGAGTCTACAGTATGGGAAATTAAATTGAATTAATGCTAAAAAAAAAGGGGGAACGAGATATGTAATTGTTGGGGAAGGAGATCATAAATTAGGAGTTGCAACAGGAGGGTGAGTAAGGAAAGCTTCTTAGAGACAGATAACTTGAGGCTTATAGCAAGAACAAGGCGTTACATTAGAGGGTTTTCCTGTAATGTAATACTCCTAAAAGTGTTTTTAGCCCAAAA
Source organism: Chionoecetes opilio (assembly GCA_016584305.1). Taxonomy (NCBI): domain Eukaryota; kingdom Metazoa; phylum Arthropoda; class Malacostraca; order Decapoda; family Majidae; genus Chionoecetes; species Chionoecetes opilio. Next base: position 264,484 of record JACEEZ010009705.1, on the reverse strand, counting down.
TCCCCCGTTCAAAATGATTCAGTCGACATGGGACCAAGCCGCTTACCACCTACGATTTTTTTTGCGATTTTTTGAGCCTACTCTCATCAAAATTGAATTTACAGTTTCGGCTACCCAAAACAGACAGACAGACAGACACACAGCTACTCCTGTACATGTGTGTGTGTGTGTGTTGTGTGTGTGTGTGTGTGTGTGTGTGTTGTGTGTGTGTGTGTGTGTGTGTGTGTGTGTGTGTGTGTGTGTGTGTGTGTGTGTGTGTGTGTGTGTGTGTGTGTGTGTGGTGTGTGTGTGTGTGTGTGTGTGTGTGTGTGTGTGTGTGTGTGTGTGTGTGTGTGTGTGTGTGTGTGTGTGTGTGTGTGTGTGTGTGTGTGTGTGTGTGTGTGTGTGTGTGTGTGTGTGTGTGTGTGTGTGTGTGTGTGTGTGTGTGTGTGTGTGAGTGTGTGTGTGTGTGTGAGTGTGTGTGCGTGTGTGTGTGTTGGAGGTAGTATATTAGATACAGTATGGGGAATGATAGATAGATGGATATATATATTGTTATAGATAGATAAACTGATAGATAGATAGATAGATAGATAAAGATAACAAGATGAATGGGTCTACTATTACTACTACTACTTCTTCTAACTCTAATAGTAGCAGCAATAACAAAAACAAAACAAAATAACAATAAAAATAATAATAATAATATAAATATAATATAATAATAATAATTGTAATAATAATAACAGTTATGATATTTGTACAAAATTACAAAATGTCACAAAAATGTCATTCCAGCATATACAATATTTACAAGTTCACTGGCTTCTCTCTCTCTCTCTCTCTCTCTCTCTCTCTCTCTCTCTCTCTCTCTCTCTCTCTCTCTCTCTCTCTCTCTCTCTCTCTCTCTCTCTCTCTCTCTCTCTCTCACATTCCTCACGTATCATCCCTCTTTATTATTCATCCTCCTCATCCATCTTACTCATCATCTCAGTACCTCAGTTCCTCTCACCTCTCTGCTCGTACTGCATTACCCTCACCTCCATCCCCCTCTTCCCCTTCCCCTCTCCCCCTTCCCCACCCCTCCCCTCTTACTGCATTACCCTCCCCCTCCATCCACCTCTTCCCCTTCCCCTACCCCACCCCCTCCCCTTTACCCCTCCTCCTCACCCCACCCCTTCTCCCACGCCCACCCCCTTCCCTTCCCTCTAAGCCCACCTCTCCTCTTACTGCATTACTCCCCCCTCCCCTCCTTTCCCCTCACCCCCTTCCCCCCCTCCCCCCAGGTACCTTATACACGGGGTCTAATTAGGGGCCATTATACACATAGCACCTGCAGGCACCAAGAGCACCCTTATGTACCTTGGTGGTAATGGTCATAATTGGGCTGTTTCCGAGGAGTTAGAGGTGAGATAGCGTTATACGTCTCGCGTCTCTCCTTCAGGTCTTAACGTAATGCTTCGTAATGCTTTCAGTACAACGTTCGTGGGCTGAAATGTAAGTCAAGTAATACTATATCAGGATAAGGATGACTTCTACATTAATACAGTGAGTGAAAGAGAAACCAAACAAATTGTACTTCGAATAAACTTTGAAAAATCTGAACTTCAAATAAACTTTTTAAAAATCATAACGTCACTAAGTCTTGAGTCATTCGTAGCCTTAAAATGTAAGTAAAGTAATAATATATACATAAGGACAAAGCTGAATGAAAAATGATAGAGTAGGAGAAAGAAAACAATAATATGGACATACAAAATAACAACTTCAGACAAAGTCAAAACGACAGACATTTAGTGAAAAAATATATATAAATAAGTACAATTATAAGTAAATAATAAGTAATGACGTGTCGCCTTCAGTACAACATTCGTAGCCTAAAACGTTGATGATGGTAGTGGTAGTAGTAGTAGTAGTAGTGGTGGTAGTTGTAGGGTGGTGGTTGTGGTAGTAAAAGTAGTAGTAGTAATAGTGGTGGTAGTTGTAGTGTGGTGGTTGTGGTAGTAGTAGTAGTAGTAGTAGTAGTAGTGGTGGTAGTTGTAGGGTGGTGGTTGTGGTAGTAGTAGTAGTAGTAGTAGTAGTAGTGGTGGTAGTTGTAGGGTGGTGGTTGTGGTAGTAGAAGTAGTAAGAGTAGTGGTGGTAGTTGTAGGGTGATGGTAGTGGTAGTAGTAGTAGTAGTAGTGGTGGTAGTTGTAGGGTGGTGGTTGTGGTAGTAGAAGTAGTAGTAGTAGTAGTGGTAGTATAATAGTTATGTCTTTGCTTTAATTAAGTAAAATAAAAATATATAAGGAAAAGGATGCATATCAATAATATACAGTAAGATAAAGAAAACACAATTTGGACATTAATAATAATAAATAGTAATAAATAGTAATAAATAGTAATAAATAGTAATAAATAAGTACTAGGAGGAATAAAAAATAAGAGTAAGTAAGAGGAAGAAAAAAATGTATATATAGACATGAAAATAGTAGAAATATAGTAGAAATAATAGTAGAATAGTAGAAAAAAAAAATATAGACATGAAAATAGTAGAAATATAGTAGAAATAATAGTATAATAGTAGAAAAAAAAATATATATAGACATGAAAATAGTAGATATTAGTAGAAATAAGAGTATAATAGTAGAAAAAAATGTATATATAGACATGAAAATAGTAGAAATAGTAGAAATAGTAGTATAATAGTAGAAAAAAAATATATATAGACATGAAAATAGTAGAAATAGTAGAAATAATAGTATAATAGTAGAAAAAAATGTATATATAGACATGAAAATAGTAGAAATAATAGAAATAATAGTATAATAGTAGAAAAAAAAAATATATAGACATGAAAATAGTAGAAATATAGTAGAAATAATAGTAGAATAGTAGAAAAAAATATATAGACATGAAATAGTAGATATGTAGAAATAATAGTATAATAGTAGAAAAAAAAATTATAGACATGAAAATAGTAGATATTAGTAGAAATAATAGTATAATAGTAAGAAAAAAATTATGACATAATATAGATAAATAGAAAATAGTAAATAGAAAAAAAAAATATATAGAATGAAATATAAATAGTAAATAATATAGTAGTAAAAAAAAAATATATAGACATGAAAATAGTAGAAATATAGTAGAAATAATAGTAAATAGTAGAAAAAAAAATATATAGACATGAAAATAGTAGATATATAGTAGAAATAATAGTATAATAGTAGAAAAAAATGTATATATAGACATGAAAATAGTAGAAATATAGTAGAAATAATAGTATAATAGTAGAAAAAAATGTATATATAGACATGAAAATAGTAGAAATAGTAGAAATAATAGTATAATAGTAGAAAAAAATGTATATATAACTGAAAATAGTAGAAATAGTAGATAATAGTATAATAGTAGAAAAAAATGATATATATAGACATGAAATAGTAGAATAGTAGAAATATAGTATAATAGTAGAAAAAAATAGTATAACATGAAATAGTAGAAATAGTAGAAAATAGTATATAGTAGAAAAAATGTATATATAGACATGAAAATAGTAGAAATAGTAGAAATAATAGATAATAGTAGAAAAAAATGTATATATAGACATGAAAATAGTAGAAATAGTAGAAATAATAGTATAATAGTAGAAAAAAATGTATATATAGACATGAAAATAGTAGAAATAATAGTATAATAGTAGAAAAAAAAAATATATATAGACATGAAAATAGTAGAAATAATAGCATAATAGTAGAAAAAAATGTATATATAGACATGAAAATAGTAGAAATAGTAGAAATAATAGTATAATAGTAGAAAAAAATGTATATATAGACATGAAATAGTAGAAATAGTAGAAATATGAATAATATAAAATAGATAACAAGAAAACAAATGGTTAAAAAAAAAGAACAAGGTTGTATCAAAAGAAATACAGTGAGAAAAAAAAAATATATAAACAAGAAAATAGTGACTTGAGACAAAGCTAAAAAGAGAAATATTAAGTAACAAAAATATATATTAATAAGAACAATGTTGGAAAAAAAGAAATAGAGTAGGAGAAAGAAAAAATAATACTATAAACTTATGAAAATAGTCACTCGAAACAAAGCAAAAAAAAAAAGACATGTAAAAAAAAAAGTTATACGCAAGAAAAAGGTTGAATAAAAAAAAATAAAAAAAAGGTTGAACATTATAAAGACAGTCAGAGAAAGAGAAAAATAATAGACAAAAAAAAAAGTTCTAGACAAGCACAAGCATATAGAGTGAAACAAAAATAGTAGAACTAAGAAATAATAAAATAAGGACAGAACAATAGTAAAACAACTAGAAAAACAACAAAGTTCAGACAAAGCCAAAAAGTCAGCATACGAATAGAGGAGAATTACTGATCATGCGCATCATGAAAGACATTGTGCATAAATCCGCCTAATTTTAGCTCATAAACACAATAAGTGCACCGCACAGCCCGAACCAAGCCCCGCAAACCACAAAGGTAACCAAGACAAAGGTGAAAAAAAAAAAAAAAAAAAAAAATAATAATAATAATAATAATAATAATAGTAACATTTAAGTCAATGAACAAAATATGTAGCTATATAGAGACTTTGTGGTGAAGCATAGAAATAAAAATATAAATAATAATAACAATTAATTAAATGAACAAAATATATAGCTATATAGAGACTTTTACATGAGAACATAAGAAAATAAGGAAGCTACAAGAGGCCGTGAGACCTACACGTGGTAGTTTATGTTACTTAATTAACACTACCTACATCCACCTTTCCTCCCCACCCATGAAATGATCTAGCCTCCTTTTAAAAGTCCCTATTGACTCCGCACTAACTATACTGACACTATATTGGCACTAGTACTCGACGAGGATTTACTAAGGGAACGTCGTTGCCTTGACCCTTTGGCACTGAGCGATCAAGCGCTCATTCGGCACTACGGGTTTCCCAGCCTGTGTTGATTCAGCTCATCGAGGAGGTGGATCCGTGTGTGGGGAGGAGGAAGAGGCGCTCTCATGCCATTCTTGCCCGCAAATAAGTCTTGTTGGCTTGTGATTGGTCGAGACGTTTTAGAAACAGTTCGTCATTGGCTGGTGGCATTGACATTGGATCCTGTCTCAGTAGTCATGATATGAACAACCAAGGTGATCGTCTTAACTCCAAGTGGTCTCGGGTTCCAAGACGAAGGGAACAATAGCAGGGCGATCACGCCAACTCCATGCGTCCTACCGTCCTAACTCCAAGCTCCTTATTAGGTCATGTTGAATCATCCTTAATATTGCTCCCCTAGGTGTAGCGAAGGCTGTTCTTCAGGAGCATATTCTGTGAGGACTCGCTATGGACAGAAAGACAATGTTCTGGCTTCTCGTCACCGTGAACCTGATGATGATGATGATGATGATGGGAGTGTGGTTTTCTGCCAAGTTATGGAGCCACGAAGCCCACGTGAAGGCTCTCAGGATGCGCGACCTTCAGCGTGAGGCAGAGGCGCTGTTCACCACGCCACCAGTCAGGCTGTACAACGCAGTGGCTGGCGTGCGGTGGCTGGGTCGTGTGAGGCTGGCCGCCGTGTTGCCGCACAGCCAGACCTGCACGCCGCCATCCGCCAGGCTCAGGTTCCTGCCACTCTTGGGGGAAGGTCTTTACGAGAGGCGTTTCCTCCACTACGATGCCTGCATGACGCATTTATTGGAAAGGATGCGGCTTATTCATAGCATCATAAGGTGCATCGTGGCGCTGGCGGCATGGCTGGTGGCGGTCTCCGCGTGGCGTGTGTGGCGATCGCGTCACCGGGCAAGGAACAGCTACCCTGCGATTGCTGAGATTGACGCTTGGTACAAAACCCTTGGTGGAGGTGCAGAAACAGACCAACACTTCCTTCGAGGGCACGTGGCGTTCCTCAGCGTGGAGGAGCTGCGCGGCCTGGGCGCCGGACACTTCGTAGGCCGCGGCGGCTTCGGCTCGGTCAGGCGGGTGGTTTATAAAGACACCGAGGCGGTTGTCAAGGAGCTTCACGATGCCGGGCAACTCGTGCCGCTGCTACAAGAAGCTCGCTTGTTGGTAGAGCTGGACGGGGCCGGTGGCGCCCCTCGGCTGCTGGCTGTGTGTGTGACCCCGCCCGCCTTCGCCTTAGTCCAGGAATATATGGGACACATTTACGACGAGTATGTAGCCCAGTGTTCGGTGGGGGAGTTTTTGCATTCAATAATTCTCATCTCGCAGCGGCTGATCGAGATCCACGCCAGGGGCGTCCTTCACAACGACATTAAGTCCAATAACATCACCTTCACCGGCACCGTTTCGTAGCCCGTGTTCCACATTATTGACTTCGGTATAGCCACTCGCCCGCAGGTCTCTGGTGAGGACAAACTGGCTGATGTTAAGAGGAAGGGAGAGCAAGAGTCGGAACTATTCCCCCGCGCGCCCCTTGACGCGCTCAGCGTTATGAGCATGGCCAATTACGTGGCGCAACCCTCGCCACATTATTTCCTGAAGGCGCCGCTCTCGAAGATATCGTTTAGTCTGCATTCCACGTGGGACACAATACGCTGTTCCTTCCTCACCTATGTGACGCAGGCCATTGAAGGTGTCGCCGAAAAGCTCACGCCGGACCAATTACACGAAAAATTGATCAAGAAACAAACCTTTCCCGGCTCCTAACACACGCCGTGCCCCTGGAACCCCTCCAGCGCCACCCCCCCTCGTCCCTCTAGTCCCTCAAGTGACGATCAGCACCAGGGATCAGGATCAGGATCAGAACACCCAGCACTGCGTGTTACTGAAGGCGCCGCTAAAGAACCTATCAACAAGTCACCCGTTACTTCCTCGCGTCCCAAGACTGATCCCCGCCCTCCCCTCGACCCCCAAACGTCCGCCACCGTGCGTCTCCGCGTCGCCGTGCCGGCCTCTTCACGGCGCAGGGCCGTGTTGGTGCCATGCCAGCAGGGTCACCGCGTGCTGTGGCGTCAGGGCAGCGTGCAGCAGTACCTGCAGCGCGGCATTGCGT